>PDLN01000002.1:2161569-2578814 GCA_003369635.1 Coleophoma crateriformis
GGGGTGTGATGACTTGAGGCGCTGCCTGGAGACGTAAGGAAGGGAGATTATGATATTAAGCTGGATGGTGAATGTGCTTGGCAAGAAGGTGGGCGGCGGCGGTAGTTAAAAGACTTGTTCGCGCGGCCGAGATGTGGAGAGGCGTGACAAGAAACGGGGCCTCGTCGTCAGTGTTGAGCACTTAAGAGGATGTTGTTTCTAGTCTTCCTTGCGACGGCCAGTGTTATGACGGGGCAGGCACGGGATTCTGCGAGGCCGATGCTGGTTCTCGGGATGGGTCTGGGACAAGCTTCAGTGACTTGTTTCTGATGAGAGGGACAGAAGACAAACCAGACAAGAACGAAGATACTTTGCAGCGCGGATTCCTTGTGTGCATCATGCAAAGCTTGGTATGAGGGTCTGGGCTGGGACTTCCGGGCGCGCACATGCCCCCCGTGGTAGCCGAGAGGGTTTGAGCACGTTAAATTGCCTGTTTGGGCGGCGGCGGGTGCTGCCCTAACAGCGGCGAGGGGCAGGGGGAAACAGGCTCGAATGGCCGCGGGGACAGGCTTTGAACACCGTCCGTTGCTTCCCCTGGCATGCCAAACTGCCCACTACAGATCTCGCTCCCGTCCGCATCGTCGGCCATCCCTACCACCCTGCCCATTCCGGCTGACTCTGCTGCCTTGCTCACTCGCTCGAGAATAAACTTGCTCACGGCCCTTCTTGTCCCTCTGCCCCTCTGCCCTTTGCCCTCTTGCCTCTTGCAGATCCCCGACCCGACCCAACCTAACCTTACCCTTAATATCCCCATTCTAACTTGCTCATCGTCGGCGTCTCCAAGTGGATGGCGGCCACCCATCGCGGGTTCAGAGGGTGACTTCCAGTCGCGGTGCCAAGCAGAAACTAACGCACATGCTCACCTCTTCCCTACCATGGCCCTAAGGTGCGCCTATTTGCGCCACTTGTCTCTGTTCTGCGTGCCGTTCCTGCAAGTGCAGCGCCATCAGCAAAGCGTCGCGTACTGTAGTGTTAGATAGTGCTGTGAGGGCTGCTTGGCGGTGGAGGATGCAAAGCTTGGTAAGAGGTCACTCTTGTCCAACATTCATCCTGCTCTCATACGGGGGTGCTGTTTCTCTGCAACAGACCAGACCTGCTGCTCCTCCACCAAACACCACCACCACCACCATCAGCCACTTACCTGGTCCTTGGGTGCCTCTTGCACATTAGCCCGTTAACTATACCTTATACCGTCCATCCTTATCCTACCTGCAATCCCGTACTTGATGAACTCTGCTTCCTTTCCTGTTCCTCTGCCTCTCCCTTCCGCAGCCACTTGACTGCATCTGGCTGAGCAAGCATCTTTCTCTGGAACATCTCTGCTCCTTCCTCGCCGGTATATCCTCACCATGGATTTCGCCATGGAGAAGAGGCATACGCACACCATGGAGCCGATGAGTATGGGCGCTGGCGTCCCCGGGTTGGTCTATATGCAGAATCTTTTCTGGATCTTTGTTGGTGCTGGCCTCGCCTTTGCAACCGCGGCCAATGTCATGAACAAGATTCTCTACTACCAGCGCATGTCCGCTGCTTCGAAGCGCAGCCCTGATCCGGCAAGACCGAGATCATTCATCTTCCGGACTCATGCGACTCTCGCCACCATTATTCGAGAGGTTGGCTATTACTCGTCGCCGCTGAAGTTCAGCAAGACGCACCTCTATCTTCCTCCCGTGGGACCGGTTCTCATTATGATTGCGTATATGGTCCTGATTGTGGTCACCTCTTTCTACGCTTTTCACCCTAAGAATTTCTTGGAATGGGAGGACATAGGATATCGAACGGGGTTTATCGCGATTGCGCAAATCCCATTCATTGTACTCTTGGCTGGAAAGCGCAACTTGATTGGCTTTTTCACCGGATTGGGGTACGAGCGCTTGTCATGGCTACATCGATGGGTTGCTCGAGCACTGCTCTTCACTATTCTGATCCATATGGGATATTGGATGACGGAGTGGGGGAAGTACAACTATATCATGATAAAGCTGAAGACGGACTTTCTCACTCGCGTCGGAATGGCTGCGTTCGCTATTTTGGCGTGGTTGGTTTTGTCGTCCGTAGCCCCCGTGCGAGGACTCGCCTACGAGGTCTTTGTCGTTCAACACATCATTTCATATCTAGGATTCCTGGTCGCTGTCTACTTTCACGTACCTGCGGAGAACCAGAAATGGGTCTGGATTCCCCTTGCTTTCTGGGCATTTGATCGAGTTGTTCGTGCTGGATATCTCTTCTACAACAACGCCTCGATCTTTCACAAGAACAGTACCGGAGTCTTAGCATGCCGAGCAACCTTTCAACCGCTCGATGAAGCGCACACGAGAGTCACCATTCTCAACCCTCCGGTCACCTGGCAAGCTGGTCAACACATGTTCCTTGCCTGTCATTCTTTGGCACCGTTGACCTCGCACCCCTTCACGATTGCCAGTCTGCCACAAGATGGTAAGATGGAATTCATCATCTGTGCCAAAAAGGGCGGAACCAAGAGATTCTTCAACTATGCTCAAAAGGCTTTTCCCACCTCTCAATCATCGAGCCGGAATCAAGGCAAGCCAGTTCTCATTGAAGGACCATATGCACGCATTCGACCACTGAGACAGTTCGACACCTTGCTCTTCATCGCTGGATCAACCGGAGCAACATTCACCATGCCTCTTATGCGAGACCTTGTGCAGCAATGGCATAACCCGAAGCGCAACTCCAAGTTTGACTTTGCTGCAAAAGGTGCCGTCACCCGACTCATTCGATTCGTGTGGGTAGTGAAACGTTCGTCGTCTCTTCGCTGGTTCTCCAACCAACTTGATCGGGTCCACGCCGAAGTCGAGGGCCTTCGAAGTGATGGCTACGATGTTGCGGTGGAGATCAGCATCTACGTCACATGCGATAACACCATCACATCAGCGGCATCATCCATCAACGACAGGAAGGGCCCACAAGCACGCGTCGTATCCTCCATCCCCACCGATTCCGAAGATGAAAAGAATGACATCGCCACCAAGATGGTCTCACGTACACGTACCTCTTCAATCTTCTCACAAGATAACCCAGCAGCCTGCTGCTGTACCGAAGTGGTTGATGAAGACGTCGATGTTATCTCGCCACCATGTTGCTGTGGAGGAAACGGCGCTCCTTCTATCTCCTCGTACACCAGTAAAGGGCCCGCCTACAGCCTCATCTCAGGCCGCCCCGACATCGCGAATCTTATTCGGAAGTCGGCCGAGTTGGCTCTCGGTGAAATGGCTGTCGTTGTCTGTGGTCCTCCCGGCTTGGTGCAGGGTACTAGAAACGCGGCGGTGATGATTAGTGATGATCGTGCTGTGCACAAGGGAACCGGTGCTCAGGGTATTTATGTTCATGCCGAGACGTTCGGCTATGCTTGATTGAGCCGCAGAATGAGAGCCGAGAGTGCTACTGAGTTATAGACATGATCATTGCGATGGCGTTGGTGGCTAACTGGACAGCAAGGGACGGGGCTGGGTGGGAGCACTATGGGATCAGCTGAGGGATTTATTTGCTAATGATTATGAAATGATGAGTCTTGTGCACCGAGTCCAGAGGTGAGTTTGGCAAGTTTCTTTTTAGATAAAACACCCGTAACAAATTAAGAAAAGTCCGAAAAGATGCTCTAGTGTCATTGCTATGCATGAGCTTACTTCCTTAACTCTTGATTTATGTGTATAGATATGTATTGCGTGGGTTATCTTCCATAAGATCCTCATCTTTCAATGGGGTTTCAAACAAGTCACAGTGATTGCTACCTCGTCGACCCGGGCAAGAAGGATGTGCAGGTGAAAAACATGAGCGGGATTCGGGCTCTGATGGGCGGACAGACAGGCATAGATAGTGTGGGTCTATTTTCTCTCTTTCTTTCTTTTTATGTCTCGTTCTTCGGAAATAAGTAAGGCACGAAGGGTATGAAAAGCAACAAGGACCATTGATCAAACCAAACCCATCCCATCTATTATACACATATGCCAATCACCATCTCGTCTCGTCCGTTCTAGTTGTTTCCTTCATTTGCACTGGATATCCTCGCTGCAAAATGCACCAATAACGCCAACTACGCATCCATATCCATAAAGCCCATCCTTTCCTACTCCTTGCTAACTTTCATCTCACCTAGGCTGCAGCAATGGCCGCTCTTCTGTTCGCGATAACTGCATCAAGATCAAGACGTTTGTAATCTTCGGGCATGTACTCGCCACTAGCGATACACAAGATCTTCATACGGCGATCGTATTTTAATCCAGTGAGGAGTTTTGGCGTGATGAGGAAGTATTGGCTGGTGTGTTCCTGGCATGCAATCTCGACCATGCGCTCGTGGACTTTACGCTCGTTACGCGGGTCCATGCCTTGGTTGATCTCGTCGACGACCCGGAAGGGTGACTTGGCAAGGGATTGCAACGCCATCAGATAGAAGATTGTGGACACAGATCGTTCCCCTCCGGACTGGCGCTGGGCGTCGAGGATTTGAAGGGGCTCGTTGGATCTGTGTGCTTTTGTCAGCATTCAATTGTTTTGCAACGGCATTGCTTCCTACCTGAATTTCACCTTGATTTCGATGGCCCAATTGTTGAAGTCTTCGTCCTTGAGGACTCCAACTTCTCCTTGACAACCAATTCTCTCGAAGTTGTAGGAAAATGCTTCGCTGATCTCGGCGACGACGCTGTCCAGTCCTGGCTCCCACTGTTCCCTGATGGTCGTGATCTTTCGATCGATTCGGTTGAGCTGATGATCAGTTGCTGCCACGTCGGTGCTCAATTTCTCCAGTGTCTCCTGTCGCCGTTCGAAGTCTTGGATAGCATTGGGATTTCCGACATGAGTAAGCTGCAGCTTGGCTTCTTCGGCAGCCAGCTCATTCTGGACATCTTCCACTGTCTTTGTATTCGCCATTTCCGAATAGTAATCGCTGGTTCCTTGCTCATTTGCGTCTCTCATCATGTTCTCAACAAGTTTGAGCAACTTTGTTGCCTTTTCCTTCTGAATCATGGATTCTTCGTGTGCTTGCTTTGTTACTTCCTTTTCTCTCCCCAATCTCTCCATATTCTCTCTATTCTTCTCTTTCAGAACTTCAAAGTCCGAATGTGCTTCAATAAACATGACCTCGGCCTCGAGAACTGATTCGTGATGATCTCGGATTTTGGAAACAGCCTCCTTGTGTTGGAAGCCGAGTTGTGCTTTCTTTAGAACATCGTCGTCCCATTTTAGCTCAAGGTCCTTGATTTGTCGAACAACGTCATCTCCATCATTTAATGCATCTTGCAAGGCACTTTTTTCTCGTTCTGGTTGTTGTTAGTTGTAGTTGAGGTTGCAAAGGGACAAAACAACTCACCCCGCTTACTTCCCAGGGCATTATATTCACCCTCAGCTCTCTGTTCATCGCTCTTCTTTTTGCTCATTTGCTCCTATGATTGAAAGGTTAAAAAGTAAAACTAAGATTTGCATGATTGCATCATAACTCACTGCTTCTTTCACGAGCTTGTCTTTCTCGTCTTTAAGTTCCTCCTTTCTTGTGACAATAGGAGTGACCGTGGTGTTCTTTAAATGCGCTATCTTGTCATCTATGGCTTCGATTTTGGCTTGCACTTCTCGCTGGGCAGAAGTATCAACAGGAGCATCAGTCCAGAACTTTGCAGGCATGATGTTCTTTGTCGATGTCGATGATTGATCGTATTCCGCACGGTAAGTGGTCGTATAGAAGGTACTGCCAGCTACGAAACTGACACTTTTCGAGCACCGACCAATCTTATCCAATTGTTCTTCGCTGACGTCCTGTAAACTCATGGGGTGCCTGTTATATCCATTGAAGAGCATGTTGAGAACTGCGTCCGGGCCTTCAACCAAGTCCATTGCCCACGTTTCGAATCCATTTTCCCTTAACTGCTCCGCAGACCACATGGGTGTATGATTCAACTGTCCTGTGACGCAATAATATCTGACTCCATCCCATCGCATTTCTTTCAGTTTCTTCATGAGTTTGTGATTGTCGTTGCGAGTCTGCGTAGTGATTGTCAAAAAAGAATTGTTTGAAATTAGAGTCTCAAGATGGTCAACGTATCTGTCGTCTTTGACAGAGCACGTTACCAAAGGGGGTCCATAGACTTCTTTCTCAAACTCTCCTTGGTTTGCTTGCACCCATTCCCAAGCTTTCTGCACATCGGGAGAGAATGTGCCAATACGACTCGCTTGTCGTCCGGCTTGACTCTCAAGCTCTCCCAGCTCTGTTTTGAGATGGGCTTGCTCCTCTCGTAGCCCTTTGGCAAGAACTATTAGTTCGTTGTGCTTAGTGTTCAGCTCGTTCAACTCTCTCACCACTTCCTTCTTCTTTGTGTTGATATTTCTCTAAGAAAAAGATGTTAAACACGTGTGAGTGCCAGAACTTGACGAATGCTTACCAGGATATCGTTCCATTTCTTGGCATCGAAACCGGGCTTTGGTTTTGCCATAGCTATATCAAGTTCCCTGATCTTTGCCTGATGCTTCTGAACTCTCTGCTTCCTTGCTGCATCACTTTGTTTTACAGCCTTGATTTCTTGTTCATATTCGGCGATGGTCCTTCCTAACTCTTCTGTCTGTGTTGAAAGATGATCTGCAGCTCGTTCTGCCAGTAACAAACCCTTCTTTCGCTCCTTGATCACAGCCTCGATCTTATCCCGGTATTCTTGTTTTTCATTGACAGACTGAAGTAAAGGTTCTACTTGTGATTCTAACCGCCGCAGATTTTCTTTGGCGTGCTTTGACTTTTGCTTCAGCTCAGTGTATTTGGACTTCGCAGTACTATATTCGATGAATATAATCGCTTTCTGAAGTTTCTCTATTTTTTCTTGTATGGCTTTTCGCTGGTTGAGTTTGTCCACTTCGTGCTGAAGATTCTGTTGCCGCGTCTCAAGATTGGCAAGTAACTCGCGGTCTTGCTCATTTTTCACTTGAAGTTTCTTCTGCTCTTGGCGAAGTTCCTTGAGAGCATCGTGCCAATCTATGATCTGCTGAGGTGCAGCAGCCCTCAGTGTCTGGTTCAGTAACTCCACTTTTGTCAAAGCCGCAAATTCCGAAACTTTATCTTGCGGAAGGAACTGACACAAGTTGTCAATCTGAATATTGAACCTTGCCATCAACGCCTTGATAGTATTGTGATTCGATTCTCGGTTGTTGAGCCACCAACGTTTGCCATTCCCTTCTCGTGGGATCCGCAGCTTTATGATATGGTTCTCCTCGTCCGGCCCGCCCTGCAGTTCTATTTCGACGAAAGCTTCCTTCATGCCATGTCTAACAAAATCGCCAAGCTGTGTTGCTCGACCAAGATGCGACGGAGCCCACCCCAGACCAATACAAATGGCACAGACAAGCGATGACTTTCCAGTACCGTTGGGACCGATGACCATGTTCAGGTTCGGTCCAGGGAAAAACTCGGCTTTCTCATAAGTAATGAAATTGGTGACTTTGACTCGTACGATAGCACCGGGCTGGAATTCGCCGGCTCGATGGTCGTTGCCAGCCACGGCATCCCCGTTCTGGACGGCATAGGATCCAAAAGCTTCGGGAGATTCGCGAGGAGAATTACCATCCGGCGTTGGTGAGTCTGCCTCATCGCCAGGACTATTCAAGCGCGCGCGCTTGACGGAGCCTGATAACAACGGTCGTTTTGCGCTGCGGACAATATCAGCTTCTTCCTCGTCTTCGACGACAAGCCGACGGCGACGGGCTGGCATTGTGCGCCCCGGCATGTCATGAGAGTTGAGGGTTATCGTTGCTTCAATTCGTTGCCGGGACAGACTGCAAAGATTGAAGCTGTTAAAGCAGAGGGAGACGCGACGGACGTGTTGACGTGTTTAATTGGCTGGCCCTTCGGATTATTGCGGAGCCCGCACGTGAACCGATATCAGAAGATATCAGAGGCAACTTCTCGCCTCATTCCGCCTTGCTCCTTCCTTCTCCTTACTTCCCTCTAGCATGTGCATTAGTTAGACCCTTTCTCAGGTCTTTCCGCCATTGCTCTGGAAATGTACCATATCTGTATGGAGGGACATCTAGCCATTTCTTGTCCTTGTCATGTGGCTCATTCTCTGCAATCCAGGCCTTGAATACAGGCGGTGTTCCAAAATCTGCTCTAGCTTTTCAAATTTAACAGCTAGCCCATGTGGCACAATCTCCTTGCAGGCACCGGCTTTGGAATCCGTCCGAAGATTCTTCAATTACGAGATATGTGTGCCTGCGCTGCTTGCCCATTGACGATTGCTTGTGATCGGTAAGTTAGGTAGTCTTCTCCAACACTCGCCGTGGTTGGCTTGTCTTAAGGCTCTTTTCTGGATCCTTAGAGCAGAGCTTGAGTATCTTACACTTCCAACTGTCTGTTCGCATTGCGTATCCGTTTTGTTTGCTGGCTGCCCCTTTGTTTATTGCTGGCAGAAGTTAGTTACCTGCCACCCATCGAGAATTCTGTAGTCCAGTGACGTTGAATATGCAGCTATTGGCGATTTCTCCTGAAATTGTGAGAGCCTGCATGCTTCGTCGTAATGTACATGTCACTTCGTTTAGGATTTCTCGTAGCATTCCTGAAGTCAGCTACCAGAATCAACAAAACACAAAAGCATTCCTCTCAAACAAAGCCTAATCTCTTCTTCTTCACATCCTCGTTCCTTCAATTCCAGAGAGCTGCACTTTCCTTGATGGGCTCAAAATTGGCTTTGACTTTCTGCCGGCGACCTCGGTTTAGCAGCTTTCCCTGATAGGACGTCGAGGATTCACCCGTAAGAACTTCATCCTTCCGGACTCTACACTCGTCGACCTCTCAGCACCTCCTTCCCACGACCATCTACGCGCATCTCCAACCAGCTATCACTTCAACATCAGAATATCTGGCTGCTATTGATTCCCGCGCGCATAGAAGACATTTGCAGTTTGGATGAGCAATTGCTGCCGCACAACGCGTGCCTCCTTGCTCTACCTACTGGCAATGGTCCTCACACATACGCACTGAACCAAGCCGCTCTTCATGGACGAACTGTCCTCATCCAGGCTTCCAACGCGCCGGACGCCATTGGGAGAAGCGACGCGACGAATCAATAACAGTCAGCAGGTCCCTCTTCCTCCCAAATCGTCCTCAATACCACACCACGAGAGCTTGAGACAAGATGGACTGCTCCAAAATTATCACGTGCCATCAGCACCAGAGTCACCTTTATCCCCTGCAAATGATAGCTCTACCCAGCGAGGAGACTGTCGCCCCGGCTCGCCAGGCTCATTCGTTGCCAAGTCACGAGTTTCAGCAATATCTAGAGAACCCGGCCAAACAAATTCAAACCGCAACTCGCAAATATCGACTGTCTCTACCAATGCCTCAGACCGATCGAGAATAAAGTCATATATTGGACCCTGGAAGCTGGGGAAGACATTGGGACAGGGAGCAACCGCCCGGGTTCGATTGGCACGTCATGCAATTTCCGGCCAAGAAGCAGCAATCAAGATAGTGCAGAAGAAGAGTGCAAAGATTTCCCAAGCAGGTAGCCTTGCAGACCTCGATAAGGCTGATGCAAAACTTGGAGACACTATAGATGGTGTTCGCAGGATGCCCATTGGGATCGAGCGAGAAGTTGCCATCATGAAGCTTATTCAGCATCCCCATATAATGAAGCTATATGATATATGGGAGAATCGTACAGAGATGTAAGTCGTGCCTGAAGAGTGTCGACTTGGGCGTATACTAACAGCTCCAGCTACCTGGTACTCGAGTATGTTGACAGTGGAGAACTGTTCGAGCATATAACCCAGTGTGGTCGTCTGGACGAAGAAGAAGCGATCAAATACTTCCGACAAATATTAAGCGCAGTTGGCTACTGCCATTCTTTCAATATCTGCCATCGAGACTTGAAACCAGAGAATATTCTATTGAACAGACAAGGTGAAATTAAGATAGCCGATTTTGGAATGGCTGCGTTGCATCAAAGTCCTGATCACAGACTCAAGACCTCCTGCGGCAGTCCACATTATGCTGCGCCTGAATTGATCAAGGGTGCACACTATTATGGCGGCAAGGCCGATATATGGAGTATGGGCGTCATTCTTTACGCAACCCTTGCCGGCAGGCTTCCTTTCGATGTCGATAACAGTAGTAAAGAGTGGATCACCCCTTTGTTGCAGAAGATCAGACTGGGTAGCTATGACATGGCCCCAGAATTTAGTTCGGAGGCTGCAAATCTTATTTGGTGCATATTGCAAGTCAACCCGAACGACAGAATCACTTTGAAACAGATCTGGCGACACCCGCTCCTCCGGAAATACGACTATTTGGACGACTTTGGGGGAGGGTACATCCCCCAGTCTTTGGATGTACGAGACTGCGTCCGTCCAATTCTCCGAAAGAATGACATCGACTCAGAACTACTACGTCATCTACGATCTCTATGGCACACTTTAGATGAGAAGCAAATAATACAAAAGCTTATGAGTGAAGAGTGAGTTCTTTTTTCAATGGCCTAGTATTCACGTATCCGCTTTGCGGAAAGCTTGGTCTTAGAAACTAACTGAGTTATACAGGCCAAACGACCAGAAGATGTTCTACGCCTTATTTCTCAAATATCGGGACAGTCAGTTGGAAAACTACATTCCAGACATTGGCTATTCTAATAGCGATTACCATCACGTACGGCCAATCATGAAAAAGACGTACTCGACCTGCGACTTTTCTCAGCCAAATATGAATGGTCAAGGTCGACAAGTGTCACGATTTACTGTCATCAGCAATGTTGCAGAAACCATTGGCGGGGAAACTGTTCAAAGCTATGATCCCTTTAAAGCTTCCCGGCCTCAACATCTCGATTCCCTCAGAGTGTCGGAACGTGCGAAGGTCACTATACACCGCATTGAGGAGCCTGTCGCCAAGCCTAGGCAATCGTCCCGTAGCTCGGCATCCCATTCTGGTATTGGTGATCGACTTGGACAGCAACGTCTATTACCCCCTCGAGGCCTTGGAACTCGCAGTTCCTTGGCAAGCTCTACAAGAAGTCGTAACAGTGGAGTTCGAGCTCCACTGGCTCACAAGCGTGGCGTCAGCTTCTCACATCTCAAAAAACGCAAGGCTTCAGAGGATGTACTTTCTGCGCCTTCAGGTAAACGATTGGATAAGGAGATGAAAGCTACGCATAGAGCTGGAGGCGAGAATACTCTACACCCAATGCCCGCTCCTATAGCATCATCTCGTTATCTTAAAACTCGAAAGATGCAGCCACCAACCTACCAACCAACATTGCCGGGTGGAAAGACTGTCCGTAATCATACTTGGAATGAGGACGTCAGGCAGCTCAGCAGCAGCTTGGCCAAGGATTGTGATGAGGCGTTCAACCGCATATCGATGACTAGCGGAGTCGACTCAAATCATACTACATCGCCTTTTACAGAGACACCACTGTCGTCCTTTGAACTGAATGCCCCCTCACGACAACCTTCTCTGCCAGATTCTTCCAATCCGTCCACTCAAGGCAAACGCAAGAAATTCGATCACGTCTCGCTACAGAACAGACCACTTCCACCACGCCCAGCACGATCGGATTCGATTGATAGAGAGCTTATGCAGGCCCGGAGGCAGGCCGAACAGAGACAGAGATCTGGAGAAGATGGTTCGCCAGGCTATCTAAATCGTATGGTCTCTCACATTGATCACCTTATCCAACCAGAGTCTCCTGGATCCACCTATGAACGTCGTATAGCATCTGCGCCAACTGAGTCCCAGGAGTACTACCCCCCTCGACCTCTACCATCTATCAACAACTCAGAAAATGCTCAACGTAGCCCGCGCCAACATAACGACTTAGATAGATTCATTGAGCAACAACGTCGTAGTGAAGCAAAGTCTACCCGTGTTGTATCTGCCCCTGAGGCTGGCAAGTCTATGAAGGTTGATCAGCAGAAACGCCGTGATCATTTTTCTGGCCAAGATCCATACTTGAGAGACACGATACGAGTCGTCACGCCTTCTTCACCAAGTCCTGTGAAGGTACCCGCACCTCTGACTATCCGCAAAAAGAGTTCATATGCCAGCACCGCACGAATTATGTCTGATGGCATACCTTCCCAAAACTTTGAACCTAGTAGACAATACTTATCAAGTCAAGATTTACGGGAGGAGTATAGGGCAGCTTCTATTAATAATGCCAGTCCAGACTTATCACGCATCGAAGAAGATCGTTATTTTGATGATCAATTTACTAATGAAAGCAGCTCTGGTACTGTCGTCAAGAAGAGATCGACGTGGTTTAAACGAAACTCCAAGTCGGGCGACGACAATGAGAAGCGAGCGTTCCATACTGTGGCTTCAAGACAAGTGTCTCTGTCGTCAAGCAATAATCCATCTGAGCCAAAATATGCAGAAGAAATTCCTGCTTCTTCCAAAAAGAAAGGATTTCTTGGCCGTTTGTTCAAGAAGCGCAACTCAAAGACCGAAATGACTCTTGGTGGTAAGTGGCCAAATTGACATATGCTCCTCACATTGGCTAAATTCTGTCCAAGGTCCAGACTATTACGACAATGATGCAAGCTTGCAAGGCTCGGCCGTTGATGGTCATCGATCAAGGTCATATGAATATACCAAACCCCAGGAGGATTCCCAGGCAAGAAGAATCGAGCCCCAACAAACTTGGCTTGCCAAGCTTTTCAATGTCAAGCCAGCTGCCAGATTCTTGTGTTTCTCCGTTTCCATGCGTAGAGCCCGACAAGAGGTGGCTCTAATATTGAAGGCGTGGAAATCATACGGTATTCGGGATATTCAAGTCGATAAAGAGCGAAACATTATCTTTGGAAAAGTCGGGCCCAAGAATTGTTCGTTGCCAGCCGCATTTACAGGTCCTCCAAGCTAACACGGGAATAGATTTCGACATGAAAGAGGTATCCTTTGCGTGTAAGATCATGACCGTCATTGAACATGGAACACGATCTCATCTGAGTATTGCACAATTCACACAGGAGAGAGGGGCTGCAAGCAGCTTTCAGAAGGTGGTCGAGACACTCGAAACGGTCCTACAAACCAGAGGACTGCTTGTTACGGACGAGACGAAGAAGAGAATGATGGTGAAGACATTAAACATGAGCTCCTGAGACAGCCTGTCCTCTCGTATCTTAGGTGAGGGCCCTGAGCCATTTGCATAATAGGAGTTCTTTGGTGTGGTGCGTTTGCAGTACTCTCGATGGGTATCTAGGCATCAGCGATCTATATCTTGATTGTGCTTGGACAGCTGGACACCAGCTAGTATGCCCAGAATTGTGCCATGAGATACCTTTGTTTGTTTATGCATAGCGAAACCAGCATGGTCTGGATGTGTTTGCGTATGTATTTGATGGATGCCGAGTATTCAGTTGCTGGAGAGCTTTAATGAGGAGGTTGTGGATAATTATTGTTGGTGTTTGAAGGAGCTCAGAGCATAAGCTCAGTCGAGAGTTTACAGTCCCACATTGTTGTTAAATACTATAATAGCAAAGGCTATCGCTAGCTTTGACTGCAACTGCACTAATGAAGTGCTCTGTGAAGCCGTGAACTCCGCCTTTTCCTTCCACGTGACTCGGGACAAGTCGGGCTCAACGCCGCTTGAAACTTCTGCCGTTCCGCTTCATAAGTTTTGAAGAGCTCGGTCTTCTGGCATTGGATTCAAGTGGGCCTTCTTTCATTCTGTCTTCTACTGAGTGTGTTTGTGTGTTCTCATCGCCATAGCATACAACATCTTCCATCAAACCCTCGATTGGTTCCTCGCCTCCAGTATTAGACTAATCTTAAACCTCACCGAACTCTATCGGTCAAAATGATGTTGCGGTCGGCAAGAGCGACCCCCTCCGCTTTTGGAGTTCCTACGTCGGCGTCAGCTGCCAGGACTGCAGCTCGCACCTATTGTTCACGCGCATCATCTTCTATTACTAGCAGACCTTTTAACCCCTCTTCAGCTTCTTCAAGAACTCCTTCTGTGCCTTCTCATCTTTCCCGCAAACTCATTTCTAAGTCCTCATTCGGCCGACAATTCTCGACCACAGTACACAGAATGGCTGAGATGAGGGCCGAGACGGATGCTTTTGGAGAAGTCCAAGTGCCTGCGGACAAGTATTGGGGAGCTCAGACTGAGCGGTCAGTATCTTTGTCTTTGGTTTCTACTGGCAATGTGCTAAAACTCGCAGATCCCTGGAAAACTTCCGAATCAACCAACCCCAAGATCGAATGCCACCTCCGATCGTCAAAGCCTTCGGAATCTTGAAGGGCGCTGCAGCAACGGTCAACATGCAGTTTGGACTTGGTACGAAGAAGTTAGGGTTTCAAATGACATGAGCTTACGATTTACAACAGACCCAAAGGTCGGAAAGGCCATTCAGCAAGCCGCATCTGAAGTAGCTTCCTTGAAGCTCATCGATCACTTCCCTCTTGTCGTTTGGCAAACTGGTTCTGGTACACAGTCAAACATGAACGCAAACGAGGTTATCTCGAACCGTGCCATCGAAATTCTTGGTGGAAAGATGGGCAGCAAGAAGCCTGTTCACCCCAACGATCACGTCAACATGAGCGCATCCTCCAACGATACCTTCCCAACCGTTATGCACATCGCTGCAGTCCTTGAGATTGAGCAAGAGCTTATCCCATCTCTTAAATCATTACGCGATGCATTACAAAAGAAGGTAGACGAGTTTGAAGAGAAGAAGATTATCAAAATCGGCCGAACCCATCTTCAAGATGCTACCCCTCTCACTCTCGCCCAAGAGTTTTCCGGCTATGTTGCCCAGCTTGAATTTGGTATCAAGCGCGTCGAGTCCTCTTTGCCAGATCTCCGACTTTTGGCACAGGGTGGAACTGCTGTAGGAACTGGTATCAACACTTTCAAGGGATTTGCGGAGAAGATTGCTGAGGAGGTCACCAAGATGACTGGAACCGAGTTCAAAACTGCTCCAAACAAGTTCGAGGCTTTGGCTGCACATGACGCCATTGTGCAAGCTTCGGGATCCCTCAACACCCTTGCAAGCTCTCTATTCAAGATTGCACAAGATATTAGATACTTAGGTTCTGGACCACGATGTGGTCTTGGAGAACTTGCTCTCCCAGAGAACGAGCCGGGTAGCTCAATTATGCCAGGAAAGGTTAACCCAACCCAGTGTGAAGCTTTGACCATGGTCTGTGCCCAAGTTATTGGCAACCACACTGCTACCACCGTTGGAGGCATGAACGGTCAATTCGAGCTGAACGTTTTCAAGCCATTGGTCATCCGAAACTTGCTCCACAGCATCAGAATTCTCAGCGATGGAATGCGCAGTTTTGAGAAGAACCTGGTTGTTGGCTTGAAGGCAAACGAGGAGAAGATCAGCAACATCATGAAAGAGTCGTAAGTATCCTCTATGGCTTGCGGGGAAAGTCTTTGCTAACACTTTTTTAGTCTCATGCTGGTCACTTGCTTGAACCCAAAGATTGGATACGATATGGCTAGCAAGGTTGCCAAGAATGCCCATAAGAAGGGACTGACCCTGAAAGAGAGTGCTATGGAGCTCCAGGCGCTCAGCGAAAGTGAATTTGACGCCTTGGTCAAGCCTGAGTTGATGATTGGTCCAGAGGACTACAAGGGAAACTAGATTAATGGCGTGTCCTGTAGCCGACTATCACCTCGGTTTATGACCTAGCTTGTATATTGAATGATTGCTCTTTGTACACCTCTAGAAATTGTTTGAATTCCGCATAGATGAGCACATATTTCAACCTCTGTCGACTACAAAGTCGAGTTCCTTTCAATTCCATTGGGCTTCATTACATCTTGAGAAGCTTAAGACGTACTCTCAGTGCTTACATAAATTTACTTTGCTAGGTAGTAAGTCTGGGGGGAAGCAAGTTCGTCTCGCTTAACTTATTCTGGGTTTCACTTTTAACTACCAGCTCGATGGTGGCGAAGCGAGTTCGCAGATCTCTTAGATGGTCTGTAAGATTGGAGAAGTAAAATGAGTGTTGAATGGCAGCATACCTAAATGAATACGGAGATTTGGAGTCCAAATCAACTCTCTTCGGGAGCTGGGCTTATAAATAGAGCGCTTGCGCTTTCCGTCAGAACGTCCTTAACTAGCTTTATTGTTGCATCTGTTAATGCCCAAGGACCTGGTTTGACACTCTGCATCATGATTGCGCCTATACCACTTTACGATGTGACATGAGAGTGATAATTTTCTTTTGATCATGTTGAATAGTGATCGTGTTTATAAGCCTGTGTCTCATGAAGTTGAGATGCTCGTCCAGATCGACTGCCAAGGAGACTTCCTCCACGGAATCTTGTGTTACAATATAAACGCGCATAAATTTGCATCTTGACTAAACCTTTTCCGTGTTATAGTCTCGTGCGAACTTCCGTACTACGTTAATTATTCATCACAATGTTAGCATCTCCTCAGATGCCATTCTTAAGTATGGGTCTATCACAGCTTTCACAACAACCACTGCAAGAATGTCTTTCGCGGCGACAAATATCAGCCCGCCTAATCCGTCAGCGATCTAATAGTGTTAATGCCTGAACCATGGCTGGCTCTATCACTGAAATTATGGAACGAAGAGATGCACAGCTGGCACAAAATGAAACTTCCTGAAGAGTTGCTGAACTCGATTATGATCCATTCCTCCAGAAGATACAGGAATGTTGCTGCCATTAGCACTTCTGATCTAAATAAGCGGCATCGATTTTTTCCTTTTCCTGGATTTTAGCTTGGTGTTATATCGGGAACTTAGGAGGGTTTGCGACGTCCATCTAATGTACGTCCTGTATCCTCGCTACTTTTAAAGAAGGAAACAAGAAGATCCTAGACGCTGACTTGATATCTAGAGAGCTTGCAATAGCGAACCACAAGAAGTTTTATATACTGGCTCAGCTCAGAATAGAATATATTCAACAGGGTGCAACGGACACAAAGGAGCAAATGTCTCAGACGCTGCGTGATCAGATTGCGTCCTTGAGGAAGACATTCCCAGCACTCAAACGAGTCAAGGAGCCAGCATAACCTCAGACTACTCTCTTTGACGTAGCCAAGGCAGAGGTTTATTAGCCATGGGAGATAGTCGAGAAGAATGGGCAAAACTAATGCCACATAGATGCTACAAAAATCGACGACGGAAACCCGCAGGAACTAGAATGTCAACCCGGCACTTACAACAGAAATGAATATACCCCACTGAGAATCATTCCTGTGAGAACCCCCACTTAAGAGAGCATTACTTCAAACAAAATCAAGACAGGGGGAGTTACCAAGTGGGCTTCAGAACTGGTATGAATTGAGGCCGGCTAAAGTCAGCCTGGTTGATACCTTGTTTACTAGAATCTCGGGCCAAATCAAACAACCTACAGGCACAAAATCAACCGTGTGAGCAGAGAAAGCAAGAAGCTGGATTAAAAACTTACCAGATGCTCAGACAATTCTCGACACTCGACACGCCGTATTTATAGACACCGCCCACCGCCTGCAAGCCACGACCAAGGAAATGGAGGAAGATAACAAGAATCTCGGTACGGATGGTCCAGATACTCGGGTGGCATCCAAGGCCCAGAAAAAGGAACACAAGAAACTCTCCGCCAGAATCAGCAAGCTTGAAAACAAACTCAAGCTCAAGGGCAACGAGATCACGGCGCTCAAGAAGGAGATAAAGCATAATTGCAATGAGATTACTCGCCTTGAGGACTTGCACGAAAAGAGCAAGCTATCCGCTCGTGAGCTTGAGTATGAGAACCATGATCTGAAGGGAGAACTATTCCGGGCGTACAAGACTATCAAGGCCTTAAAGGAGACACGCCTCAATATCCGTTCCAACTTCTCAAGACTGTCTCAAAAGCCCCATGAAGAATATGATAGTTGCAGTGGCAGGAATCTGAAGCAAAGCCACTACCACGCGTC
Organism: Coleophoma crateriformis; assembly: GCA_003369635.1. Classification (NCBI taxonomy): domain Eukaryota; kingdom Fungi; phylum Ascomycota; class Leotiomycetes; order Helotiales; family Dermateaceae; genus Coleophoma; species Coleophoma crateriformis. The sequence goes on from PDLN01000002.1 coordinate 2,179,480, forward strand.
AACAGATCTCGACGCTCCACGTCCAGTCAAGGAGGAATTGGCTTCGATTATACATGAGCATCCACTGAAGAAGGACCGCGTTGTCTGCTACAATTGTGGAAAGGAAGATGATCATTATTTCATGGACTGTATGGTTGACTGTGGACATTGTGGAGCTGATGGCCATAAGACTATTTATTGTCCTACTATAGATATTAGTGAAGAGAAATTGAAGCGAAAGGCAGAGGTGGAGGAAGTTGACGGCGGCAAAAAGAAACGAAGGATGGGTTTGCGCTGAGTGGATGCTCGCGGCATTTGGATCATCACTTTGTCGCACCGACAGGTCGGGCAGTGGCATTATTGGGACTCCGATCATTGCAGAGGTGCCCTCTGTGTATAGATAGCAAGCACATTGCGTGACTCGTCAGCATAAAGTAAGCTGCTAGATTGAAATGAAAAGCATACTCTGGAGTTGTGGGCGATTCTGATACAGGCCATTTCGGTTCAAACTGAAATTCCCCAGGCCGAGTTCTGGGATGCCTAGCGCAAGTTCTTGGTATTCTCGACTTGCTTGACTCTGGCCTTAGTATTGTCGCACCTTCCATTTCTTATTATGCGTTACCTGTATCATTGATCCACGAGGACCAATTCATGCCATCTCCGCCACTGCGCGTGTGCTCATCACCACCGTGCATCTTTCATAATTACAGGAACGCTTTTAATACCAAACTTCATCAAGCTCACACCATAACTGGACTCGCATCATACGGGAAGATCTAAGGGCCAGAGGAATAGCTGCAGCAAGATTCATTATGGCACAACCCCTCGAGCCCCCATCCAGTCCTAGTAAGTTACTTTATCCAAGGGTACCTGCCTAATGGAAGCTGCTGACGAGCACATCAAGTCAAAGTAAGTGCTGCAGCACGGGCTAGCAATGCCCATCGTTACACACCAAAGAAGAAAAGCGTAAATTGGGATTTCAAAGATCTGCTTCACAGCCACGAGGATGAGAAGAACTGTGCAGCAGCAGCCCAAGCTAAGCAACATGTGTACGACACGCAGAGGCAGCCAGCTAAGGATCAAGGTTACGAGGCCCGCCGCATACAGACTCAGTTGGAGGCTGTACAAGACCTTCTACAAGGCATCAAATTGACACCCGACGAGAAAGTTAAGGAATACAGAAGCCCATTCGCCCCAGGTCCCGACCCAAACTGGTACCCACATATGCTTTTCGAAGCCAAGGACTATCTGGAGAGGAAGTTGAGCCAAGTATCGATGGGGGCTGATCCAGCAGCTGGCAATGGCCCTGAGACTAAACCTTCCTTGGCATGTCTAAGTAGCGCAAGACATGAGACTTATGATGAAGCTGTTCTCCCTGGCAAGATCGACCACAAATATTGTTCAGCTGACGGCCGAGAGAACGTAGCAGCAAGCAATGACACTGCAACAACCATAGGCACAACCTCTTTCGTCGATGATAAACACAATTCAAAAGACCCTGGAGAGGATTTTGACGGTAATCGTCTAGCCATGCTTACATACCGGTCTCCCACACCACCTTTGCGATACACACCCAAGAAATCCAGTAAAAAAAGACAACGCGAGACAGAGGATGAGGTCGACAGGGAGGGAAATTCTGATATATTTAGTCCTGGACTTAAAAGAGTTCGGTTCGACAACGACAAGAAGTATGCTTATTATGAACACGTTCCGACTGCTTTAAACCCTGAATCGTCAGTCACAGCTCCCTCTCAGACCGTGCTTGAAGAACCGCCTCCACAGAACTCGACTGAAGAGGTACGTGGCTAGACAACGTCTATGCTGTGGTCAAATAATGACAGATGTGTAGATTGCCAAGCCGACGCGGACATACAAGGTTCACATCCAACTCACGACTCGAAATCTCAAGCGTTTTAGAGCATGGCAAGCACAGGCTCCTAAGTTGAAGAAGAAAACAGGCATGCCATTGAAGCTAGCTAAATCCCCTGGAGTGTCATCAAAAGAGTCGATCGCCGATCAGAAAGAGCGTGCGTTGAACCGGGTAGATATTTGAGCCATCTCGGCTGGGGACTACTGCGTCTTCACTTCCGTGAGGTTGACAGCAACTTCACAGCCAAACATGGAACCTGTGCTTCACTCAACAGGCAATCGGGAGCGTTTCTTCTGCAAACCTCAGACTGTTCTGACAGCCCTACGGTACCTTCATATTGGCAGGGCTCTAGCGTTGTTCAAGCGTTGATTTGAGCAGTGATGCTTCATTGATCTTAATTAGCGTGCACAATTCTGCTCTCAGATTCTGTGCCTATCGCAGCCACACGGATTGAAGAGTCGTTCATTAGCTCAACGACCACATGTCGTGGGCTCTAGAATGGATGAGGGGTTCCGTAGTCAAGATTCCTTTTCGTGCTTCTCCATTGTCTAGCAATATGAACAATGCAGCAAATGATTCGGCCCGCAGACCCGAACGTGCCTTAGTGAATCTGTGTTGAAGAGATTTGCGTGGCTTAAAAGCTTGAATGAACCAGGCGTTCGCTCCGCGGCATGATCGTCACGGCTCGCTACGAGATGGTGTGCAATGGCGTTTGCCCATGTCCCAAACTCAACCACACCGAAAACTCATTTCGAGATCTGCAACTCGTGCAAGACATCCCATGCTGCAAATCTCTTTGGAGCGAAGTTATGCAGGCCGGCAGTTAGTATTTCCTTTTGGTTAGAAGGCCACGTTCCTCGCAAACTCATGATCCGACTTCCGAGATTATGATAACTCTTTGTTCTTGATTTCTGACAGGGGACGACGGGCCGACGTCATAGATCTCCACAGCACCATCAAATGCCGTGCGACGCTTCTCGACGATGATGCTGGAAACGCAATACGCCAAGAGGATGGGAGCCGCGTCTTACGTAGTAGCTTGCTTACATTGAGGGTCGAAGCTACAAAACATTTGGGTCTACTCTTTTCTCTTGCGTTCTTTTTACTTTAAGCAATTCGGGCAGGGTTGGAGCAGCTATATAATTCCGCACGCACGCACGCACACGCCTTGACTTTCGCACATTTACATACCATGGCTGGCAAGAGAGGCATACATGGCAAGCCCACGGACGAGCAAATTCGCAGAGATCTTGAACAGGGGCGTCCGCGGTCGGATCGCAAGTATCGCTTTCGAGATCATGGCTACCTGGAGCCGGATGATCAACGCCGGGTGGAATTCAAGAAGAAATTAATGGCAGGAGTAGATTGTTCAAATTTGGAGAGCTTTAGGAAGAGTGATGAGGAGGTATGTTTCAAGTTGCCTTGTGAACCCCAATTGGGACGAATGAGAGCTGATAGATTCCTGGCAGCTCAAGAAGATTAAGAATAAGAAGGTACGCCAATTCTACGAAGTACAGAACCAGCGACTGGACGACTGGTTGGAGGTCAACGCTATTGTGAAAGCCCTCTCGGATGATATTCTTGAGTCCTTCGACCCGCGAGATGAGAACGGGGACGGCGTTTTCGAGGGAGGTGGTGGGTTACAAGACACCCAAGGATGTGTTGAGCCATTCCTCCCAGAAGAAGAACAAGAGAAGAGACGAATTGAACGGAGGAATGCCAAATGGGCTATCAACATCAACGTTCTTGCGAATATCATCTTGCTGGTCGCCAAGGGCATTGCCTCATTCTACTCTTCGTCGCTCTCCTTAATCGCCTCACTTGTTGACTCAGCGCTGGATCTTCTCTGCACCGGAATCATCTTTTCTACCAGCAAGCTTGTCCAGTGGCATATCCACAGCTTGAGAAAGAAATTCCCCGTCGGCAGGCGCAGACTGGAACCGTTGGGTATTTTGGTCTTCTCGATCATCATGATCATCAGTTTTATCCAGATCTTGGAGGAATCAGTGTCAAAATTAATGTCGAAAGGTCCTCATAAAGCTGCATCTCTACCGCCCATTGCCATTGGTGCTATGGCTGCGACGATTGGGTTGAAAGGCTTTATCTGGATTGGTTGTGCAAGGTATGTGCTGCCCCAGAAAATATTTATACGTACCCTGGATCTAATTTGCGGTGGCAGAATAAAATCCACACAGGTCCAAGCACTAGCACAAGGTAAAGTCCAAATGCAATAGCGCATGGAGTCTCACTCACCATTTGCAGATTGTAAGACCGACGTTGTCTTCAACACCCTTTCCCTCATTTTCCCAGCGATCGGCCACGCAGCAGATGTCTGGTGGCTAGACCCCCTCGGTGCTGGATTGCTTTCCCTCTTCATCATCTACGACTGGGCGATGACTTGTATAGAAAACGTATCGCGTCTGACCGGCGCAGCGGTCGACGATCGAGTCCTAGAGAAACTCACCTTTCTTGCGTGGCGTTTCTCGCCCTTAGTCAACGGATACAAATCCATCACGGCGTATCATGCCGGTGATGGCGTCTGGGTCGAAGTAGATATCCTGTTGGATGAGAAGACGCCATTAGAGCATGCCCATGATGTTGCAGAGACGCTGCAGTATTGCTGTGAGGGTATGCCAGAGGTTGATCGTGCGTTCGTAACGTGTGATTATGCTTGGCAGGGTCCGACAGGTCATGCTTCTGAGAATTTCCAGTGATATTGGGCAGAGTGTCATGGTAGGTTTGTTGCATTTGAGCGTGCTTGGCATACTTGGTTTGCAGGGCGTTGGAAAAGGCTCCAAAATTGATGTTCATCCAATATAAATCCCTCCTCCCCATCATTGTATCCTGTGACCATATCAAATCCGTTCAACCCAGAAAATCTGCGGGTGATGAACTGAGTCCAAGCCCCTCATGCAGGCAAAGCGCAACCTCCAATTACCAAGAACCCTTGATTAACTTTACTGCCGAAGTACCTCCAGGAATCGTTCTAGGCCGTCTTCCATTCTTCTCTCTTCTGTATTCCGAAATCCCGACGAAGCACATCAGTCGTCAAGAAAAATCAAGAACGCTTTGAATTCCGGAGTTCCATCTATGTATATAGTCAGCAGGAGCAAGGGGCATGGGGAGCAGATCATTACCTGATCCTTCCAACCCTCACTGAAAATCCCCAACGGCCCTCGGCTGGGCCCCTAAAGCTTGAATGTCGTGTGTTGCAGAACCTGGGTAGAAGGATCTAGAACCTCGAGGTCGAACTTGAGACGAGAGGGAGAGAGAAAGAGAGAGCGCCTGCATGGCCTGGGTAACGGTGCCCTTTCCCCCTGCCTTTCCCTACTTAGGTATCACTTTCCCCATTCTCTCCATCTCCGTTTCTTTTTCTTTTTTCTTTTTAAGGTTCTCCCATGCTTCCCCCCTCGAGACTCCACGCCGGCTTTTCTAGGGGCGAGAGGGAGTAGGCGAGAAACTCACGGGGGGGAAGGGGGGAAACCCAGGAGAGTGGTTTGGTTGGAGGGGCGAAAAGGCGCCGGAGATGTGCTCCAGCCTCTTAAACGTCGGCGTGTCGTCGTCTGGCGTGGCTGTTGTTGTTTTCTTTTTCCTCGATGTATCCCTGGAGTGCAGCACGCAGTACAAGGTTGGGACCTCGGAGGAAAGCAGGCGTTTTCGGGGAGGAGGGGGGGAGGGAAGGCGGCTCCATAAAAAGAGGTCAGCCCATCAGCCCAGCTGCACTCTTCTGCTTAGCGATTCGAAATCGGGGAGGGGTCTTTGGGCAACGCTTACTTTTTGAATTCGGTGGAAGGGACAGACCAGACAGACACGCATACCCGCATACATCGGACATCATCTCCGCAGACTCTCCCTCATCCCATCTTCCGCCCACACTGAAACTGCGGACCCCCGACTCTGACTCCGGCTCCCCGCAAAATCCCATCGGTACGGCAAGCTGCGCTTGCCTGGCGTTTCTCGAGGCGTTTTTCCCGCCGCCGCCGCTGCCGCCAGCCCGCCCGCGCCATCCTAGAGAGACGAGATGGGACGAAAAGGCGACAGAGGGATTCGGTGGGGTTGGCCGATCGGGTGGTAAATCCACATTTGGGGGTGGCGTGCCGCAGCTCACCCTTTGCCGGCATATCACTACGGTACAGTGGGATGAAAGATCTTAGCTCGGTGCGCGTTGCATAGGGCATGCTCCCTACTCGCTCTTCTTTGCCTTTGCGTGTGTCTTGCGCCGGTGCCAGGTCCTTGGGTTTCTGGAGTTCTAGAACTCGGGGGATGGACGTGCCAGGGTTCTAGAACCCTCGGCCCCTTGTCCCCTGCTTCGCATCTCGAGCTGCTCTCTTTTGACTTTTGGGGGGTTGGCTTCTGCTCGGGGAGAAGAATCTGTCTCTTGGTTTAACTCTCGTATATATATGTAAGGTATGTATCGTCCTGTCTCTGAACGCTGTCCGGGGGGAAGGTATGCGCCATGGGGTGGAAAGCGTGGAGTGCGAAGTACCGAAGGGGCAGAGCGGAACGGCCGAGGGGTTGGAGGTCGTTTGACTTTACCACATGCTCAAGATCAAATAAAAACATCTCATGCTTGTATCTGAGGCTCTGTGTTAAGCAGAAAGAAGGTGGGGTGCCGGGAGATGGTGAAGGAACTTGCCTGCCTAATCATGATAGTTCAGCGCGGTGCGAGTGGCCGTCGCTATTAGGATGGAGTTTGATGGCCTCTAGAAGGACCATCAAGGTACCATATGCGGCGGTTCTGTTTCTTGGTCTCGAAACTGGTTGTATGTTTAAATCGACTTCTTTTCCTGCTTCCTGACCTCGTTGCCCTTCTTTCACTCTCCTGTACATCTTTGCATGTACATCTCAGCTCGGTTCCCTCAACGATTCTGCCATTGAAGATGCCAAGATGGGTATCAATTCACAAAAGTCCAAAGGTGCGAAATCAGTGCGTCTGCAGGAATTTAGGAAAAAGGTTCTTCCTTCTCTCGATCTCCTTCGTTGGTAATGTTACAGGTGTACAGATAATTCGACAGCAAACAGCATATAACCCCTCACACATATGGTCAGTCAAACATGAATCCCTATATCAGTTCTGTTCCTCCTAAAGGGAAGCAATAAACATGAGGATATCCCAACTGAAAAGGAGAATTAGAAAGAAATCGACTATCGTCGTCGTTGCGAAAAGCTCCCGAGTATAAATCGCCGCTGCAACAGTGGTATTTCCATCCTTGGATCCGAACAGAGAAGAGCCAGCACAAAAAAACCAACAAGAAGACCGATATAGCAACGTATAGCATCAGCAGAACCCAGTCCCGAATACCAAGCCACTCCGTATATAAAACGCAACACAAAGTTTTTGGTTTTCCCCCCAGCACCATGCAATTCCGTCAAAAGCCAGTCCGACCGACTCCAAAACCTGCCCCTCCAATGTCTTCGGTTCAATAACACAAAAGGCCGCCGTCAACCATCAAGAACACCGCCACTCCAGATTAGGAAATACAAGAATTATCCGCAACGCCATACTTGAGCTCTCCCGTGGAAGCTTTCGAGCCCTGCCGAAGACGCCTGCCCGTGCAATGATCAGTCCCAGATCAACCACCGTATATTAGAGGAAAATACAAGCAATCTTGTTCATCTTCATGCAGTATACAAATGGTTATCATTCTCGCTTTGTCATCGAGGGGCTTCCATCGCTGGCTGAATCACTCAGGATCTCGGACTTGTCAACATCACTAGTGTGAGAGTTGGCAGTGCCATCCTGGGCCTTGCCACAACCTTTGACGAGGATATGTCTCTGTTCACTTCATTAGCTTTCTGTTTTTGTGTTCGAAATGGAAGTTGCCGCCTGCCGCTGCAACATATTATGAGATGCATAACGAACCTTTAATGCGTCTTTACGGGAGAAGCTCTTCTCACAGTGTCCACATGGGAAGGGCTTCACGGCTAAATGGATACGCTTATGGCGCTTCAGATCATGGTTTCGGTTGAAGGACTGTGGACATTGATCGCACTTGAAAGGCCGGTCGTTCTGTGGCTGCTGTTGGCTCGGGTGGTGGCCATACACTTGTCCGTTCATCTGGTGTGGTGCGTATTGCATGTTCATACCGCCCACAAGTGACATTTGATTACCAGGGCTGTGAACATTGGACATGATCGGCCCTGACATGGCTGGGAGATTGTAGCCAGAATATGGCCGTGGTGGATAGCTCTGTGGTGCACCCATCTGAGAGTGGCTTTGTGCTGAGGATGGTCGGTTTGATGGAGGACCAGAAGTATTTGGAGAGTGCTGGTTTGGAGGTTGTTGTGCATATGCGGGGAAAGACTGTTGCTGGGGTGTGGAAGATGGAGTGTAGTAACTCGGCGTGGGAGGGGGTCTCCCGCCATAGTTGTCAGGAGTGTGGAGCGGTCCTTGTTGCTGCGCTTGCGAGGAATGCGAGCTCATGAGGGTGCTGTTCATTTGTTGTTGTTGCTGCTGCTGCTGCTGCTGTTGCTGTTGTTGCTGTTGTTGCTGGTGCTGTTGCTGCTGCTGTGGAGCAAGCGCTGGCAAGTTCTGCTGCGCTCCGCTTCCTCCTCCAGAAGCCATGGTAGGAAATGGAGGAAGAGTGGTTATATCGTACGGCGGGGGTGGTAAAGCCTCGCCCGAGTTTGGCGAAGCCGGTCCTCGATTCTGGTAGTGCATGGAAGGCGAGTACAGCGGTCGCGACATGTAATTCTGCTGAGGCGCAAAATTGGAAGACATTGGAGGCGCGGAGCTGTACGTATATGAATGGCTCTGGGGAGTTGGCCAGTAGCCCATGGGTTGATAAGGAGCAACTCCGGCCGTGGAGCTCCCCGAACTGCCACTATTCACGCTGGATGCCAGTGGGCTCAGCCCGTCATTTGGGAGACCGGCTGGTGGAGTCAAAATGCTGCTGACGGGGGTTGGCTGAGTGGTTGTGGGCGCGTAGGCTGGGTATTTGTGCATCGCGGATAGATGATCCGGAGGTGGGAGCTGGAAAGTCGGGAGATTGGATGCTGCTGACCTTCGAGCTGTAAAGCTCTGGGCGGTCTCCATCATGGAAGATGATTGCGAAGTCCACGTTGGCGCGGATGGTCCGGGACGAGACGACGGCTCACGAGAAATGGGAGCTTTGCAGGAGAGGACTGCGTGGATCGCGTAGGGCCGGTCAGATGAGGACGGGCGAGCAGAGGGTTGGGAAACAAGGACCCTGCGTCTTTCTGGCCTGGAGTGCCGGATTCTTTGTTGGTGGGGATCTTTGTCTTTCTTTCACAGCAGGAGCGACGCTGGAGAGGCAGATGCACGATATACTTCAGTCAAGGTCGGCGTTGTCGAGATCAGACTGGGAAGACAATGTGGAGCGTCGATCACCTGGATGGCGGCCGGGGAGGCGTCTGTCGATATATGTAGCTTATTGGGTCTGGGTGTTGGTCTGTGTGCAGTGTGAGGAGGGAGACGATATGGCTGGACGCTGTTGATCCCAGGCGGGAAGCGTGGCTGTAGGGAGTAGCGTAGGGGGTAGGGACCGCCGCGGCGAGCTAGTGTGAGTGGGCAGCAGCAGGCAGTGTGTGGTCAGTCAGTCAGTCGTCGGCCAGTGGTCAGTCCGTGGGAGCCAGACCAGGCCAGGCCAGGCGAAGCAGCTTTTCCTATATGGGTTTCTGGGGGGAGCACGACGAGAGACACACGGCGGAGGGAGGGAAGAAGGAGGACTAGCGTGCAGAGCTAAGCCCAAGATCCGAACCAAAGCAAATTACCCCATGTCAGCACGATACAGCAGGCGAAGCTTCAGTCAGTAATCAGCCGTCGAGCCTGATCTTGCTGGGCGGCTGGCACCGGAGCCTGATTCACTCATTCGATCATTCTTCGCATGCGTGCCCCCCGGCCTGGCCGCCCAGGATGGAAGCTTCTGATATCGAGCACTTCCATTCCATCCCATCCCCGGCCATGCTCCCATCCCATGCTCCACGCTCCACGCTCCATGCTGGATGCCAGGCCCTACGTATCCATGCTCGGTGCAGCCAGCAGCAGGAGCCTGAGACCCTCTCCTCGCAACCCGCCAGCGGCTACGACGACCAGCAACGACTATTCCCTCACAACCCCGACCTTACTCAACCCATCGTCGGCTGCTATTTGCGGACGTGGTGCACCCCAGCACGGTGCGTCTATTGGCATAAGCCAAAATACATCCAACCCGAATTCCAATTTCTTTCTCTGGGGCCCGAACCATGCCTATCTCTGACTGGCTCCAAAAGTGATATGGCTCGAAAGGCTGCGATGTGATATGCGGGCTGCTACCCGAAAGCATGGGCTGATTCGCACAAGTGAGAATCAAGCTCAAGCTCAAGCTTAGCAGCCTAGTCCCAGACAGAGAGGAGCAGAGTGCGAGGCAAAAGTAAAAGTGCAAGTGAGATTTTTAGCTACCGAACTATTTGCTCTGCGCTCGCCCACCCCGGCCACTGATCGCTTCGGTGACATTGAGGGGCTGAGTCAGTGCTCCATCAGGCTTAACGTGCCCTTGGGGATCTGGAGCTGGGCCCCTCCGAGCCCTTTTATTACCGTCTAGACCAATTCGGGCCTAGTAGGTTGCAGGCATGTGGCCAGGAAAGCCGCGCCATGAGGGGCCAGAGGCTTTTCCTTGGCTGGGCCCAGTAATGGAGCTAACAGATCCGGCCCATCAGGCCAACTGCTTTTTCCCTACTGCTGCTGAGTCTGGTCGCCCTTCCCCCTCCTGCGCACGCCTGGGAGGGAGGGCAGGAGGAGGGAAAGGAGGAGAGCAAGGCGCGGCCAGGGTCCAGCAGAAGCAAACACGCTGACAGGGTCCCTCGTGTAGGAGGGCTGCACCAGCGGACGAGGATAGGCGAAGTACGGACCCAGAAGCTAGAGAATACCGTCTGGGACATCTGCATGAGCAAGGACCAGCGCTCCCAACAGCGACATGGCTCCAGTCGCGCTGCTAATTGGACTTTGGGATTCGATTGTCTGAAAGACCGGACATCCTACCACGACGCCTTCTGGGTCCTGAATCTTATCGGCAAACGGACCTGAGCTCCTCTGGCTTGCACCGCGTCGACCTCCTTGCTTACCTCAGGACAGGGGCCGATCTCTACCCCAGGACGGGCTCAGCGAACGTGAGTAGTGATGGCGCACCAGCAAAAGATGGGGAACCACCGTGATCGGGCTGCTCACGCCGCACTTAGGGTGCCATGGAACAGGGGTGTGGGACTGGGACTGGGACTGGGACTGGAGGAGCACGTCTAATCGGGGGCTTCCACAGCATACGGGCGGCCGAGGCTGGCTGAGTGGGAGACAGGTACGGGCAGGCAAGGTGAGTCCCGTAGCTACATGGCAGCATTTCTCCTGGTCGCTGCTTGTGCCGTATAAATTTCCTAGCGACTAAGCAAACCTTACTTGACCTTACCTTATTCTATATCTTACCTTGCCTTGAGGATCTCGGTCGGCCCAGCGAAGCGCTTGGACCAAGGATCGACCAGGGGAATTGGGTTGATTGGCGTCGCTAGGAGCAGCTTACCGCTTACAGCATCCGTCCTGCTGCTTGCTTATTACACCGAGTGATGGAGTCGCAAAGCATCGTGATCCCGTCCGGTCTTGCCTGGTCGGGAGCAATATCTCGCCCTCCGGCCGGTGTGGGAAGCCTCCCGTCCGTCATGCTGTCCGTGGCAAGAGGGGGAATGGAAAAGCAAGTCGCGGAAGCTGGAATTCCCAGAACCGGGTGGGTTTGGGCGCAAAGCTTACAGGAGAAGGGCAGAGCGAAGGGAAAGGGAAGGCGGACAGGAAAAGCGATAGAAAGCGCGAAGTGATGCCTCCCAGCACAGCCAATATCAGATGCATCGCACGGTAGCCATGGAAAAGCAATGGAACGGGCAGATCATGCGTTGGGTGTCCTCTCCTCTTCCCTAGCGGCCAGCAATCACAATGACGGTCCAGCTCAGCTGTCGACTGAAGGGGATCAGAAGAAGCAAGACGGCCGATGCTTGCTGCACGCACCCAAGCACGTAAACGAGCATAAGCGACCCCCCATCCGAAGGGGGCATCAGGGGTGCTGAATCATCATCACACGATGCCCTGGTGGAAGTCCTTTCATGTCACGCATCTGCGCACGAGTTAGTTGGATTGACGGCCTCCGCAACACGATTACGGAATTGCTGGCGCACCTCATTCGTCGGTCAGATCGCTAAATATCTCTGGTTCGGGGAAGGCGAGCAGGTGGCCGTGACCATTTGGCCCGGTCTAGACCGCTCGCCATCGGATTACCCAGTTCCCTGTCAGATTCGACCCTGGGCCCTTCGTCGCGCGAGGTGGCATCCTGGTCTGAGTCGGATGATGCAACTGACCTGCAATTCTTGGCACCCATTCTGCCTTTTCGTGCGCTGGTATCGCTCAGTCGGGCCCACGCATTCCAGGAGCCAGAGATGGGCCATGGCCGGTGGTGCTAGGCGGCGGCCATGCGCTGTTCCTGGGATCACGGAATAGCACTGAGCATGAGAATACCCACCGCCCGTCCATCTCGTCGACCATCGCTACACTGGTGCCATCCCAGCCCGAGGGGTTGGCGGATGGCACTGGCAAGCAATATGGACGGACTTCGCACTACTCGGTCCTACCCTGGTCGTGCTGCACACGCACTAAATCCGAACATGGTCCTGATCAGCCTACCTTATTTTGTACTTTATCTCCCGAGGGCGAAATGATTGCTTTGTTCAGTCTGTCTTGCCCCATCGGTGACGGTCTCCTGAAGTAATTCCCCGTGCATAAGGGTGCAGCATCATCACACGCTTCTCTAACCTCGCTGCTGATGATCAGGAGCCTCCGAAGCATGGCCCATACCGCGCAAGTGAAATGAAGTCCAACCGTGACATTATCGGCGCCATCCACACCGCCCGCTAGACGTGTCGTGCCGGGATCATTGTGCGCGGAGGGGGCCTTTCTTGCCTGTGATCCCGCGGCTGGGTTGTTCCCCTCTCGTCGGTCAAAACCCAGCATCTCGGGTGTGGCAGTCGATGTGTGTCTTGTGCTGCCTTGCCCGTCGGCTGGATGTCTCTACTGCCGCGGTTCTGGGGCATCCTCGGGCTTGATGGCGTTCTGTAGATACCCGTGTTCTGGGATTTCTGGAGACCCTAGATCCATGTCGCGTCGTGTTGCTACGGGCGCAAGTATATTTGGTCGCGTTGCCATCAGCCTCCGGAGCAGAAACCTGGGGCAACGACGAAGGGACATCGCCCATGGACACCCATACGCTGCTGTCATGCAGAGCCTCACGCCGGGGGTGTGGCGCCACCGTGTCCCCCGTCTGGTGTGGACATGCGGCGTTGGCTGCGACAACTGAATCTATCCTGTACTGTACCAGGCACGGAGGACTCGGCGGTGGATGCGGTAGTCTCAGGGAGAATGGATCAGTTGGGCGGCACAGGAGGGTGCCCCCCAGCACGGCGCTCTCAGTGGCACCTTTACGAGGCGTTCCAACCCCATGCTGCCATGTGCTATCAAAGGCTGGCTTTCCGTGTGAAGCTGAAGACGGTCAAAGCCATCCATCCTCTGCAAACCTTGTTGGCAATAAGATTTCAGCCATTTGCGTGTCTCCCCGGAAGGAGCAGAATTGCTTGCATGCCTCATGCCACCAAAGCTCGCTTACGGGAGATGGCGGCCTCGTTGTGCGCACGGAAAAGTCCCATTCATTCATCATTCATTCATTTCGGCCATTCTTTGCTTCCCTGCCATGACCAAGTAAGGGCCGGCAATCTGGCATTGTTGCATATGGGTTTCAACGGGGACAGACCTGCTGCAGAAGCCCGGGTGACCAGCGAGGTGGTCCTCGGAGAACGGGGGCGCTTGTCAGATCTAGACGCTTCCTGCCAAGGGGTTACGACGCGGGATCAGGACCGCACTGCTTTCTCCAGAGCAGCAGAATCAAGGTGGGCAAATCTCTCAGCAGAGCCAACCAAGGCTGCGCAGAGACGGCGTCGCCGATGGAGATGGCCGAAAGCAACACCCCGCACTTGCACTTGGCTCGGAAATTGGATCTCCTCCTCTCTGCTGCTCACGAGGAGGACCGCAGGGGGGAGTTTCTCAACAACACCCCCGTAGGCACTTCTTCCCATCAATCGGTGTCCCCAGGCCATCAAGGGGACAACGTGACAAGACAAAGACAGCATTCCAACCGTCAGGACCCATCACTTCGTCTATTTTACCTGCAAGTATCCAAGATCTACATTCTTCTCCGCTGCCCGTCACGTCACCTCTTGTTTTACGTGGAGAACCTTATCACCGCGTCGTCGTCCTCAACCCACGGCACTACCAACCGATCCTCGTCCTCAGCGTTACAATACCCAAATATGACCTACGCCGCCCGCCGCATGGTCTGATAAAGGCCTCACAGCCTTACAAACCAAAACCATAAAGCCGCAAGCTACCGCGTCCAGCTTCCCTCCGGCCGCCAATAAAGCTCCGAGATATGTCTGTGATAGAGGTCCCGGGAAGGGTTAGTGTGCACGCCTATGCAAGCCCTCGGTTTTCAGGGAGGGCAATCACGAGCCTATCCTACTAGTCTGGTATCTATCAGGTTGGTAAGTCTTGACTAACTCTTTGCTGTAGGTGTCAACTCGAAGCCTTGCCCTTCTTGGGCCGGAGCAGCTTGCTGAGCCCGCTCAGAGTGACACTCGCAAGGCCAACAGATTTAGTCGATCACGGTTTGCTTCCATGCTTCCAAGTAAGGAAGCCTGGCTTCCTGATCAGACCCAAGGGCTTTGCTCAATAAGCTTTGCCATTTCTCCCATGCCTCGCAGCAGGCGGCACATAAGCATCTCCCTAGTCAATCTGCCGACTGAATAAAAGTCTCGAAATTCTCTGCCGGCCAGAAGTACGGTACGGCACCAGAGCTACCGGCAGGTACTGCACCGTAGGTCTTCCCATGGTTACAGTAGCATCGTACCACATTCCGAACTATTGGAAACTTTGCAAGAAAAGAGCGAGAAAATGAACGCTCCTACCTGGTCTCGTCATGATTCATGATCGAATATCGAATTCAGGAAACGGAGAGTTCTTTCCTGTCCCTGTCCCGTTCCGCCTCAGACCAACTAGAAGGCTCCAGAAATAGAGCCTTCCGCTGGTGTTGTTTTCAGTCCGTTTACTTTCTCCCTCGTTTTTCTTCCAATCAGACCGTTCTTAGTCCCCTCCGCCATTTTGACTTCTTGCGGATAGCCTATACCCTTCCTTGTTGCAGTTGCTTTGTCTTGTCTCGCAAGAAAGATTCGGTGCGCTTCCGGAAAAGTGAGGCAGGCGGGAGGGAAGGACGCAAAATATTTCGGGAGATGCATTCCTGGTGTAGTCCATCCGACTCTTGATCTTCGAATCTCTTTTAAGGGGCCGTCGAGAGATCTCATCTGGTGTCTCTGGGAGATCGCAGATCTAGGCATTCACCGAAGTAGATATTTGAGATTATAGAATGTTATGCTTAAGGATATTATTCTTCTCTCCCCACCTTTCCCGCAATGTTAAAGTTCTCGCAATGTGCCTGCCGTGCCCCTCGTCTCATGGCTTCAACGGCCAGGCTGGCTGGGCTGGCTGCGGTGGCTGAAACTGGCTGAGCTGCTTAGAAAATGAACATGAACAACATAACAGGCGCAACGAGCCCTCCGCACTTCTCTATCACCAGCAGAATAGTAGTGCGTCCTAGAAGCCGGGACTATGAGATCCAACACCGCTACCCAGAATCGGAAAATAGGGCCGTTGAGTCCGTAGTCTAACCCGCGCAGAAATAAGCTTGAAAGAACGGATAAGGGCCTAGATTCTTCGGCCATTCCATCGCTCGATCGATGCATCGAAAGTTCAGATGAGCAGGCGCAGCGACGTCAAAGTCAAGTCATAATAAGTTTCGAAAGAACGTGGGAGTATGTGCCCATGCTGGAAGGGATTGGACGGGCTTCGGGAGATATTGGTCCATGAGGGAGGCTCGCGTTGGCTTGGGCTGCTCTGCCCGTAGACGAACTGAACGAAGGAGGGCGGTTAACGAGAAAGGCAGGGGCAACTCTATCTCTCCCCAGCACCGTTACAAACGTCCCAGGCAACCCTTGTGCAACGTGGTTCTGCGAGCGGGCGGATTGTTCTGACTTTGCCGTTGCGAGCAATGTCGAGGGGAGAAAGGTGGCTCCACGACGACAGCCCGTAGGATGCCTCATGGCATCCATCTTTGTTTCCCTGGCTTATGGTTTCCTCGCCATCGTCCGCCCGTTGCATTGCTTGACCTAGTTGACGCGACAGCGAGAGTAGAGCCGACGAACCAACCTCCTCTCTCGATGTCGAGTTTCATCCCCGAACTAAACCGCTCTGGGGTTCTCAGCAAAGGGAAAAGGATGTGAGGAAAGAACGGGGAGGAATTGACCGCCTATTCGCTGCGCGAGAGTTTATGAGGCCTTTGCTGTTATGCCGGAGATCTCATCGATCGAAAAACTGCTAGGGATTTTCCGATGACCAAGAATTTAATCTCCTCGTATACACCATGTGTGTGTTTTCCACGAAGTTTCCATCCTGCCCGACTTTTTCCTGACAGAGGTTAATGAGAAAGATAGCTCTCATGGGGACTTGACGTCCGGTCCATCCTTCTGGAAAGAAGAATCCGTCTCTCGAGATCCTGTTGCTGGGTCCGGGTCAATTCCCGTGGGATCCATGCTTGACCCTCCTCCCCGACCACTGGGCGCACATGTATGACCACATCTTGTTGGACAAATGTAAGTTAGAGTTATGTCCGATGATATGCTTTGCATTGCGTATCAAATCAGTGTGTCGGATGGTGTGCATAGCATGCTAATTAGGCTGGATTTCTTCGTCTGGCGTCCAACTCCTTGACGTGCTGCATGACTCTCAGTCAGTCGTTCAAGCAGAAAACACCCTCGAGGCCAATTAGGGAAACTCTCTAGCAGGATGTAAGTTAGGTTGCGTCCACACCCTTGTATCCTTTCTTCCTCATAGTGACGCCCAAATGAGGCGCGAAACGTTGAAGTGTGTGTGGTGTAGGACAGAGGAAGAGTGTTTTCCTGACAGGCAAGGCGGCGGTGTGCGTGGTGTTCTGGCCAAATCTGGGCTCCGGTACTTATACTTTCTGATCCTCCACTTCGGACTCAAGGTGGTGGGTTGTCATAAGAACCAAGGAACTTTAGATGCAAGATCGAGAGTAGTGGTTTCGAATCAGCTTCTTGGAAATCTGGATCAAGTGATTTCGAAATGAGACACATTCAGCAGTATAGCCATAACATGGAATCTAGAACCGGGAGGAAGCTCGAATCAAGGCCCTTCGAAGCCACAGTGAAACAGAAGCACCATATCACGAAACTATGAGGGCAAGGTGTTCAAAGTTTAATTGGTATATACAACTGACCGTGACTTGGCCATGAGCCACACTCAAAGACAGAGAAATCTACCAGATACCGAACCACTTCTTATCCTTCTGAGTCTCCAAGTAGCTGTATTATAATCAGTACAGAACCAAGATCAAGGGACCATGCCAAGCCAATAAAAGGACTTACGCAATCACATCGTTTCGATCTTGCTCGTCGGGTAAGCCCTTGTATGGTTTCTTCGAGCCTGGGAAGGGCGTTTTCGTATCGGCAAGGTAATCAAACTACCCAACGCAAGACGGCGTCAGCATTTTCTGCAACCCACACCTTACAACATCGAACAGCAAAGCCAAGCAGAAGCCACCACCAGCCTCGCTGCGAAGTCGCCGGGCGCTCTATCTTACCATGGTTCCGGGGGTCCACGTGATGGCCTTATCCTTATAGATCTGGCTGGCTTTCGAGCCGGGAATCTGGCCTGACTTCTGGCCAAAGATGGCGTAGAGGTTGGGCCCAAAGATGTGCGCTCCGCCCTTTTCAAGGGTATGGCAATGCTCGCATTGCTTGACGTAGAGCTCAGCTCCACGCTTGGGATCGCCTACGTGCTGGGTCAGCCGCCCGAGAAATGTACACACAACGTAGTTTTCCCCCGTTTGAAAAGCCACCTCCGGCTCCAGGAGCACATACCTGCAGCAAGGGGCATTTTGAAAATCTCGATGAGCGTATAGATTCAAGATGGGGAAAGGAGGAGGAAAGTGAGGCTCAGAAAACAAACAATGAATGGGAAGCCCGGGCTGGCCACTCAGGAAACACGAATTATTAAGAAGGAACGTACACCCCACCCTTTTGCCCCATGCTGTCCGTTGCTGCTTTGGTCATCTCGTCTCAATATGGTGTGATAGGTGTTTGGTCGTCGTCGGGATCACGATTATCCCACTCTCTCCCCGTCGGAGCCAGTTCCGATGATAAGAGGTCCACTTTTTCAGGCACAGTGCGCCGCGGTGGTGGACTGATTGCGCACGTGTTTTCTTATATACGGAGAGAGGAACTGTTAATGCTCTTGAACTGGTTTGAAAATGATAAAGGTTAGGTGTCGGAGAGTTGTTGGAGATCAGAGGGATTGGTGCCATCTTGGCAATGCCAACTTGGAGCCTTGCGCCAAGGTGAATCGCCAAGGGTTTTCAATATGGAGAGTTGCCATATAAACCTCCCCATTTCCCCGATAGGAAAGGCCACCCGCAAGTCAGAGGTCTCGGGCTTTTTGCTTCCTGGGATTGTAAGTTCTGGTACGCACTGCTAGAATGGTGAGCTTGGGGGTTTTAGGAGGAGGGGGTAGAGAGAAAGAAGTTAAGCGAACTGTTGACGATGTCACAACAACGCCGTCCTAGGCATAGCTTATTATGGAAAGAGACTTCAGCGATCGTTGAATATCTGAACCAGAAGGGGACTGCACAACCTGGAGGTGCATCCTGAGATCAAAGTTGGTATGTCGCTATCACTGGACGGGAGAGGATGTTGCTAGCCCACAACTTGACAATATCGACGAGTAGCTCGTCCTAGTCTGGCGCCTAGCACCAATCGCTCTCCTCATATGTACATCCTTGATCCCAAGCACATAAAAGCGCCGTCGCTAGCTCAGCCTTATGTTCCATAAGGCTGGTACTTGCCATCGGGCACTTCCAAGACATAACCACCTTCCGGTATTGCAGGCTACTCATCTTCTTGGGCTCAGGTGAAAGCTTGCAGAGCATCAATCCATGGCGTTCTTCCTCCACCCGACATCAGACCACGATTCCCATACCAGCATTACCAGCTCCCGGCGGTGGACCACGTAAGCCCAAAGGGCGAAGCAAAGGATTAGGAGGAGGAGGAGGATCTTTCCGATGCTGGCGGCGCTCTGAGATCGAGGAACCACCCGCACGAGGCGCAACCCGGCAACGCGCATAAGAATCTCCTGGTCGGGAAACCTGCTGGGCTCCTTTCGAGTAGCGCCAGCACTCCTGTTTATCGCTCCGGCAATGCTTGCACCGGTTATTCCGCGTCAACTCTTCCCTCAGTTTTTGTTTCGATGACGCGGCCGATGTAACTTCAATTCCTGCGTACGTTTGCGCCATCGTCACTAGATCGGCCGCAGATTGCGATCACCACTGCCCACTAGCAACTGAGCCGTATGGGGTAGAGGTCTTACCCCGGATTGCCCGTGCCAAGGGCCTGGTCGGCGATCTGGGTAGCGGCGAATTGCTGCTGGCTCATGCTAGTCAGGGCGGGCATAGTTCTGTTTTATTTAACAACATAAAATACCAATATCGTTTGCTACTTACACTTAGTCATTGTTACTGAAGATGCTAATCGCTTCGTTACTACTTTCGTCGTCGACGTCGTTGGTAGCGGTGGGAGACTACAGTATGGGTAGTCGACGCTGTTGTGAGCCACTAGAATGTCTAGGAATGCCGTTGTCGTTTATTGCCTAGTACCAACTGTTGTAGGTAAAGAAAAGGTAGTAGAAGCCACATTTGAAGTTGAAAGCTCTCAATTGGATGCAGGCTGTGAGACTACCTGCCTTTATTGCCCGAAGTACCAATTAGCCCAGTCACCCAACATCTAGACTAGTGTCCTGATATGTAGCGTTTAAAGCTCTCTATCATATGTGCATATGGGTGTGCGTGTGCGTGATACTATATGCGGCCTTCATTCAACACCAGCTAGATTTGTACCTATTAGTATTAAAGACTTCACAGGAGTAAGGACGTGAAGATATTCTAGCATATACGGATTATCAAGACCGGAGGCGTGTATGGTTCCTATCACTTGTTTAAGCCGCCTGTCCATGTCACTTCTTGCTTCTGTCCTTGTCAATAAGCCACCCTTTTCCTAGCCTACTTGGGATTTTCGATAGCGTGGTGACTTTGGAGACATTCGTGTGGGTTTGTGATAGTAGGACCTTATCAATAACAGCATCGCTAGTTATTGCCAGAGTTCTCCAACCTCTGAGCGATCCCTTCCGCAGACAAGAGCGCAACTCTAATACACGTACGTTTCTCGGGGCCTGGGGCGGATATGCTACTCTCAATTTGAACAGCATGGATATGAAACATGGAACGAGGGAGTTTTGACCTGACTGAAAGGAACGAAAGAGAAAACAATAGAGAAAGCTCGCCTAGTTCAACTCATCAGAGCAGCAAACTTGAGCTCTCCCCGCCCTTACTTCCTTGCTATCACGAGCCAGCTGGATTTGAGGCTTTTCTCAAATATGAAGTGCTCACAGAGCAGAACTTTAGCCGTACGGCTTGTATGTTCGCAGCGATGCACGACGGAAAGCGAGGTAGGTAGTAGTAGTACGAGCAATTAAGCGAAGGTAAATGGAAGCATTTCCGCGATCGCGTCTGTTCTTTCTCGTCCCTTGTAATCACGCAACGCCACCGAGTCCCTGCATGTTCATCCCGATTGTGCGTTGGTGCACGTTGCTGCATGTTTCTGCATGTTGTGGATGCTCCTGTCACGCGGAATCCCTGTGGGTGTCTGGATGGCTTTGGGTCGAAGCTCTTGACGATAACCTTACTGTTGTATCAGACACGGAACCTGGGAATCTTTTTTTGGTATAGATAAACCGTTTCGGGCCCATACTTTAACTCCGGGTGTACTATCCCCCCCTGGTCTAAATGTTATTTCCTACAGTGTAGCAACAGCGAAAAAATATAACATTTAGACCAGGGGGGGATAGTATAGATAAACAGTCCACTGGCATCCCTAGAATCTCCACTATGCTCCTGGTGTGGGGCAGGGGGTGGTTCAATGTATGGTTATTTCGACAGCTATATCTGTTGCAGAACACCAAGAGAACGTCTGCGCTCAAGGACACTTTACAGTAATGCCGCCTGTATTGAGTTTCAATATCTTCAACAGTTTCCCAAATGTAGTCATAGCACCAAGAGCGCCCGGCGGTCTTATTGAAAATTTCCATCATCTGCATTTTGATTTTTATCAAACAGTTGGAACTCTTTCTACCTGGTACTGATGCCTCTTCGGGTTTGTCGTTTTGGCCGCTTAGCGCCCATGTTCGTGAAGCCAGATTTTGTTTCTGCGGCGCTTTGGCCCAGATAATGCTTACTTCCAGTGGATACAGGTATGCGCATCCCCGAGAGGATCACGTTCATATGCTCAACTCCACACTCTTCTAAGATTCATGCATCATAGTATCGGTTGAAGGATTCCCAAAAAGGCGCAGCATTGGCCTTGACGGCGCTCACATCATCCACGGAGGTTTCCGAAGTCTTGGAGTGATATACCCTTACTGTTAGCTCGGGTGGGTTGGCGATGTTGCGATGGATTGGTGGTATTCCTGCATCTGTCGTTCTGGGCGACTATCTTTCTAGGTGCCTATCATTGCTCCTTGGACTGACATGTGTTGCAGGGGCATCAAGAGGCGCGTATACATCGGTGGGACAATGACATCACGGAGTTATGTTTCAGTGTAAGTGGAGTTGAAGATCCTAAAAGTGGTGCGAGGGAGAGCAAAAGGCTTTGGTTGCAAGAAGGCTGTGCTGAGCACATTGTCGTAAACGGACGCAGAAGTTGAGGGGCGAAGTATGGCAGCAGAAGTGATTAGATAGAAACAACAAATATGGACACCTGCGTGGTTAGATCCAAGAATTATCATCAAGTGCAAGATGCAAGATGCAAGATGCAAGATGCAAGATGCAAGATGCAATTGAGAAGAAACCCTTGTTTGCCATGGAAAGTCTGCAGAATCTTGCCTCGGGCCAAGTAGTAGGATCAGTGATGCCACTCACTACAAACAAAAAGCATTTAAAATATTTATCAATTCACTATGAAGCGACAGCTTGGTCGATACAAGCATGACCGCATACTCAACCGGAACGCCAATCTATATTGTGGAAGCAAACACAAACGCAATGAAAACAAGGAGAGTACAAACCACTTGATCTTAGAAGATCGAGTTCACAATGTTTCCACCAATAGTGGCACCGGCACCAAAAATCGCAGCGTTTCCAAGTTTCTTTCCAAACTTCTTGCCCATCTCGCTACCCTTTGATGGCTGCTTTTCCTCTGCAGGTTGTGCGTTTCCGCCTTCGGCGATGGCCATGGGAGGTACAGCAGAGTTGTAGGGGTTGCTTTGACCGGGGCCAGGTGGTGGTTGTGCGTAGCTAGGTTGCGCTGGGTATCCTCCCATGCCGGCCTTTTGATCGCCGTAGTATCCGCCGTTCGGTGGCTGCTGTTGTTGAACTTGAACGTAGTTGGCTGGGAAAACACCCTCCTTGTTGGTGCGGACGTTCTTTCCGAGCCACCACTCTGCATTCATGTATTCATAAACGGCAATCTGGTCCCCGGCCTCAAACGAACAGTCCTCGGGCTCGGCATAGCGGTATAAAGCAACAGCGCGGCAAAGTTCTGGCCGAGAGGGTGTTGGGTTTCGGGCGGGTGGTGGAGGAGGTGCATTTCCAGTGGAGTTTTGATATGTTGGAGGTGGACCGTTCACATTCATGCGAGCCATGGCGTCGGTCGGAGCGGAAGAGGCACTTCGCGGTGCTGGAAGAGAACCATTCAAGGGGGATTCGTTGGGCAGCTGGGCCATGATGGCATCGTACATGTCATCGGTGAGGATGTTGCGCTCCAGAAGACCCTCAAGTTCCTGTCCTGTCTTAGCATGTGCCCTTTACACCGAGGAAGTATTACCATACGTTCTTGATGGTCCGCAATGAGCGGTTGTTGTTGATGATCTGCTGGCGAGTATCGGGCTCCATTGAGGTCGACATGATTTTATTCTCGAAGTAAGCAAACTCCTTATTTAAGCAAGTTATGCAGTTGAGGTCGTGGTCGCAGAACGGACGTCTTGCTTCAACTTGAGCCGCGATCAGATCCTGTTCGACTTTCGTGAAATAGAACGGACTCTTGCGGGCGGAATCGAGATCTTGGAGACTTGAAATGGGTAGGTTCTTGATTCTATGGCCAAAACTGGGAGAAGACGTAGCACAAGTCGCAGAGAATCGTCTCTTGGGTCGGGACTTGTACAGTTGGAGTTCCAAAGGGGGGGCGGGTTTCGGGCTGTGGAGGGCGCCGTTGGTATTTGGTGTTACCGGAGTCTTGACTG
The DNA here is from genome assembly GCA_003369635.1 of Coleophoma crateriformis. Taxonomy (NCBI): domain Eukaryota; kingdom Fungi; phylum Ascomycota; class Leotiomycetes; order Helotiales; family Dermateaceae; genus Coleophoma; species Coleophoma crateriformis. The sequence continues at coordinate 2,202,762 of PDLN01000002.1, forward strand.
TCTCTGGCGTTCGTAAGTCTTCTCTACCGCTGCTGGGGGTTGTGCTGCGGCTGGTGTTGTTGTCTTGTTGTTGGATGGAGGCGGAGTTGCTACTATTTCTTCGTAGTCGGACTGGCGTGCTGCTAACCCTGCGTGAGAGAGGGGCCGTCAGTGCTGGAGAGCTGAATCCGAGGGGGCTCGAAACAGCCGATCGAGGCGAGTTTGTAATGGTATTGCTGTGACTGCGACTTGGCTTGCGACAAAAGCTCTCGGCCTGGGCACGATAGTTGTCTTCTAGGAGTTCGTCGATGAAGGCGATCGGGTCTCTGACGTCTTGCACCCGCTCGTCGTTGCTCTGCTTCTGCTGCGGATTCGGACTCGGATGCGGATTCTTACGATTCTCGAAGACCACCGCCGTTGGCTGCGCCTCGTTGCGGGCCGTGCTGTGCTCTGACACCCACTCGTTTACCCTGGCGATCTGCGTCGGAGTCGCTGCTCGCTTCTCCGCTGCAGCCAGGCCGCCGGGAGGAGGAGCATCAGACTTGTAGAAGTCGATCCCAAGAGCATCTTCTTTCTCGGCGTCGACTTTGCTTCCTCCAACGTCGTTGTTCGAGGATAATGATTGTTGATAGAGTCTTGGTCGGGTCTCCCACCGCAATGGAGGAGCCTTTAGCAAGACCAGCGCCATCCTAGCGATGCGAGACTGACAAGGGCGAAGATCAAACCTCGGCGAAGTTTTGGTGAGCGAAGTGTTGGATAGTGTAGGAAGAAGGTCAACGTTGGCATCTAGAAGAAGGCTGAAGAACGAGTATACCCAGCTAATAGGATCATGGGGATTGTTGTGGTCCCCCTCTGAACACAAAGGCGCAAGCCTGGCTTGTAAACTATAGACCAACGATCACCAGGCTCACTGCTTTCCGCCTGTACTCGGAAAAGCTACATGAATGTTATAAGATGCTCTCACACGAAACTTCTACTGTCTTTCCCTTCTTAGATGTCCCATTCCTTGCCTACATAACTCATCCATTACGCCAAGTCAAACATGTCAGTCTGAGAATATTGAGACACCGGCTCAGGCCATTTGACTAAGTACTCATGATCACATCGGTCTTACCAATCGTAGTGTACTTATGCACTGACGAGAAGGACAGCAAATTTTGTAGCGCACCGTTTCTCTTTGGTATAGAAATAATTGAATTGAAGATACAGTGAAGCCTGCAATTTAACCCCAACAACTATTCTCTGATGGAGTGACGTTACAGTCTCTGCGTACCTCGTAAAGGATATCGCAAAGGATTGTTGGCATCAGGTTTAATGACCTCCAGCCACTTGGGATCAATCTTCTCCTCAGAAAGATAAGGGCTTTGGTCGGAGCCTTGCAACGCCAGTCGATTCTCCATTGTGAACCCAAGACCAAGGAAGGCCCACCTGATCGCCTATATTAGCGTTTAGAGCAAAATAATCACGGCAACGGCTTACATGTTATGCTTGTTGCGATACGTGATGTTGTAGTCTTCGTATCTCGGTTGTTCGATGAGTTGCATGTAATGAAGCGATGAACCTGGATAAACAGCATTGACACGGCCGGTATCGTTGTCTATAATGATTAGCGTATATCCGTAGAGTCTTCTATACCGTACAAACTCACCTCTGTACCAAGATCTGCAGCTGCCAGCCCAGACTGTATGCTTGATGAACTCCTGAGTATGAGCATTGAACTGGTCCGTGACGTCCTGCTTGGGTGCGATGGATCTTATATTCTCAGCCTGCAGCTTCTTGATGAAAGTGATGGCGTATTGAGCAACACCCCCCAAAGGGCCCATGACAGAGCCATTTTCTACCGGCCAAGTCGGACCGATGAAAGTGATAAAGTTTGGAATATTCGGCACAGTGATGCCGAGATATGATTCTGGACACACTTTCCATTTCTCTGCTAGCTCGACGCCATTCTGGCCAACGATCGGAAAGTATGGGCGGTAAGATACGTCAAAGCCTGTGGCACACACAATGGTGTCGACTTTACATTCCTTGCCGTTGGAGTCAATCACAGAGTCCTCTGTAATCTTATTGACGGCGGAGAAGTGAACATCGACGTTTTCTGCCTGAATGGCCTTCATGTATGGGTCACCTAACCTGTTAGCGATGTTCTATGAGAAACGACATGAATTCTAGCCTACCTGGCGTGATCCGACGGCAGCCAATCTCAAATTTGGGGGTAAACCCTTTGAGAAGTCGTTCGTCTTTAATAAATTCAGCCATACGAGCCGAAAACAGTTTCTTTGCCTCCTGCTGCGTCTTGCTTCCTATGAAGAAAAGATCCCAAAGGCCATTGACTTGGTCCTCTACATACTTCGCGTGCTCAACTAGTTTTGTAGTGTTATTCCTGAATTCAGCCTTCTCTTCTTCAGTGTATTCCGTGCCAGCGCCATTGTTGCCCGCAATCGAGATGAACCAAATCGCAGTTCTGACAAAGGTATCAATATGTTTGACGTGCGGTTGCATATTTGGTAATGTTTGAACTGCAGAAGCTCCGGAGCCGATGATAGCCACATTATCATGCTTCCACTGTTCTTCCTGGTAATCTTTAGGCCACTGTGCCGTGTCTGGTTCAATTAGCTCGTGTCTTCGATAGCATGGCTGGCATGGCTCAACATGGGACACTTACGAACCAATCTGCCCTTGAAACTATTGAGCCCATCAATTTTTGGCCACTTGAAGCGATTCAAGATTCCTGTCGCGTGTAACAACAGATCACAAGTCTCCTCAATCTCTCTGATTTCCGAAGATCCAGGTATGGTCTGATGCATCTTTACAGTCCATAACCCCTCATCCTCGTTCCAATAGCAACCTACAACCTTGGTATTGAAAGTCATGTACTTTCGTAAGTCGAAAGTCTCACAAACCAAATCGAGATACCTCCAGATATCTGGAGACTTACTCGAGTATCGAGGCCATTCTGGACTGAAAGTTTCTTCGGTCAGCAATCAATACCTTGACAGCGGAGGTCTGTTCTATTTTTCGGACAAATATTATCAGAGCTGTGTCAAATATAACTTACTTGAGTGCAAAATTGTACGTGTAGGCGTGAGAGGGTACATCACAAGCACAACCTGGATCTTCTGGGGTCAGTTACGCTTATGGTATTTGCCAAATGCGTCTTTTTTTTTCCTTACATCGATTCTCAAGCCAAGTACCCCCGATTTCGTGGTTCTTTTCATAGATGACATGTTCAACACTGGCTGCAACTTAGCAAGAATATCGCATCTAGCAAGCACGAATGCCCTGTCGCTTACTTCTCACACTGCTTCTGTATGTGATATGCCATCAATATACCAGAAACGCCAGCACCAATCGTCAAGACCTTGACTTTTCGGTTTGCCGGGTCCTTAAAGGTGATGTCTGGGATCTGGTATTCAGAGGCAGATTTATCAGGAGTGGAGTATCCATTTGAAGGTAATTGAGAGATATCTGGTGCCATTGCGAGTATTGGTTGCGTAAAAGTGTTTCAAATTGATATGAATCTTTGGAGATCAATTGGCAGTTTTCATAAAGATGGAAGCAGGCTATGTGCCTTTTATGAGACACATCAAACAGGAAATATAAAGGACAGCTTACAGTCTAGACATAATGCTGTGAAACCAGAATATGTAATCACCGGCAGAGGATGTCTACCCCTCGTCAAGACCGAGGGCTTATCTTACCCCTCTCACTACCATCGCTCTGCCACCATAAGTGGCCTGGGTCATTTCGACGATTAACGCTAAATGAACTGGTAATCTGAATGGCTATACGAATACCTGATCCACTCTGGTCTTCATCTTCAATTATGTAGGCTTTCATGAACAAGGCTTTAGTAGCAGGCCGTCACAGTTTTATTGGATATGAGGGGTTTTGTATCACAATTTCAAATACTCTAAAAGTTAAAGGCTTTCATACTTTGATCTAAAGCTGAACTGAGGTTGGGATTTCTAGGCAAAAATGATTGTCGCTGCCTCAATACGATATGAAGTAATAAGGGATTTTGAGTTCCACACCTGTGCAGGACTGATCTCATTAATCACTTGGCTAGGGCTCGTCTACTCTCGACAACCCAACCCCTCCCGTCCCCCACCAAGCTAATTTTGTTAGTAGTATTGTCGTAGTATGGTATACATACTCTGAGGGTTTTGGCCCATGTTTCGCTCATCGCATATGCCAGAACTTGGTCTTCATCAGAGCTGAGTGCTTAGTACGATAATCAGGCAATGGATAACCCCAAGTCGGCGAAGTGAGTATGCCAAAATTTCCCAATTGCCTCCAACGGTATTATAACGGAAGAACCCGTAGTCTCTTACTAAGAAACTGTCGGGTTAAATTCTTAACCTTACAAAAATTGCCGCCTTCAAGACTTGAACAACCAGAACTCCGGATGTGGTTCAGCAGCTACTAGAAGTCTATGGTGGTGACTGTATTAATGTTACTACCTACTGGTATCTCATGAGATCGTCTAATCACCGGATAGAGTATTTTCCTCCTGTTGATACTGTGATAGTGCCTTTGTTGCCATACACAATATTGAGTCAGATTTGACAGTGTCAAGGAATTACCGAAAAGCTAGAGTCGGACAAACAAGAAAGCTCCGCTTGCTAACCGAAATCTGGGGGTTTGGGACTAGTACTAAAATACAGTAGCGTCATCAGCGACCCTGCTCCCTCTGTTATCGCAAGCCGACGACGACCGCTCAGGTGGTGTGGCATACATCACGCTGTAAAGTACAACATCAACCTTATACGTTTCAGTCAGCTTTCTTTCGGAGAAGAAAACAAGGCCTCTATTACATTCGCGATTTCCTTCACCGACCATAGCTCAGTATGGCTGCCATTGACATCGATAAGCCGGGCAAGTATCGCATTGTTCTCAGTGACGCTTTGCTGGGCCGGTCGACAAAGGATGTATACACAGGTGTCCGATGTAAGCACACAGAAACTTCGATATGGGGCTGTACTGATCGCTTCTGCAGATAACCACAAGCCAGATCCATCCTCGAACTCCTCACAGACTTCCATGCACCTCGAGCCTTCCGATTCCGACTCTCAGAATTACGATCTCTCCCTCAGCGACAACTCCGAGAAGTATTCATACCATGGTGTACGGACGTCTGGCGATGGCCAATATGTCCTGATTTTCGACCCGGAGAAGAAACATTTTGTTCTGCATCGAATTGACTCTACCTTTGATATGAACCTCGTTAGCACACCGTGGGAGCAAAGTGCATCCGCCTTAAAGAAAGATTATGACCAGATAGATCTCCCTGCACCAACCAAACCTACTACAAGCTCGAACACAAAAGCCAAAAGCACGGCAAGTAAGCCGGCGAAAGGACGGAATGCTGCTGCTACAAAGAGTGAACCAAAACCTAAAGTAGAGAAGCCAAAGAAGCAGAAGCCTGTGGTCCGAGAACCAACTCCTGATGCGGAGGAGGAATCGGACGACGGCCTCACAATAGAGTATCCTGATGGGCCATCTTCACAACAGTACCAATATCAATCTACTCCCGTCTTCCGTCGAGATCCGAGCGAAGAAATTAGCGATGAAGACGAGGATGCCGAGGGTGAGGATGACGACGATATTTATCCGGAGCGAAATCAGGATGTCGAGCACCTCGAACTGCCAAGCCCTGTCAATAATGCGGGCGGTATGGATCTTGAAGATGATATGGAATTGGATCTAGAAGCAGAACTGGAGCAGGCTCTGAAGGAGACCCAAAATGATGACGAAAGCAGTGAAAGTGAGGAAGAATAAATAATTACATACAATTTCAGATTTAGGCTCTGCACACCAACGCATATGACAATATGTACTCCACTAATGTGACAGCCTATATAGAACACATTCTGCTTACAAAAGTTGAGATATATCTGAAGGCGACTATCCATACTGGTTTCGCTAATTTGCCTGATATGCCATGGATGGCTCCTCTGCTACACCTCTTCGTAATTGTTCTTTCACCAGATGACCGCCGCTCAGTTTGTCTTCAATACTTTGCCTTCACAATGCGGCCACATAGTCTAGATCTACTTATGTGGCAATGGCGGGTTTCAAGCATCCATTACTTTATGCTAAAGGCACAAAGGCATTTCTTGTATAGCAAGTATTGTCCGGAGGTCTCCATGGCGGAGAGCCTTGACCAATCATTTTTGTGCTTAGAGCTTTTCTCTCTTCTCTCCTTATGATCTCTTGACTAAGAAGTTTTGGTAGTTTATCAAGTCTTCGCCCAGACGGCTCATAAATTCTGTCTTTTTCTAGTCATGCACAATTGCAGTCGGTATCATGCTTCTAGGTTACAGGGAGAGAGAAAATATGCATAGATTTAGCGTAGATGTAACAAATTTCAGAGACTAACAACAGGCTTTCCAGGGTCCGTTGTCCTACCTAGTGTGCGATGTTCTGCTAGCTGACACAGTGCAAAGCCCATTTCGGGTGAGGTAAGCCACGCTGCAAAGCTGATGAAGCCCAGTGAGCTTTTAACAAATCGTGGACGAGCTCCGCCACAGAATGGCCAGCCTTCCGAAGCAAAACTAGCGTTGTCTACATTTGTCAGCTGGTCCCATAAAAATAACTCTTAAAGATTATAGCGCATTTCACAGTACAGCCTACTTCACAGAATTAGGTCGGTCTCGTCGACCCCATCGCAACGTGCCTAACTAGTGAGATAGTAAGCATGGTAATCCGCCTCGCATCATCACGAATTATATCTTGATTTATTTATACTTCATGAATATTGAGCATACAGCTGTGATGGCGCATTCAATCCATTATGGTTGCCGGTGTATGTAAAATATAGTCGGACTGGTTGGGTGCTGCTTGCAGTTGTATATTGCTGAAGCCAGCAGCCAATCAGAGTGTGCCTCTTAGCTCAGGGTTGAGTTTTCTCACGCCAGTACTATTGCTAAAGTAAACCCAATTCGCTGAGCACATTTCCGAAGCCAGTATTGGCGATCGATCAAGTGCCACGAATTGTCGGCTAAGCGAAGACAATAATGGCAGTCGGCAGTGAACATCGAGCTGCTATCAAGATAGCAAGAATTACACAGCCAGGGCATGCGCCTAGTTTATCTTCAGGACAGTGACCAAATTTAGAACCAGAGACCACTGCTGAACTCTGAAGATGCCTTGGACTCTGGTAATGAGTGGATCTTCTTGGAAGGCTCACCTCTTCATTTCCATGAAACGTCACGTGAAAAGAGAGAGTACTGTATTCGGAGTCTGTCTGTATCTGGCTGTGATCCTCCACCAGATCTACATCACGAAACCAAAATTCCTTCCAGCTCCAAAAGGCCCAATGTGCTCCCCAACATCGGGGTACGGCTCCAAATAAAAGGACTGCCAAGGAGATGAGAGGAGGGATGCTGAGCTGCTGCGCACAGTGACCCCACGCGGTGCTACGGACGGCATTGAATCCTCGAGATGAGCTGAACACTTTCCCAGGGCTTGAGTGGCGGTCTGCAAGAAACGCATGAAAAGCGATGGTCCACTCGTTCATCTCTTCACTTCTTGGTGAAGATATTGATCCAGGGTGCTAGTCAGTACGACGGCTTCAGGGGCAGGGCTGTCAGGCAAGCCTCCAACCAGAGCCAGCAGATCGACCGGGAATTAAGCGTCTGTAACGCACCGGCGCCGGGGAGAGACGACTTGGGCCAGCCTTTTCACGCTTGAATGATTAAGGTACCAGCCCAACCCACCTCTGATACCTGATTCTGGGCCATCTTGAGCCTTCCAGCCGCTGACAGAGGATGGTTTTCTGCCCTCTCAGCCACACCGCATCGGCAAAGAGCATGGCTGTCAGCGTCTGTTCTCGCATTCGCTGGGATGTAGCTCCGCCCCGCTCTAAAAAGAGCGCCGAAGGGGGTCTCTATGAAACACCACCAGGCCGATGCATCTGCATTGCACCTAATGCACACGCTTGTGCACTGTTCACTCTCGAATCAAGTCCAGGGCCGCTGTTTGTGCAATCAGTGAACGCGCTTTTCTGGAAATGTGGACTCGATGCTATGGATCCAGCTCTCCTAGGGCCTGCTCACCGTCACCAGAAGGTCATGACTGCTGAGGAGAGCTGGGATAAGGGGCCTGCTGGCGCGTACTTGGAGAAGTCTTGCTCTTCAGGGGGGCATGTGGCATACACACACTGGCAGGCTTAGTAGTGGTACATAAATACTTCCAGCCTGCCATGGTGGCTATTCCAACTGTGCCAGGTTCGTCCAGTCTTTATACACTCTTTACTTTCGTTTCTAGGTTGTCACCACCACACTCCTTTGGTATTTATCAGACGAATCTCGAGTTATCTCAGCATCAACTCAGTTTCATATATTCGTGCTATCAAGTTCTAGACTGTCAAGAATCTGTATCACTTGTCTCGTCCAGCCGGCAAATAGACCTTATTATTATTGTTCAGCACCGCCTTCTATATAAACTATCTTCTCGATCTCTTCGCTTTCGCCAAGAAACCCCGTTTACTAAGTCATGTTGTCACTTCAACTCCTCTCGCTTCTCGCGAGCGTTATCAGCGTCGCCAATGCAGGAACTGCAGAGAGCATCGCAAACTTCAACCTTGTCTGGTCAGAAACCTTCACTGGTACTGCTGGCGCAGCTCCAAATACCGCAACCTGGAATTACCGGACTGGAGCTCAATCCAACGACGAGGTTGAGACATACACAACCTCCACGGACAACTGCGCTCTATCCGGTGATGGCACACTACTTATTACACCTATTGAAACATCCACTGGATGGACATCATGCCGTCTTGAGACGGTAGACCACTTCGCCTGCGATGATGGTGCAATGATGATATTTCAAGCTCGCATTAGGCTTGGATCCACGTCCGGTATTGGCAACCACCAAGGAATCTGGCCAGCATTCTGGGCCCTGGGAGCTTCGATGCTCACAGGAACTGAGTGGCCTGCTTGTGGAGAATGGGACATTATGGAGAATGTCAACGCCGGTGCTTTGGGCTATGGTACTCTTCACTGCGCCGATGTTTGCGATGGCAGCACTGGTCTTGGAGCCGGAATCGCCTTCGACTATACCACTTTCCACACTTGGGCATTCGCAGTTGACCGCACCAACTCGGACTGGACTCAGCAAGAATTGCGATGGTATATGGACGGTACTCTGTACCATACCATTACTGGCGCCGACCTCAACAACCAAGCTGACTGGACCGCCGTCACCGCCGATCCATTCTTCATGATTCTCAACGTCGCCGTCGGTGGATCCTGGCCCGGATCTCCAACCTCGGCTACGGCCTCAGGTACTGCATCCGCAATGGAGGTCGAATATGTCGGAGTTTACAGGTCCGTTTGAGAGTGACGGTAACGGTTTCAAAGATCGGGCTACTGAATTGCCATTTGTTTTGGATCGGAGTTTCTGGGTTGAAATGGCTTTGCGACGGCGCACTTATGGGGAATCTATACACTTCGGGAATACAGGACTGGGATCAAGGGAGAGAAAGATGAAGTAGAGTTGATACCCTCTGAGAAGGAAGTATGACTATAGAACAATGGCTCGGGAGTCTGACAATTATGTGAATATGCACATTATGAGTTATAGAATTGAATACATTATATTCTGATAGTTACTTGCAGTCCCACGTGCAATGCTTGGCAAACGACTAAAAGCCAATTGCTTTGGACCTTGGGGGAGGGGGAGAGGGTGCGCTCTTCGCGGGACCATTGCTTCACACAGCTTGGAAACGAAACCAAACCAGAACTGAACGAAAAGCGAGCACCGCACCCACCCAAAATCCGGGACCTCGTCGCGCAGGTCCCCAGAATGCAAAGATGAATCCAAATAGTTTCACCCATCCAGCCTCACTGATCGGGACCTGCTTTCCCTTGGGGGTGAAAGCGAGTCCAGCCAGGAACGGAGCTTCTGCGTTTCCGGTTTAAGGGGGCAAGACGCTCCACGTCGTCCGGACTCGCTTAAAACATCATCCGGTCGTCTGTTCCCTCGTTGGTGAAACCGAGCAGTGCTTCTTATCTTCCGCGCCTGGGTGTCAATCTGGCAGGCGGGATCATGGGAAATCCCCTTGGGCTGGCGTGACTTGGTTGGCTGGCCTGATGGAACGGAACAGAACTTCTGATCGTCCGGTGTTTGACGCTCAGTCGGCCAGGAGATTTGCAGAGATTCCGATGCTCGCGAACATGCCGTGGGAGAGGATTCAAAAGTACGCGCAATCCCCCGCAACGCCCCCTTTTCCGAGCGTTGAGCTCCGACTCAACTGACAACGGGCACATGCTTGAAGATTCAAAGAGAAAGGGCGAGGTATCCTCAGATATATGCGTATCATGCAAACCTTCAGCTCTCTCCGCGGAAAAAACCCCCTGTCGTGTATGTTATTCCCCTTAATATTCTCACGAATTCACGCGGTTATGCCATATCTCCTGTCTCAAGGCATTGGAGGTCCTTGAGCATGAATTAATATGGAGAGATATGAAAACCGCGTAGCTCGTCCGTTGGGCAGCGCAAGCAACCCGCATGCGCGAAGTCAATGCAAAATGAATCCATAGCATCGTTGCTCACGTGGATAATAGCATCTTTCACATATGGGCTTCATCTAAACTGTTTCGATGAGAAGCTTTTGTTATGAAGCTCGAATAAGCTTCTTTTCAAGCGTAAGCTTAACGCGATAGTCCGACCCACGAGTTTGACCCGTGGCAACGTCTGTACGCTACTGTATACGGTATGGTGTGGTGAACACACGTTCTCCTTCTTGCGAGTAACCTACCTTTCCCATCTTGATTTTTGCAGCCGTAGTTGTTGAGGATACCAGCGAGAGACTGGTGGCAATGCTCGCTAAGTAAGATATAGATGTGCCTTGATGGGAATAAGCGACACCAAGATTGCGTATAGCACTTGGCTGTGATGATGAGCATGGCGCACAGGGCAGAGCTCATTCCACCATGACTTGGAGGATATTTGCGGGGCGGCGGGTGCGTGGAGCATCTAGAATTCTGCGTCTTGCAATGAAACTACGCTTGGCTTGGTCATAACCTCATTTGAAGATATAGGACTAGGATTGAAACTGTCAGTCAGGCGTGTGACGTATGCCTCTATAACACACGCTGCCAAACTTGACCTTCTCTGACTAATTTGTCATTATATGTTTTACAGTATCACATTTCTCGTGTAGCCTCTCTGACCAGCGCCACGCCATGCATCTACTACCTGAGCTCTTAAAGAGTCCGTTTTTCTCCATGCTTCAAAACCTTGAATCGCTGTAGCTTGTCTTTTGCTTCTGTTTCAATAATACCCCAATAGGCTCAAGGTCGGCTAAGTGCCCACATGAAGACAAACTGAACAATGTATGAGTATAGGAAAAGGAATTGTGTTCTCCGATTCCGTTGTGATCTGGCGACTGTGTGCATCGTTCCTCTTGTGCTGTCATTCGAGTTTTCGGGAAGAAGGACATACTTCAGTGAGCGAAGCTAGTTATGCGTTAGAAAAGAACTCAATATTGTTCGAGGAGTTTAACATACCAGAAAAAAAGCATTTGCCAGGAACGTGTATCCAAACACAGTCCATCCAGCCCATCCGCCGGTGCCTTTTCCGCCATTGATAATTTCACTGATGACAAGGGTGACAATAATTCCAACAAACTTGTAACCAGAGTACGCAACAAGGTCCAACAGTTGTGACTCGTTCGAGATGGAGAGGAGGTAACACCCAAGCTTAAGACCCAGAATCTCGAATATGACAATTCCGAATGCTGAACTCGCAGTATAGCCAAGAAGCTCTGGTTGGAAAGCGCCTCGTAATCCGGCAAGAAGTGTGGATAGGAGGATGTATGTGACTAAAGCCATGACTACATGATGGTTAGTCGAAGGCCATGCTCTTCGCCTCCCAAACTACGAACCTGGAATGTACATATCCGGGCTGTTGAGATCGTCCCGCGGTGGAAGGAACCACCCTTCCTGGCCACTGGGACCAACTGACTGCTTGCGAGACCAGGGCTTATGCCTCCATGGAAAGAGGACTAAGAAGAGTTTGTTCACGACATATCCATTGGAAACGTTGAAGTAGTGCTTAAGTGCAGAGACATTGACGTATCGGTTGAACTGCAAAACAATCAGATGCGACGACATACAATACGGCCTGCCCTTCACTCACGTTCTGTTCCACGTATTCTGTGCCGTGCTTTAACGCGGTTTGCCCAACTTGGAACCCCATCTGGGCCGTTGGATCGGTCATAAATCCTCCATATGCGCCAAAGCCACCGGCGGCACCTTGTGCTTGGTATGGGTTGCCATAGCCCGAGGATTGTTGTGGGACTGGAGGTGGAGGTGACCTTAACTGTGGAACTGTAGATACATGCTGAGGTACTGGATGATGAAGTGGTGGAGATGCTGCAGGTGCTGGATTGCCATAGTTGTTTCCGTAGTTTGTTCGTTGCATCTTTGCGATCATTCAGGGAAGAACAGGTTGATGCTGCTCATTTAAAGGAAACAATTAGTTGTATTGGGCAAGCCTAAGCTTCAAATCCAGGCACGCTCAAGAGAGCTGTCGACCACATTTCCTCAAGATCTGGCGCCTTACCTAATCCGGGACTTATTGCCACGGAGCGCCGCCTTTCCAAACGTTATCGAATTGCGCAAGGCGGAGTTGCTTGAAGATGCGCATTCAATCCCAGTCACCATTTCAACAATTGCTTCAGTAGCTATTTGGATTGACAATGTTGGATACATTTGAGATCCTCACTACCTCCGGGGTGGTTTTGTGGTCACGATCCTTTTCAACCATTAGCCCCGCGATCATTAATGGCCTAATCACGAATGTTTTCATTGAAGAACGCACACTTCCTGGTGCCGGCATCGCAGACGACGTATCTGCAGCGAACAATCCTCCATATAAGCATGATCAGCACACGGTGAAGTGGACTACATCTAAGGAACTGGGGGTTATCTTTGTGGTTAGTATATGCAGATCTGTTGTGTTGAGCAGTGTGTAAAAGCCTGCTGGCTGCCTCGCAGGAAGCTGACAGAACCTCCGCATAGGCCGTCTACCGATCCCTTTTACACCTGTCCTGGATCGATAAATTGGTTGATAACATCAAGACCTTATTTGTGGATCTCTATGGAGATCAACTCAGGAAGCCACATACAACAGTTGTCAAGTGCCACTTTGACGAATACTTCGATCAACAACTGCAAGAACTGGAGAAGTCAGCAATCAATAAAGATATAAAGGTTGCTGAATCTACAGCATTCCTTGAGAAAGCGCCAGCATCTGTAGCTGGAGAGCTGCGAGATGAGCCTCCGCCATTGCCAGGCTTGTTATCTAGAGGTAATCTGAAATCAGCATGTTTTTGGTGTCTTCCTTAATTAACCTGGCTCAGGGCAATCTAAGAACAACTACAATGATTTGACTTCGAATGACTCGAGCCCTGCTAGAACACCAAGCGGCTCACGACCTAGCACTCCAGCTGGGCATCTGCTTACTGGTAAAGCTAACCCTGGTGGAAAGACATCACGAAGAGCGCGCAAGGCCGCAAACACACCAACATATGCCTCTTCAGGAGAAGAATCTGGCGCCAAGAAGAATAGAGCCGCGAAGGCTGCAGCGCCAAAGAAAGGGAGACGTTGGGATGCCGATGGGTTGGCGGATGAAGACAGTGATACTCCTCTCGATTATTCTACGCACGCCAACGATGCCACTTCTGGGGAGGAAGATGGAACCACGCGGCCAGGTGGCATGGAAGAGGTAGATCAGGAGACATGGGGTTCGAGGACAAAGAAGGGGCAATTTGTGTTGAAGGATCTTGACGATCAAGTTCATTCCATACTGTCATCTGCGGACACGAAAAAGGTTGGATCTGCCACTTCAGGAGGCTTGGTCGGGTCAAGTATCAGTGCGATTGGAGGCCTATTCAGAAACGTTGTTGGAGGCAAGGAGCTCACCAAGGAAGATCTTGATAAGGATTTGAAAGTCGTCGAAGATCATCTGCTGCGCAAGAACGTTGCGCGAGAAGCTGCCATTCGACTGTGCGAGGGTGTGGAGAGAGAGCTGATTGGCGTAAAGACCGGAAGCTTTGAAAGTAAGTGGCCATTTTCGCGCGTGTATAGATTCAAACTGATCAATTGTGCCTAGGTCCCCAAGCAAGAATACAGACAGCTATGGAAGCTTCACTTAAGAAGATTCTGACGCCAACTTCTTCGCTAGATCTCCTTCGTGAGATTGATGCTGTTACATCGCCATCATCATTATCCTTGACTAAGCGTCGCCCATATGTAATCTCTATTGTTGGTGTCAATGGTGTTGGAAAGTCGACCAATCTCTCCAAGATTTGCTTCTTTCTTCTGCAGAACAAATACAAAGTTCTTGTGGTAGCTTGCGATACCTTCAGATCTGGTGCAGTAGAGCAATTGGCTGTCCATGTCCGCAATTTAAAAGAGCTTACCACACGTGAGGGAGGTGTAGTAGAACTATACCAGAAAGGATATGGCAAAGATGCGGCAAATGTTGCAAAGGATGCGGTTGCTTTTGGTGCTCAAGAGGGCTTTGATGTCGTTCTTATTGACACTGCTGGGCGGCGCCACAACGATCAGGTAAGAAGGCTTGTCCAATTCAAACCTATACCACTGACACACATAGCGTCTCATGTCATCTCTCGAAAAGTTTGCGAAATTCGCTCAGCCAGACAAGATTCTCATGGTTGGTGAAGCTTTGGTGGGGACAGACTCGGTAGCGCAAGCTCGCAACTTTGATGCTGCCTTCGGTGCTGGCCGAAGACTGGACGGATTCATTATATCGAAGTGCGATACAGTTGGAGATATGGTTGGTACTCTGGTTAGCATGGTTCACGCCACGAACGTGCCGGTCTTGTTTGTAGGGGTTGGTCAACACTATAATGACTTGAGGACGTTTTCTGTCAAGTGGGCTGTGGAGAAGCTACTGGATATCAAGAAATAGATGAGTGCCAGCTCGCCTCCCCGGAAAAGAGTTTATTGAAGCCCGCTCAGCACTCCTACGAAACATTTCTCTTTTCAAGCAATCATGTGATGCAGCAAAAGCAAGTTCCGTTCGCACTGGCCTTTCCTTGTAACAATGTTGGGGTTCAGATTAGATAAGGCCCAACACAAAATGCTAATGCTTCCTCGACGTCTTGCGACCAAACATCGACTGATCAACGCGTGTCACCAAGGGCAATACAGTCAGGTTACGTTATTGCCACCTTGGTAACGCGTCGTATATTCTTTACATCCTTGACAAATTCTCGTTATAAGTTTAGCGACCACGCTTTAGGACCAATCGCAGTAGTTCGAGCTGCGCCCCTGTGATACCACATACATCTGCTGCCCAATTCTCCCTACATTTTTCAAGAGTTTGGATCATGGCATTCGAGATGACCGACCGTCGATTTGATGCACTCATGGACGGCAACGAAGTCATTGAAACAGATCAATACCCTTTCGTTCGTCGACTAGCCAGCGATCCGAATTCCATCGTCGTCTCCATCCACGGCGCATGCCGCTCCAATGGCCAACCTGCCGCTCGAGGAGCCTACGGTGCCTTCTTCGGTACAGACTCGACCTTAAACCGGAACGGACATGTCAAGATCATGTCTCGGCAAACCAACCAGTACGCCGAACTAGTTGCTTGCATCACGGCCGTAGAGACCATCCGAACCCTCGTTCTGGAAGGCGAAGTAATCAATCATGTAGTTTTCCGCACCAATTCGGAGAATATTTGGCTGGGCTTAACAGAGAGGGTCTGGGATTGGCAGCTTCGAGGCTGGAGAAAAGGCACGGGGAAGCCCGTTGCTAATTCACGGGCTTGGAGGCAGCTGCATAGGAAACTGTCGTTGATGGAAGTCCATGGCGTTAAGGTTGGGGTTTGTTTGGTGGATAGGACTTTGAACGAGAGTGCGGCCACGCTTTCGAAAATTGTCTTTGGAGGAAGTATGCCAGCAGATAGGGTTGATGGGGTCTTCCAGACGAGGAAGATTAGGAAGGCGTTGCGAGGAAGAATATCGAGATTTCAAGCTCCTGGTGCAGGTGCCGATTCTGATACATTGGAGAGCAGAATTACGAGGCCTAAAGTCCCCTTAGAAGAAAGGATTGTAAGAGTGAAGGATGAGGAAACCATTACGTTGGTATCGACCTGCTCTTCGGCTACAATGGCTCACCATGTCATGGGAGAAGTCTATTAGTGAGGACAGGATGGGGATTCGAGAGAGTCTTGTTTTTCAAGTCAAGCCAAGCACGTTCTATACCTACGCCCATGCCCTATGTATTATCACTAGTAGGCTACCTACCTACTTCTAGGTAGAGAAATGAAAGATTTACAGCCTGTGGCTTTTCTCTAATCTTAAGAGTTAGAGGAATGAGCAATTGTTGAGATAATCATGTGTCGGAGCAAAAGCATAGACCACGGGGCATTTTCCGACAAAAGATCGTGTATAAAATGATATCAGCAGAAGCAATGTTCATGCCGAGTAAGGTCTAGACGCGCGAGGCCATACTACTGCAAAATCTTCGGCAGCCTGACTGACAGGGAAACTCAACCAAGCCACGGACAACCGATATCAGACCAGTTTTAATTAAAGGAAGATACAGAAGTGATAGGTCGGTAGTGGGCGTTAGTTGCCAGGCGTGACGCCATACAGACAGACAGAAAGTGGGAGGCGGACTGCGGGGGTCACAAGACTATAACGTGAGCCCTAATTCGTCACTGTCACCTCGATTGCTTTCCACTTCGATTACTTTCCCCTCGATTACAACTCCACTCGATACTTTCCCCTCGGCTTGCTTATTTCCAGGTTGATTTCTCATATTTCGCTTGCATGGGAAGATTGTAAGGTTTCATCCGAAGCCAAAACACTGGAGCATATATCTATGTACCCTAAATGAAACCACAATCTGCGGATGGCTTTTAGCGGTAAGACAAGCACAACTAGCACCCTGACTATGACCTTGTCTCCAGCAAAGCCAAGCCGAGGCATGTCAATGCTCTCTGCGCCGCAGATCTTCCAACGCGGACGTCGAAACCCGGATGTGGAGTTCCAGGGTCCCCGCCAATCAAGCTCCGGGTAGAATCCGGGGGAGACAGCTTGGACGAAAGGACCTCGGCCGCTATTTCATGACTCTGTACTTACACGTCAGAAACACCACCCCTCTTCCGAAAAAATATTCCATTTTGTATTCGTATCTTGCTAGGCTTCTAACGCAAGCCTTTTGTCTTCTGTGATATTCATTGCCTTTGGTTTCATATTAGGCCTTTCTACCTCGGATATTCCAATTTTGGGGCTGTAGCTTCAGATCCCCGTGACCATGGCGGCGCTGGGTAAGTTTGGGCCGAGAACGCGAGCTTGTGCCTTAGGTTTGAGATTCAAATCCAAACTGGCAGCTGAATTTTTATTCTTTCTTTGCCGTAGGGTTTTCCAGAGGAATGCTAATGCAATTCAAATCCAGTGACGGCCACCGCAGCTGTTGCAGGCTTCACAGCTGCGGGTATGTACTTGGATGCAAAGTACCACGTCAAGAAAGATGTTACCGGTTTACGAGCGACGAGGAAGGTGGGACAGATGTGGGCGGAAGCTGGTCCGTAGCGATAGCCCCCATGTCACCCACGGCTCGAATTAATGAGATGCATTTGTAGTCCGAACCAATCGGTGTTCTCTGTACTATTTCTTCGAAAATGCCGTGTATACACGGCAAAATGAAGATTGCGTCTGGTCTCGCAACGGCTGCTATACGTGGAATCAGGCTTACGATAGAACCCATCAATGGGCGCAATGGTTTCTCTCCAGGGGCGTAAAACCTCAGGATCTGGTCGCCTTCTATCTGCAGAACTCGCCGGACTTTATCTTCGCCTGGCTGGGCTTGTGGGCGATTGGTGCTGCCCCAGCCATGATTAATTACAATCTGACTGGGGCGGCTCTTCTTCATTGTCTGAAGATCAGCGGTGCTAAAGTGCTGCTGGTGGACGGGGAGAAGGAATTGCGTGACAGGATTGAGGCAGTAAGAACCACGATTGAGGGAGAGCTTGGAATGGAGGCCCACGTATTGGATGGCCAGAAAATGGCCGAGGTACTCTCCAACAAACCTGAGAGGCCCGGGGATGTTTTTCGAGAGCGGGTCAAGGGCAATTGGCCAATGGTTTTGTTATACACAAGGTACGCACGTATTCACCTTTCTGAATCAAACCTGAAGGTTCACTAACTCTGAGAAGTGGTACAACAGGCATGCCTAAAGGCTGTCCATTCACAATAGACCGAGGATTTCAGGGAGGTGCCAGCGTAATATGCTATGTCCAACAAATACCAAGGCTTGTAGCTAACATTCTCACAGCGAGCAGCCGGCGCCTCTTTAGTTCGGGATGGCGATCGTTGGTACAACTGTATGCCCATGTATCACGGCACCGGTGGCGTAATAGCCATATCAACGATGATGACCGGCGTGACATTGTGCATCGGCAAGAAATTCAGTACATCGAAGTTTTGGGGAGAGGTTCGAGACTCTAAAGCGACATGGATCACATACGTCGGGGAAACGGCCCGCTACCTGCTAGCAGCACCACCGCATCCACAGGACAAAGACCACTGTGTACGTGTCATGTATGGCAATGGCCTACGACCTGATGTCTGGATCAAATTTCGAGACCGCTTCAACGTACCTGAAGTCGCGGAGTTCTTCAACTCCACTGAAGGTGTTTTCGGGCTGTTGAATTATGCGCGTGGTGATTATCTTGCCGCTAGTGTAGGTCACCATGGAATCTTACAGCGACGGCTGCTCAAGGGGTCTTATGTCCCTGTCCTTATTGACCAAGCTACGGGAGCCATCGCTCGCGATCCCAAGACAGGCTTCGCTATAAGACAACCTTATAACCAAGGTGGAGAGATCATTGTCTCTGTCCCAGACGTCACAGCCTTCGCAGGCGGATCTGGATACTGGAAGAACCCAGCGGCAACAGCGAAGAAGTTCGAGAAGGACGTGTTCAAGAAAGGCGATCTGTGGTACCGCACGGGCGATGCTTTACGGCGAGATGACGACGGACGATGGTATTTCCTTGACCGTTTGGGCGATACATTTCGCTGGAAAGGCGAGAATGTCTCGACAGCCGAAGTAAGCGAGGTGCTTGGGAAGTATCCAGGTATCGTGGAAGCAAATGTCTATGGTGTGGCTTTGCCAAGTCACGACGGGAGAGCAGGCTGTGCAGCGGTCTTTATCGATCCCAAGGATGCACCAACTTTTAACTATTCCGAGTTTCTTCGGTAAGTCAATCACTCCGCACTACCCGAGCCATGTACATCACAGGGACTATAGATCCTCTCAACATCCCAACGTCCTTACCTCTTCAGACTTTTAGAAATGTTACAGTCTGACAATCCTTCACATCACAGACATGCACGCTTACACCTCCCCAAATACGCCGTTCCAGTTTTCATCCGCAAGGTTGCCAAGATGACGCCTATTCACAACAACAAGCAGAATAAGGTCCCACTTCGAGAAGAAGGTGTCGATCCCAACAAAGTTGCGCAAGAAGACCGGATGTATTGGGTTGATGGTGATAACTATGTGCCATTTGAGAGGAGGCATTGGGACGACTTGGTAGATCAGAGAGCGCGTTTGTAGGAACGGGGCATATACGACGTAGTAATATATCAGGGGATCAGGTCAATATCCAATTTGTGAGCAATACACTTATATTCTAGCATGAGTTCTCAGGCATTGCTTGACCGAATGCATGTGCTATGCCGGGTATTTTCAACAATAATTATACATTTCTTCGCATTCCCTCAACTCTTTTACATCATATTCTAACTGACAGGAAATTAACAAGGATATCATTTGAGAACAGTGAGTGCGTTGGAATGTATTGTATTCATGTTTGATAATCCAAAGTTTCCGTCTATTAAAGATATGGTGTTATATCGAACCCACTTGGGTCAAGGCGAATGCCTGAAGCTAATATTGCCTTCATCCACCAAGGAGCCATCACATCACTCGATGCCGAAGGTTGGAAGCTAACCACGACTCCCAGCATGTGTACCCCAAAAATGCTATTGACATTGATACCACTGTGTTGGTCCGAGATTCAGCAGTGTAGCACTACTGAGATCGTTCGATGAGATAGGTTTTTCATCCCTGTCTTTTATACAAGTTAGCCGAGGCTCTTCTAGTTGCTTGCAGATAATTGAAATATATTTGTTTGTCTTTTTCAGTGATCTTGGTTAGAAATGTTCAGTACTCCGGAGAGTTCACTATTTTCAGTGCTTGTTTTATAATCATAAAGACGACGTTCTCAATAGAGGCTTGAAGAAGGAAAATCATGTAGCTTACCAAAAGTCATGCTCATTGGGCATGGAAGCTCAGCGGTCGGCTGGGCGAGAATCGGTGTCAATTATCTGGTAGTTGTGACACAACCCACAATCATCAGATTAATAACAACTCTAGACTTTTGAAATGTTAGCAAGAAACTTTGCCAACGAAGAAGCTTTCAAGTCAAAAGTGAAGACAGGAAAATTCAGAATATGTAAGAATTGAATGTCATCCACTCGCATGCTATAGCAGCCCCGGCGAGGGCGCCAACAAAGTGAGGTCAATCGCAAATTATTTCATCATAAAAATTGGATGGTGAGGAAAGGGAGAATTGAGAACGTACCATGCTACCCACTCACTCTTGAGGGACGCAGAGGCAGTTACTCATAGCATCCTTCAAGAGTGAAATGGCCTCCGAAATAGCGAATGCAGGAGGTGAAGAGATCGTGCAATGAAATTGCTGCTGATGTTGGGATGGTAGGAAGGAGGAAGAAAAGCTGTAGAGAACAAAAAGTTTCGTAGCCCAAGACCCGAGAAGCGCGCGCTAGCGCTATCATGCCTCAGGCGTGGAAGTAGCCCACAATTTCACCAAATCGCGCTAGGGCAAAATACGCGAACTTTCCCACTTTGTGGAATTTTGAACAAAGTACGACCAGCGACAACAATCTTCAACCAACGACAAATCTCGACACAGCACCCCGTACGTCTTCGCACAATTCCGGGATCGCCGCAAGAATACCTCAGCTAACGAAATCGAATTAGAATCAGTCAAAATGGGAGACGCAGAGATCAAGGCTTCGCAATGGAGAATGGTGGAGGTCGGACGTGTTGTCCTGATCACCGGAGGACCACAAGATGGCAAGCTGGCCACGATCGTTGAGATCATTGACCACAAGCGCGTATGTGAAATTCTGGGAGAATGAAGTCGCAAAATGAAGTACTGACTTCAATATAGGCTCTTGTCGACGGACCATCAACAAACACCAAGACTGCCGTTCCCCGTTCATCCATGCCTCTTTCACACCTCATCCTCACCCCTCTCGTCCTCGAAAAGCTCCCACGTGGAGCCCGAACCGGTGTTGTCAAGGCCGCCTGGGAGAAGGCTGGTATTGAGGCAAAGTGGCAAGAGAGTGCCTGGGCCAAGAAGCGCAGCCAGAAGGAGCGAAGACGGGCTTTGACAGATTTCGAGCGATTCAAGGTTATGCGATTGAGAAAGCAAGCACGCTTCGAGGTCCGAAAGTCCTTGGCTAAGGTTAAGACCGCTGCGAAGTAAATCGGAGGGACTGGGATGGACTTGGGATTGTGTGCATGACTGCATTGGGTTGCTGGATTCCTTTGCTTCTCTGGAGCTTTGTATCCTACGTCAAATATGACAGGCGTCAAGAGCATACGGACTTCAAAAGACTTCGAAGTGTTTTGGGAATTAAACCATGACATTTCAAAAAATACCAACCACTTGAAAGCATTGGCTGGGCTTGTGAATGAAAATCACATATGATTATGAAACCATTTCTTGTGAATAATGCCCATGTACATACAAAATTTAGCCTTCAAATTGTATGTTCTGCGGTATTTGACGTGTTCCGTCGCATTCTAGCACCTACTTTCCGTCATTAACATCTTGAAGCCTTGCCAAAATTTAGCGAATCTCGAACCCTAGGTAAGCTTTTTATCTCTCTTCTTCAACCTCAATACGCAATTCTTCCCCACGAATTCTACCTCCAGTTCTTCCAGGTCAGTAGTTTTTCTCCCTGGGAATTTGATGTGGCTGCTTTGGCCCACGTTTGCGGTTTTGCGCCGTCGGAGCTTGCGCCCACAAGCACAATATTCTGAAAATTCAGCTTCACAGCCAGCCTGCTAACCCTCAACACCACAGAAGCAACTTCCACCATGGCCAACCCACGCATTGAAGAAGTTGAGGACGACGTCCCCGCCCAGAACGTCACCGCCGATGATGATGACAGCTCCGACTCCGAAATCGAGACGGGTGAGGGCATCCCAGCTGGTGGAGCTATCGTTCACTCTCGCAACGAGAAGAAGGCACGAAAGTCAATTGCAAAGCTCGGCCTCACCAAGATTCCTGGTATCACCAGAGTCACCTTGAGAAGACCAAAGAACGTGAGTTGGAATCAAGTTTCTTAGCTTGTTGGTGGTGGTACGGCTTGTTCGATATGGACCATACTGGCAGAGCAATCAGACTCCTAAGCTCAAGTCTTGGTGGACTTTGTTTCAAGTTCGTGAACTGACAATTCTCCACAGATCCTCTTCGTCATCAACAGCCCAGAGGTCTACAAGTCCCCAAACAGCAACACCTACATGTAAGCAGTCCCGCGTCTTCATCCCCGCAGGGCATTTACTAATGAAGCCAAACAGCGTTTTCGGTGAGGCCAAGATCGAGGACTTGAACTCCCAAGCTCAATCCCAAGCCGCCCAGCAATTGGCCGCAGCTGAGTCCCACGACCACGCCGGACATGACCACTCTGGACATGACCACTCCCACGACCACGGAAAGGGCAAGGCTGTCGACACTAGCGATGACAAGAAGGACGAGGATGAGGATGATGGAGAGGAGGTTGATGCTACTGGCCTCGAGGACAAGGATATTGAGTTGGTTATGACGCAAGCAAGTGTTTCCAGAAACAAGGCTATCAAGGCTTTGAAGGAAAACGACAACGACATAGTCAACTCTATTATGGCTCTGAGCATATAGAACCTGTAGGAAGTCATGGCTTGAGCAACTTGGATGATATCTGGGGAGCTTCTGGAAACAGAAGTAATGCGGTCTGCGTTGGCTAAATGCCAGGCATGTACTACAAAAATGATCTGTACTTATGAAAACATGAAGTACAATCCACATAACGGCCTGTGAAATGAAAGGGGAAAACCCTGTGAATTACTAGAACAACCATTCTGCTTATCGATTGCAAACAAAATACAGTCTTCTGGAAGTAATTGTTAAGACTTGTTCCTCCCTCAGCTGTTTAAGAAGCACTGTAAAAGACCAACAGACCAGTATGCTCTGAAGTTCCGAAGCTCGATCTACAGTATTGAAACCACGTGATCACTCCGATTTTAGCTCTTCCGAGCTGGATTGAATTTGACGACAATCCGCATCTCCAAGCAACCTCTCCACTTCCCAATCCCCTCAACATATTCACGATGGCAGTCCAAGTAAGTCGATTAGATCAGCTTTGTTCCAATTCCATATTGTCACCAGGCTGGACGCCGCCTCGTCTCAGGACAGTCGACGTGTCTTCCGAACAATACCGAACGCTTCCCCTTCTAGATGATGGCTAACAAAGTTCCCCAACAGCGTAGCGCAGCTCTCAAGCTCGACTGGGCAAAGGTCATTCAATCTCTTGGTCTCCGAGGCCAGACTGCCGCTTCTCTGCAAGCCTTCAAGAAGCGCAACGACGATGCACGCCGCCAGGTGATGGTCCTCTCCGAGCAACCTCAGAAGGTCGATTTCTCGCACTACCGCTCCATCCTGAAGAACCAAGCTGTCGTCGACGAGATTGAGAAGCACTTCTCTACCTTCCAGCCAAAGACCTACGATGTCGCACGCCAGATCAAGGCTATTGAGGCCTTCGAGGCTCAAGCTATCAAGAACGCTGAGGAGACCAAGGGCAGAGTCGATTTGGAATTGAAGGACCTGCAGAAGACTTTGGATAACATTGAGACCGCCAGACCGTTCGAGGATCTCACTGTGGTATGTGTGATTGCGCGGAAGGGAAGGCATTATTTGGCAAAAGCTGACGCGTGTAATCTGTTTAGGACGAAGTTGCTGCCGCCCGCCCAGAGATTGATGAGAAGACCTCCCAACTCGTCTCCAAGGGACGATGGATGGTTCCAGGCTACAAGGTACGTTTTAAGAAGTCCCAAAAATGGCCCTTTGCCTTTCGATTGTTACTGACCCAATTATAGGAGAAATTCGGCGATCTCTCTGTGTTGTAGACAACTGTTGCACACCTTTTCCTATGTTTACTGTACTATTGTAAATAGCGGATCGATCACCCTTACCGGTATCACAAATCGAGTTTGGGTTTTCTAATATGAGCGATGTGCAAGGCAAGAGGATCACCGTGATTCACTGTAAAACCGGAGCGTCTTTCAGCAGATGTTGTATGGAATAGTTCGCAAAGGAAGTGTTACTAATCGTAAGAAAAAAGAAGTTCCAGGAACGTCAAATTTATTGAAGCTTGGCTCCCAGCCACAGCAGTGACTAACCCCTGAACAATCTCAGTTGACTCCAAGCCAGAGTAGCGACAGAAGTAATACCCTTATAGACGACAAATGATATTCAGAGGCAACATTTCCAGATGTGCCTTTTCTTTGTACAGAATGTCAGCTTACGATACTCGATCAAATGCCTTCCCAAAGTCCAGGGTCCATAGCTTGGAAACTCTTATCCGGCATAATGAATCGCTGGGACATCTTGACTTTCTCCGGTTCCTCTAAGCCCTCGGCCTCTAGCAACCACCTCACTCCGGCGATGAAATCCCTTTCGGCCTTCTCAGCCCTTTCCAGGAGTGGCGCCTTCAGCCAGAAAGTATGCGGCCAGCCTTTCACGATATCCAAGCGCACCTCGACCCCAGCTTCCATCAGCGCTGCAGCATAGCAGATGCCGTCAGAATAGTAAACATCGTTTGTCGTTAATTGGCAGAATGTTCTCGGCAAGCCCTCAAACGATTCGGCTTCGAGGGGTAATGCGTGTCTCACTGCCTTCTCCCCGGGGGTCGTCATCGGTCTAGCTTGGATGGAAGTATAGAAAGCTGGACTCATACTGTGATGCCTTCTTTTCCATGCCTGCGGAATATGTTCGCCATTCTCATACGGATCACAGGTCACAGGCGAGCGGAGACAGACCCCATGAATCACCGACTTCCCTCCCAAGGGAAAAGAGGACGCATGCTTATAGTGCTGTGAGACCTGAGCCGCAAGATGTCCGCCAGAGGAACTACCAACAACAATCAATCGTGAACCGTTGCATATCCGCATAATCCACCCAAATGCGTCAATCGCATCGTCAATCGCTTGATCGGCCGTGAAGTCAGGTAGCAGTCGATACTCGACGGAGTAAACGGTGCAGCCCAATCCCTTGCATAACCGCCGACAGCTTAGATCCTCGCTGTCTAGATCCCCGACCTTCAACCCACCACCGTGATAATACACAATGATCCGTCTCTTGTCCTCTGGCCTGACTGACTGCGGGTCCGGATGTTCGGAGGCGTGCTGCGCTGGATGATAGGTCCTGATAGGAATTAGGTAGCTATCACGTGCAAGGACCTTGCTATCCGTCAGCACCAGGCCCTCGATCAAGTGCTCATCTCTCGAGGCCAGGAGCTGCGCATTCCGACGTTTGCACGTTTGCG
Source organism: Coleophoma crateriformis (assembly GCA_003369635.1). Classification (NCBI taxonomy): domain Eukaryota; kingdom Fungi; phylum Ascomycota; class Leotiomycetes; order Helotiales; family Dermateaceae; genus Coleophoma; species Coleophoma crateriformis. The sequence continues at coordinate 2,228,410 of PDLN01000002.1, forward strand.
AGTAGACTTTCTGGTTCTCTTTGATGTCGACGACTCGGGGGATGCTCCACAGATCATTAGCTTGTTCGTGGGCCACCCATGCTGGATCCAACGGCGGAGGGGTCGTCAGAAACAAGGCTGGATCCATTCTGGTTAGGTTGGGTCTCGCTCACTCCTGTGAGAAAGTTGGAGGACGAGCCCGGAAAGTGGAATGGAAATGCTTCTTGAGTCTGGTACGAAGTGGTGAGCCGGTCCAGCATTCGTACTTATCTTGAAAGCCCATAGCGGTTTTTACCCTGGCTCCTTCCTTTCGCAACATAGCACCATTTTGGCTCGTAACACCCCTAGTAACATAAGATTCGCCATAGCTCGACGCGCTGTCCAACGACTGACTCCAAAGCAAAATGGAGGAGTTGGCCAGAAAAGATTTCAAGAATCTTGGGGCCTATCTGATTCTCCGCCCCGTACGACGAAAGTCGGTCCGCATTGGACATAATCGTTCGAGCCTTGCACATTATGCAGAAGATCGCTGTCCTATTATGCAGCTAAGATCTTGAGCCCAGCACGCAAATCGACACGTGATAGCCTCTTATTGCTTCTTGCAGTATGCTTGCAGTATGCCAAGGCATGCTGTGAGTTCAGAGTTGCTTTTTCAAACGTTTTGACCTCCGGTGAACCTTGGTTCGGATGTTTGAAAACAGACTAGTCAGATATATATCATATGTGATATCGTTACGACAGCTACATGTTGCCCAGGATACCCTTCAATCCCCTAATTTTTCCGAGAAACCCAATTCCGTATCCTGTCTCCACCACTCCCTTCACGAACCCAAAGCCCCTCTTCGTATCGGGGATGGGGTATCTCACTTGGGCAGGAATAGCCGTCCTAATTCCCATTGAACTGAAGAGACTTTTGTCTTCACAGATTGCCTTTGTATTGCACAACCCCCGGATTCCCTCCTCGCCCGCGAATCGGCCATACCCACTGCCACCAATGCCACCAAAAGGTAGTTGTACGGCGTAGTAAGCAGCGAAGTCATTAATTGCAACCATTCCAGTCTTCAAGTTTGAGACCACGGCACGGAGCGCGTGGTCTTCTTTGCCAAATACTGATGCCCCAAGGCCAAACTCAGGTGCATTAGCAATTGCACATGCATCTTCAGCCGAGATAGCTTTCATGACGACGCAGATTGGTGCAAAGCACTCTTCCTTTGCAATAGCCATATCTGGGGTAACATCAACCAAAAGGGTAGGAGTAAAGTAGTGACCAGAGTGGTGAACAGGGTGATTGTAACGGCAGCCGCCAACAAGAAGCCTAGCACCATCTTTAACGGCTTCTTGAATCAGGTTTTCCAGTCTGTCGAAAGGCGCATCCGAAATCATAGCTCCAACATCGACTTCGCTATCTTTGGGATCAAGACTTGAGCCAACACGTAGAGCACGAATCCGCGGTTCCAGGATTGCGACAATTTCATGGTAGACCGCTGGACAAGCTACAATCCTCTCTATGCCAATGCAATTTTGACCAGCAGCTTGGAAAGTACCACGTAATAGGATTTCAGAAATCCGTGGGAGATCCTTTACAGCAGAATCGAGGACAATGGCGGCGTCCTTGCCGCCAAGTTCGACCACGACAGGAGTCAGTGATTTGGACGCACTTGCAACAACCTTGTGAGCAACTGGGCGACTGCCAATGAAGGTAATGTGAGAGATCGATGGATGAGACGTAAGGTGATTTGCAGTTTGAGGCCAGCAAGTAACGACCTGAACCAGGTGGGGATCGTGACCGCAGATATGTAAAGCACCCTTGACAATCAAGGAGAAATATGCCGCACTCCAAGCTGTATTTTCCGAAACCTTCACAACAATTCCATTTCCGGAGAAGATTGCTGAGATGATGGGACCGATGAGATTGTGGAAAGGATAATTCCAGGACACTAGGGCTGCGACCACACCCAGAGGCTCATATATCACAGTGTTCTTCTTGTAAGCCATGAGGAGGTTTGTTGGTCGTCGTGAAGGCTTCAGTGCTTTCTCTCCGTGGGTAATCGTCCATTGCAGCTTCTCCACGGTGACTAGAATCTCTCCCAATGTCGCATCAATCATAGTCTTGCCCGAATCCAAACAAGCAACCCGACAAATGTCATCCTGGTTGTCCAATATGAAGGCTAGTATGCAGCGCAAGACCTGTCGGCGTTGAGAAAAGGTTGTACGGGACCATTTCTTTTGCGCAGTTTCGGCTTTCTCAATCGCTCGGTCAATGCCTTCTGGAGTAGAAGGATTAACGTATCCTAGAAATGCGCCAGTCGCAGGGGCATAGCATTGAATAGCTGTAGAACCTTCGGCCTGAGCAAGAAGATTAGCATAAGACTTATCCGATCGAGGCTAGATTTCAGACCTTGATGCTAGGCTTTTCTAAGATTCTGCTATCTGCCGGTTGCTGTGGGACATCGATTGTATATGAGATGATCGGTTCCGATTTATACCAGTCTACGAGCTTGACGAAACCAAAGAGTAGTACCAGAACAAAGCCCGTGGTAGCAAGACCTATCGTAATGAGGAGTTTCTGACTATGCAATGCGGTCAGCATGAGAAGGGTACCGAATTGACTCTGCTCACATTTCCCATTCGGAACCGTCCTGCATCAGAATGCTTGTGCTGTCTGCCATCTTGTCACGTTGCAGAAGGGAAGGGAAGATCGTACGAAGATAAATTTGAGCTCCTATACCTTCCCTATGCTTAGCGGGAAATTACATTCAGGCTGAATGGTAGCCTTGCTGGTTCGTATACAAGGCTGACAAGTTCTGCTTAGCACCCGTACAATCACTAAAAACAACCTAGTCTTTGACGATTTAGGCTAAAGTGACAAGTTGATGGTAGGGTGTTTTCTAGATTTCATGGGTTATTTGTGTTTGTTCTGATTTAACTGGTATGAGTATTGAATGTCGAGCGATTTCAGTACCGGATACCTTGCGAAGTTCACATGCTCTACTTGTGTTAACAAAAAGGCATCTTAAAGCCCCTAGAAAAGTCCACAGATCATGCGCAATGCTTCCATCAACGTATAATCACTCAAGTTACACGCACTACTGCTATTGCAGACGACCGTTCATAGAAAGAGGGGAAAAAAAGGGGGGGGGGGTTAATCTACCATTTTAAATTGCGAAGACAATTTATGAGGATTAGCAATCAGGAACAGATCATCAAAGTTCTGTTAACAGCCATATGTATTTGATCAGATATTTGCAAAGCATAGTAAGATGCATGCTAGTCATAAGCTCGTAGTCCCTCATTGCTATCGTACAATCTTCGCTCCGTGCTAAAGATTAAGCTATTAAATATGTCGCATCATGCCAATGTCTGTCAACGAGAATCACTCATCACTATCATACTCGGAAAACTCTGCTTCTTCGCTATCGGTGTCGTCGTCATCTTCCTTCCTATTCTTCGAATGTTTCATTGGCGCTGCTTTCTTGTTCTTGGGCTTCGGTGTAGGCTTCTTTGTACCGACGAGCTTCTTTGCTTCAGTCCTTGTCATCAGGTGATCGATCGGACAATTGGCATTCTTCCATTCAACGGATCCAGCACCGGTAGCCGCTCGACACCGACCGCAAGTCTTTCCATGTCGCAAAAACAGCTGATGAAGAGGATACTTGAGGTGATCCGGGATTCGAACTTCGCAATGGCTGAAGGTCTGATCTCTCGTAGCAGTAGGTGGAACCCAACCGAGCCATTTGCAGTGTCGCCAAACGTGAGTATCAACAGCGAAGCTTGGGCGCTTCATGCAGAAAAGAATCACGCACGATGCTGTCTTAACTCCAATACCGGGGAGTTTGAGCATTTCTGTCATGGCCTCCTCGGTTGTCAACTCAAAGACGTAATCCATTGATAGCATGTTGTTATTAACGGCCTCAATTTCCTTATTCTTGGCTGCCTGTGACTCATGTTGCGCCCCAGTGACTTCAGCGGTTTGTCCTGTTTCTTTCTCATTGGCCAAGGCATCGTGACGTTCCTTGTTGTGGTCCCAGACGGCAGCAAGAATCTTCTTGATGTTTGCACCCTTAACCTCCGCAAGGCCGCCAGATCTGATGGAATCAACCACCTCCTTGAGATTGGCTGCATGCACAGCCTCCCAATTCACACTACCAATACCGACCCCTGATGTCCGTAAACCAAAAGTGTCTTTCAGTCCTTTCAGAGCTCTGTTGGAGTTGTTTGCCGTAGTTGATGCGCTGAGCAACGTTCTTAGGATCGCATCGAGCAGGTCGGGAACCTCGCCACAGCCAGTGACTTCCATGGATGGGGGCGGAATCACATCGGGTGCTCTGACTTCTCCATGCAGCTCGGAAAGGAGCTGTGTTACTTCTTCGCAGTCCTCTGGTGTAGGCTTGAGAAGATCAGGGAAAGGTGATTCGCCAGGAGTCAATCCGTATTTGTTCGCCTTAGGCTTTCTAGAGGGTTTCGGTGCCTTCCGAGACGCATTGTTAAGTACTCCTGCTTCCTCAACCACATCAGCGGGAGTGTCGATGTCGATGTGTTTGCGTGAAGCTCTCCTCTTCGCCGGTGGTTTCTTCGAATCATCTTCCACCACAGCGACCGTCTCCGATTGGTACACTTTTTCCACCTCAGGCTCCTCCTGCTTAACCCTAGAGCCTGCAGTTTTTAGGTTCCTCGGTTTTGCGGCCAGTATCTTGCTGTCATCTCCGTGCTCAACCTTGAGGTCTCCCTTCTTTCCTATGCCGTGAGGAAGAACATCCCAACCCCCAGTAATCGGCTCCAATACTGTAGAAGTACGCTTTCGCTTCTTCACTTCTTTCGACGGCGCAAGCTCTCCAGCGTCCTCAGGACTGGGCAACTGTGTTCGACCGGTGGGTTTCTTTGCAGATTCTAGAGCTGCTGAACTGGAACCAGGCCCTACCTTACCTCGGGAACATTCGCGTATTCCAGCTGGTGTGCTTGGAGGTGATGATAGGCTTGCCTCCGCTAGAAATGCAGCCTCGCGCTTTGCTGCAGCACGGGTGACCATTTCTCCCAATTCGCCAGATAATTCTCCTACAGAACTCCTAAACAGCACAAGATGCAAATCCGTAATATGTCGAAAATCTTAATGCTTCATGTGTGCTCCTCCCCACCTCGATGAAGGACCCGCTTCCACCACGTGCGGCTGGTCGGCAAAGGACCAAAAGCTTAGTTCAACACCTTCAACGGTCCAGTTGACGAACCCACTGACCAAAGAAGCTGAGGATAATGCTGCAAGCTCTCCACAGACGCGGGATGAAAACTCCACAACGGGGATTTAACGAATATCTTCGGACTGTTTTCTGAGCAGAGACTTTGGCGTCGAACTTTGTCGTATGAAATCTGGAAACGCCTGTTGCAAAAAAGAGATGAAAATCGAATAGAAGTCTATGACGAGATGCTTCAAAGAAGTGGAATAAGCTTCCGACTAGGTCCAGCTTGCAGCTAGCCGCAATCGACTAGCCCCCCACGCAGGAACCAACCAGCGTCACGTGGCCAAAGCTGAACCATATCCTTTATTTCATTTTCATTGTCTTCCGCCCTCAACTGCCAACGAGGTGCAACCGAGGAATGTAGGCACAACTACTCGCCCATTGGCATACATGGCACTCGGACCCTGAGGGACCCTAACTGGAGTTAAGGATATAGTCTCAATGCGGGGTGGATAATTACCAGCCGTTATTCGTTGCTGCGGTAAATACTTTCAAACCTCCGTCAGCTTGAGATCTCCTTATCTTATAGTCAAGAACTTCTGAAATGCGTCACTCTTGATCCATATTGGATCGGAAGCTATTGAAAGCAAACGGGTCATCCCAGCGATCACTCCTGAAACCCACCCAGTCTGGCGGTGCAGCAGAGTAGCATCTACCTATGGAATACGAGTCAAAAGCAATGACGGTGCAGCATGGTGATAACTTTCGCATAAAATCTGATCATAATTATTGAGCCAGAGGTAGCTACTCAAGGAGGGGCGAAGTCAAGTTCACATCCAGATGTCTGAAAGCGCACACGGCACCATTGAGGCGCAATTTAGCCTCCAAGCTTTTGAAGATTTGTTCTAAAGAGGAAGGAACAGAGATTTGAGTCACGAGGGCGGGACGAAGTCATGTCGACTTGGGTTCTGCGATAACCTCCTTGCTGATCTCTCGCAGAGCCATCGCTTGCCAGCAACAATATCGTACTACGACCTTGTACTTAGCCCTTTATGCAATTTGCAGCAAAGAGAAGTGGTACTCAACTAGTGAGCGCATACTTTGTGCTGCGAGCGATTTCATTTCATACTGGGCGTTCAGGCCTGGCTGCAAAGTGCAGAGGAACGAGGACTGCGTTAGGTCTGTAGACATAGAGGGAGGACTGCTTTGGTTCTATCCCGTGACCAGTTGACTGTTTACCATGGTTACGCATTTGTAGCGCCCACGAAGCCCGTGATTTTGCGACGAGTCGAGCAACCAGCCAGCACGGGGTCGCCAGGAAGTGAGCTTGGACTAAATCAGCCTTTCCATCGATTGATACCTTTGCAAGCCAGGTTTTGTCGCCAACAGGGTTGGGCTTGATTCGTCCTTTGGCGGGGTCCGGGAAACACTTCTGGGGAAGCGAATGCGCCGCTTTCGCCCGGGGGCTTACATGTTCTGGGCGAAGGACTGGCCTCCGTCCGCATTTGATAGGGCAAGGTCGAGAGGCGTGCCAGTGGACAGCGGACCGTGGACAACGGACTGCTGGCCAAGCCAGATTCAAGCATCTCTATGCGCCTTGGGGTTGGCCTTCAACCTGTCAGAGCCAGATCTCGGTTGGGCAGTCGCTGCAAATGGCGCCTTAGAATGGCCCCCAGGCTGTATGCCGCTACAGTGCTCGCTTACGAGCTGCTGCAAACATTGCACCCTCTCTGTCTGGCTCATCTCACCATGCTGTTGGCTGAGCATCATCATGAATGCAGAGTGGGCTGCAATTCGGGCTGGAGCTGGAACCGACTCCATGGATTTTCGAGCAGCATCGTCGCCTGTAGCCGTCGACTCTGGGTGTATAAAACCTGGCCCAGCGTCCATCCGTTGCCGAGCAGCTCTAGCTTCCTCACAATTGTTACCTCACAGTATCAGTTTTGAAGATGCATTTCGCTACTTTCGTCCCACTTCTCCTGGCTGCCGTCCAAGGAGCAGTGCTCGATCCCCGAGACCGACCTGCAGTGGCTCCGGCATTGGACCCTAGAGCTGTGCTCCCGAGGGCTGGTACCACTTGTCCTGCGTCTTGCGTGTAAGCCTCTCCATCCTAAATTCTGGTCTACCTCCTAACCAGCCAATAGGACTACGTTGCCGGCAGCGACAGCCACTGTCTATCGCACTCCCACTTTCACGGTCACGGCCGGCCCTACGATCACGGTCACTCGTGTCACCACTGTCAATACGAAGACGGTCACTTCTGTTTCTGTAGCACCCGGACCGACCAAGTCATCAACCCTCTATACCACTTCCACCATCTACAGCACTCGATTGACTACAGTTTCTGGTCCCTTGACGACTCGGACTTCCACCGTGACCCAACCAGCATCCACCGTCACACTGACCAAGTCTCAAAGCACTACCTCAACCATCTATAGCACTCGATACAGTACAAGCACTGTGGTGACCCGAATCTCGGGATCCCTGACGACTCGAACTACAACTTTCACCGCGACTTTTACCGCACCGGCTTCAACTGTCACGAAGAGCTCTTCAGTTCTTCTTACCTCAACCTTATACAGCACAATCTACAGCACCAAGGTGACGTCCGTATCTGGAAAGCTGACCACCATCACGCTTCCCGCATCTACTTCAACTGCCACATCGTACATCACAAGAACCGGTACCAGTACTAGTACTAAGATCTTCTCCGTCACATCCACTCGCTATAGCACAGTGGTGACCACTATTTCCGGTTCGCTCACGACTCTGACCAAGCCAGCATCTACCGTGACTCTTCGAGCCTCAACAAGCACTATCACCTCGTATAGCACTTACGTTAGCACTTACACTACAGCGGTCCGTGGTACTTTGACAACTATTACTGCCACATCTACTCAGACTCTAGCTCCATCGACGGTAACAGCAACCAGCACTTACACCACAGCTATTGATGGAACTTTGACTACAGTTACTTCAACAGCTACCATTACTGCTACCGATTCTGAAATGAGCACGATCACCTCCCTGGTTTACAGCACTATCGTTAGTACTTATACCACGGCGGTCGATGGCTCTCTGACAACCATTACTGCCACGACTACTGAGACTGCGGATCCAACGACGGTAACAGCAACCAGTACTCAGGCTCCATCGACGGTAACAGAAACTAGTACTTACACCACGGCTATTGATGGAACTTTGACGACCATTACTTCAACAGCTACCATTACTGCCACTAGTACTTACACCACGGCTCTTGATGGAACTTTGACCACAATTACTGCAACAGCTTCTGAAACAAGCACGATCACCTCCCTGGTTTATAGCACTGTCGTTAGTACTTATACCACGGCGGTCGATGGCTCTTTGACAACAATTACTGCCACGTCTACTGAGACTGCGGATCCAACGACGATAACTGCAATCAGTACTTATACCACAGCTATTGATGGCTCCTTGACGACCATTACTGCTACGTCTACTGAGACTGCGGATCCAACGACGATAACAGCAATCAGTACTTATACCACGGCTATTGATGGCTCCTTGACAACCATTACTTCAACAGCTACCATTACTGCCACGTCTACTGAGACTGCGGATCCAACGACGGTAACTGCAATCAGCACTTACACTACAGCTATCGATGGCTCCTTGACAACAATTACTGCCACGTCTACTGAGACTGCGGATCCAACGACGATAACAGCAATCAGCACCTACACCACGGCTATTGATGGTTCTTTGACAACCATTACTTCAACAGCTACCATTACTGCCACGTCTACTGAGACTGCGGATCCAACGACGATAACAGCAATCAGTACTTATACCACAGCTGTTGATGGAACTTTGACAACCATTACTACCACGCAAACTACTGATCCAGAGACAGTAACAGAAACCAGTACTGCGGATCCATCGACGGTAACAGAAACAAGTACCAGTACTTACACCACGGCTATTGATGGAACTTTGACAACCATTACTTCAACAGCCACTATTACCGCAACTGATTCTGAAACAAGCACGATCACCTCCCTGGTTTACAGCACTATCGTTAGCACTTATACCACGGCGGTCGATGGCTCTTTGACAACCATTACTGCCACGACTACTGAGACTGCGGATCCAACGACGATAACTGCAATCAGTACTTATACCACGGCTATTGATAGCTCCTTAACAACCATTACTGCCACGTCTACTGAGACTGCGGATCCAACGACGATAACAGCAATCAGTACTTACACCACGGCCGTTGATGGCTCCTTGACAACCATTACTTCAACAGCTACCATTACTGCCACATCTACCCAGATTGCGGATCCAACGACGATAACTGCAATCAGCACTTACACCACGGCCGTTGATGGAACTTTGACAACCATTACTTCAACAGCCACTATTACCGCAACTGATTCTGAAACGAGCACGATCACCTCCCTGGTTTACAGCACTATCGTTAGTACTTATACCACGGCGGTCGATGGCTCTCTGACAACCATTACTGCCACGTCCACTCAGACTGCGGCTCCAGCGACAGTAACAGCAATCTCTACTTACACCACGGCTATAAATGGCGCTCTGACAACCATTACTTCCACGTACACTCCGGCTGCTGTGACCAGTGTCAGCGTCTCTACGGTCACACAAACTCAAGTAACCACGACAACCTCCCTTTCTTCGGCCACCTGTGCCCCTCAAACTGTATCGGCCGTTCTTACTGTCACTCAAACTGTATCGGCCACTCAAACTGTATCGGCCACTCAAACTGTATCGAACTCTGGTTTTGTAACCGTAACAACTGTTTCCAACGCTCCGGCGGTTACAGCAACCGCAACAGCCACAGTTACACAGGCTTCGACACTCACTAATACTGTATCCCAAGCAGTTACAAGGTTCTCCACGATCCAGCTTCCTGCCATTACACAATTTAGCACACTGACTCCAGCGACCATCACCTTGCCCGGACTTACGCTGACCAACTTTATCACCCTTCCTGCCATCACCATACCTCCGATCACTAAATTAATCACCATCTCTGTTCCATCTCTCACCTTTCCATCTATCCCCCTTCCAACCTTTTAAAGGGCGGAGCATGATTCTCGAAAGAACCCCATTTGCACGCAATAGGCTCTATAATCCGGTTATAATAAATTATTCAATATATACATTCATTGATATGACGATATGGCGGAAAAGACGTAGATAAATTAATAAGTGAAATATAAATTCGTACCAGCTTTGGTTCTGGATAATCTTTTCTCCCTTTGGATATGTTCCGTGGTGGATGTGACAATGTCCTACCTACCGGCAACCGGGTATCCAAAACTTCGTGGGGATAATTTCCATGTTCTCAGCGGCATTGTAAAGAGTATTCAAATCGTTTAGGTCTAGAACCCAGAATTCATGGATTCAGAAATAAAAACAAGTACAATGACCTTATTCCTCTTTTTGTCGCCATTTCATCCACGTACTATGCATACACTCCAAATGGGAAATGATCCCGATAACAAATTCGAGCTCCTCACAACAGGCAATATCCTCCGTCGACAATGATGTCAGCGCCGGTTGTAAAGCTTGAGGCATCTGATGCAAGATATACATAAGCACCTTTCAACTCGTCTGGGTGGCCGATGCGGCTGTTGTGGAAACCCAATTAGCTTGGTCTCTAACCACTGATGACGAAACACAAACCGCATCGGTGTCTTGTCCCTTAGAAGATCTTTGATGTCCTCAGGGGCGCTGCCCGTCAAGCCGCTCTCGATGTATCCAGGCGAGACACTGTTCGCTCGAGCAAAGCCCGCCCACTCCACTGCCAGAGATTTGCCTACCGCATAGATTTTGTATCAGTAAATTCTTGGAGATGGAATGCGAACTAACAGAGATGTATAACACCGGCCTTGGAAACGTTGTAAGCCGCCTGGATATGTGGCACGTTGACAATATGGCCGCTCATGCTTGCTGTTGCGATGAAGCTTCCCTGCGTAAAGCCAGTCAGACAAGCGCCAGTGATGGCTGTCTTCTCCTGTGCCTGACGGCGGAAATGCTGTCCGGCGGCATGGGCACAGTAGTACACCCCGTCTAGATTGGTAGACATTACTTCATGGTAATGAGAGATGCTGCTGTCAATGGCTGCTCCTTCGGACCAGACCATTCCGCTGTTGGCTACAAAGACATCCAATCTTCCGTTGAAGTCGTGCACGATTTGAGTTATGCTCGCTTGTACATCTTCTTGCTTGGTGATGTCTACTTGATATGCTTGGCCTATGTGAGATGGACAGTTAAAGATCCGTAAATTATCCCCGAAACATGGAGTAAACAAGAAGTAGCTTACATTTCACATTGCAAGTACGCTCAATACTTTCAGCGGCCTCGATCGCGCTCTTGTTGCTATTATACATGATCGCCACGTTAGCACCAGCCTCCGCCAGCACCTGAGCAATAGAGAATCCAAGTCCTGACGCGGCAACGCCGGTCACGATTGCTGTCTTGCCCTTGAGAGAGAATAGAGCCATGGTACCATTTGAGTCACTCATGGGTGAGGCTGATTCCATTTTGGGCACTTGATCGTTTCTCTAAATCCCAGAGTCTTGGATTGAGGGGTTCAAGAATGGGATGATCGCTTAATATCAATGCAGTCCATGAGCGCCAAGTCTCCTAAGCACTTGAGCCGTTCATTCGTCCTATAGAATTAATTCCAGTTCATCCCATTTCTGGGGGAGCATTTACGATAAAGCATGCCACACCGTATTTCACGGATTTCTGCCATTCTGGATATCTCAAAGTAGCAGCGGAATCCACAGTGTTAGACCCGGAGCTTCTGAGTGTATTCCATCAGTACGGTCTTGGACGATCCCACATGCATGAGAAGAACTCGACCCTGCACAGAACCCCCCTTCAAAGAGCACCTGTATACCAATTGTCTCGTTTGATCATAACCCTCATGCATCATGCCGGGGCCCAGTGCATCAAGTGATGTGAACACCTCGTTGTCAAGTGTTCGGGAGAGAAACGGCTGTCTAACTTGCCGTCAAAGGTATTCTACGAGAAGGATTTCATGTGACGAGCATATCTGATAGCCCCAATAGGAAGAAGAAATGTGACGGTGGTTATCCGGTTTGTGACCACTGCCGACGATTGAACTTCACCTGCCAAAGACAAGATCTTCGAAAACCAAGATTACGACCAGGTAGACCGCGACAGCGCGCTAGCTTACCGTCCACCCCGCCATCAGAAAAGATTGGGACTTGTGCATGTGCGCTCATCCCACCAGCGCCGGACTTGTCCTCCTTCTGGATTGGGGATGGAAAGGCAGCAGACGTTTCGAGCCGAGGAAATGTGATGCGTTACTATATCCAGTCCTTCGCAACTATTCTAACTACGACTATGGAAAACAACTGTTTTTTATCTGGTAGGATGGTCCTGTCTCCTAAGAGAATAGAGATACTAAATTGAGATTCAAGTCTTTCTTCCAATGTCAATGGAGTCTCCTCTCCTCCTGAATGCCATTATAGCCTGGTCATCTTCTCATTTGGCCCTTAGGATCAAATCCTACGAACCCATAGCAATTGCCAATCGATGCTTAGCCTTGCAATCTCTCTCCGCATCTTTATCATCAACAACCCGAAATCCGGAGATGGAACTAGCTTCCTGCCTTATTCATTGTGCCATAGAAAGCATCACGGGAGACACCAAAGAATGGTTCAACCATCTAGTAGGAGCCTACGAAGTAATTCGCTCCGTCACTTCCAGCGAAGATACATCACAATTGGATCTCAGCCGATTCAGCACGACTTTCGAAGGCCGATGGCTGCTAAGGAGCTTCGCTTATCACGATATACTCATGACCGTGGTCGAAGATCGGAAACCACTTATCATTGCAGGCGAATATTGGAACTTTGCAAGTGACGCTCTGGTCGCTGACTCCTATTTCGGGCTGGCCTCCAGACTCATGTACTTGATCTCGAGGATTAGTATCTTGAACGGTGACATGATGGATTGTGCTGATGGTTCAGCCTCAGCCGAATCCTTTTCGCATGAGGCGCAGACGATACAACAAGAACTAGTCTCGTGGACATGTGGACAATCGGATAACGCCATGCTCGTCCATCTCGCCGAGACATATCGAAGCGCGGCCTTGATCCATCTCTTCCGGACTATTCGCCAGCACCGCCCACAGCTTACAGCCACACTGGCACCTCGAATTGCGACACAGGCGAAAGAGATAGTGACCAGGATCGAGAAGATGCCCGCGAACTGTCTTGCGGAGAGCTCTTTACTTTTGCCTTTGTTCATGGCGGGCGGAGAAGTGGAGGATCCTGAGCAGATTGCCGTCATTCGACATCGCATGCAAGACATAGTCGAGGTGCGCCAATTTCATAACGTGCAAGCAGTACTCACCGTTTTGGAGGAGGTCTGGCATCTTAGGGCAACGGGAGTACTGGGACCTGGTAGGCGGAAAGTCGATTGGAAGGATGTTTTGGCTCGTCGGAAATGGATGCTCTCTATTACTTAATGAATGATCTAATATATTGTAACTTCTGGATTTGTGGTAACACTATGAAGCTACCCAAAAAGCTTGTCTAAATATTTCCCAGCATTGCTCCTACTGATGGTTAGCGGTGATTTCCCCAGGGTTGGGGAAGACATACCGAGAGGGCGAAGGGTTGTAATTCCTCGTGTATTCTTCGATTTCCTCGACACCCGAAGTCAAGTCAACCTCATGCGGTGCCAACCATTTCGTTCCCTTGATGAATTTCCAGCCGAAGAACAGTACTGGGAAGACTCCGACCATCATGTAGTCGAAGAGAAACGTGGGCACATCCCACGCGCCCTTTAAGAAGACCTGCCAACCACCAATCAAGGTCAAAAACAGACAGCAGCCAAACGCAATCCAAGCAGCATAAGGTTGAAAGGGTGCCTTGTATGGCAATGAGTCTCTCGACAAGTCCTGGGCCTCACAGGCTTTCTTGAATCGGGTGTAGGTAAAAGTGATCACGCAGAAGTTAATCAACTGAGATGCCGTAACCAGACTTACAAACCAGTTCAGAACCACGGCGGCTGAGTTGTTGACCTGCAGGAATGCCAACATACTTATAGCAAAGACCACCAGGACACACATATACGGGACTCCGGCTTTGGTGCAGCGGCGAAATATCTTCGGTGCTTTGCCCTCCAGAGCCAATCCGTACAGACTTCGGGTTGCACAGTAGAGGGTACTGTTACCGGCACTGAAAGCCGACGTGAGAATCAAAGCGTTGACGATGTCGGGCAGGACTTTGATCCTAAGTCTGGTCATAGCTCTGACATAAGGAGAGGCTGCGGCACCACGGCGCGAACTCGCATAAACAGCGATCAAGCCCGCATCGTTATATGGTACATTGATCCCGACAGCTAGCGATCCCAAGACGAAAAAAGCTGTGAGGCGATAGAAAATTGACTTGTATGCCTTTGGAAGCACAGCACGCGGATTTTCGGCTTCGCCTGCCGTCATGCTGACATATTCTGGCCCTGCAATGGTGAAAGCGGCTTGAACCAAGCAGTAGACAAAGCCGAGGAACCGGCCTGTATCTCCGGTATCGATGAACTCCGCAAATGGTCCTGGATCTTCCCAATATCGAAAGCCAAACCTATCGTCTGCATAGCTCAAAGTTAGGAAGCGTTGAGATTTTCTGGGATGGGTACTGACGCTCGGGATTGCCTCCTAACATAGTGACAAATGTGTAGACAATCAAGCCAACAATGAGAATCACCTTGCCAATAGAGAGCCAAAACTCCGACTCGCCATAGTAGGATACTGCAAAGAAGTTGAGGAGTCTGATACGCGTCAGTTGTCAGTTCAGTCAAAATTTGCTGCAAAACGAAGTTATTCGCTGAGTTTCTTACGCATATAACACAAGGCAAACAAGAACCACAGCCCAAATCGGAATGGCATCAGTCCAGTATCTCAGCACCAGATTGCAAACAGTGATCTCATATGGGACTATTCATTTGTCAACGCTAAGCTCCAACGTTGTTCAAATTTGCTTACCAAGGGAGGCCTGAAATATGAAGAAGTTGTAGCCGGCTGCAACAGATAACGCGGGATCCACGAATCTTCCGGCAAAAGTGATGAAGGGCGAAGATATGGGAAGGTAGGTAGCCATTTCTGACATGCCTGCTATCATGAGTTCCTGCTTTGGCAAAAGCCAGGCTCAGCTGGATTGGGGAAAACTCACAGAACGTGACGCATAACACAACAGGACACCTGCCAAACTATGAGAAGGTGGAAAACTTAAAGTGAGAAGGCCATCATACCATAACGTATAGGCTATCAGCAGCGAAGCTGGTCCACCGGCAAGCAAGCCACGGCCAATGTTAACGAATAATCTATTGAAATCAGCACTGGTACCAATAAGGGCATTGTATAAAACCCATACGCAGTTCCGATCGTCCCAGCAATACCAATCAATTGAATATGCCTAGGTTTGAGTTTCCTCTTGGTGTGATCGTTCTTGATGGAATCAACAACGACCTCGATGTCACTATGGTCGGCGCTGACAGGGGTTGCTCGCTTGTGCAAGTCCACCTTTTCAGAGAAAGAGCCATTGGCTCCAACGGAGAAATTCATAGTGAGATGAATGCGAACGTCAAGATGACCGACGACATAAAATCCCAGAATGGAGGAGGCATGCTAAATATCAGGAAACTCGGCAGGAGTGGGATCGAACAATGCGTATTTTCCTATCTCGAAAGACGGGCTCTTAGACACTGAGCGTTTCTCCTGTCACCTATGAAGTGCTGCAATGATGGCGCGCGGTTTGGGCGGCCATTGTTTGTCAACTTAGCTAAGCACGATAAGGAGAACGCATACCTGGTTGACAGAGCTGATAAGGTGGGTTTGCCTTTCGGCTTCTACGTATAAAGTTGCGCCGTGCGAGCGAACGCGGCACTCCATGGTCATGGCTGCAGCTACGGCGCGAGACTCTTTTGGCCTGCTCAGCAAAAGAGCTTGCTATTAACAATTCTTGGTAAGTACTTTCTACTACGAGATGCGTAAAACGGACTATTCTCAGTTATTGCATTGGATTTTAACACCTTCTCTTCGTCACTTTCGTCTCTAGAAAGCACTGGACGTCGTCACTCGCTAGTCGTTCACCCCGGCTAAGCGACAGTCATGGCGGCGCATTGGGCGGCCATTTCTTATCACATCGCCAAACTGACCCTTCCACTCTTTTCCGTACGCAGCAAACTCGCACTCATCCCGGCAGCTCATATTGTGCCTCTCTGAACTACTGTAGGGCGCTTCGGGAGAGCATCTCTCTGCACTTGACATATTCATGGTGCCGCATCAGATGGGACGAGAATGGGGTGAGGTTTAATAAAGAGCCGAGTCGAGTCGCGAGTGCGTCGAAATGCTTGTGTTTTCGAGTGCATCACAAGACTTTTCTCTATTCCGTAGTTCACAATGTCTCTCGATGCCTTCTTCCAGGATTCTCATATCTTCCATCGCTCATTTAGCAAAAAGCCTCTTCATGTAGCGTCGGCTAATGGACTTACGCTCACGTTGGACTCCGGAAAGCAGCTTCTCGATGCAACTGGCGGGCCAGCCGTGGCATGCCTAGGCCATAACCAACCCGAGGTAGCCCAGGCTATCACGACGCAATTGCAAAAGGTCGGGTATCTGTTCTCTGGTGGTGGCTACAGCGAGAGCTCAACCGAAGAACTCGCCGCGTTCATCTTGAAGAACAAGCCGGGCGGTCTCAGCAAAGCGATCTTCCTCAACTCGGGCAGTGAGGCCACCGATACCACTATAAAATTGATCACGCAGTTCTGGCACGCCAAAGGCGAACCACAGCGCTGTAACTTCATCGCCAGAAAGCAGAGCTACCATGGCAACACCCTCGGTGGCCTTGCAATCTCTGGCCATCAGTCTCGACGACAGATGTATAGCCATTTCATGCCCAGCAATGTCTCCTTCGTTGACCCATGCTACGCCTACCGATGCAAGCTTGCGGGCGAGACGGATGCCGACTATGTCGAGCGACTGAAGCAGCAGCTCGACAATGAATTCCAAGCGCTTGGTCCTAACACCGTCGCCGCCTTCTTCGCCGAGACGATCGCGGGATCGACCTTGGCCTGTGTGCCGGCTGTGCCTGGCTACTTCCAGGCTGTAAGAGAGATCTGTGATAAATACGGTGCGCTACTTGTTCTTGACGAGGTCATGTGCGGCATGGGGAGAAGTGGGACGGTCCACGCTTGGGAGCAGGAGGGGATTCGCGGGCCGGATATTCAGACCATCGCAAAGTCTCTGGGCGGCGGGTTCGTGCCCATTTCAGCGGTGCTGGTCCACCAGCATATCTTTGACGTGGTGGCAAACGTCTCTGGAAGCTTGGCTGGAGGGCACACTTTCCAGGTATGTCTCAGCTATTCTGATACCCAAGTCATTCTGTACTCATGCTTCTCAGGCACACCCGGTGGCATGTGCTTCTGCACTGGCCGTGCAGAAAATCATCGCACGCGATAATCTGATCAGCAATGTAAGAGAGAAGGGCGTGCTCCTTGCCGATCTCCTCGAGAAGGAAATTGCTCCTCTCCCGCTGGTGGGCAACATCCGAGGCCGAGGACTATTCTGGGCCGTGGAATTTATGCTGGACCGGGAGAACATGATTCCATTCCCCATGGATGACGATTTCTCATCCAAGGTGAAGGACGCAGGGTTGGAGGTTGGCGTGAACGTTTTGAGCAATATGGGGTTCGCTGGAATGCATAAGATCGATACCGCGGCAATTACACCGCCGTTCATTGTCACTGAAGAGGAAATCGTGAAGATCGTCGAGCTGTTGAAGGTTGCGATCGAGAAGGTTAGCGAGCCGTATCTTGCTGCTAGAACGATCGTATCGGCGGAAAAAGTGCAAGCTGTGTTGTGAAAGGTCATCAACGAGGGCCAGATCAGGTTTATGCCCACGCGGGATTTGATGTCTGCAAGCAAGGACCAAGGCCTCTAAAAACCTACGTATGAGAGAAAACTGCTTCCATGCAGTAGAGCCAAAGTCACTGTGTCACTGCAGAGAATTTGTATAAAAGCTCGGCAGGCTTTGTTTGATATGAATATAATAAAGTAGCTACAAGAAAATGAAGCATAGGCAAGAAGATAGCCAAATCAGCTTATTCATCATTAAAGTAAATATTTGCGTGCGCTTTAACAGAAGATGCTCCTGTGTGCGAGCCAGGTTGATACGCTAAGAATCATTGCATTAATCGAAATTGGAGCTCTCGGCATTAGAATGTGAAGACTTGTTATCCCTTACTTAGTCAAAGGGATTGGACAACCTAGATTCTTAAATGAAGGATCAAACTTGGACAGCGCAAACGTAAGTGCGTTGACGGTAGGTGTGATGACACCGTTTAACGAAGACGGGACACTCTGTGTAGCGAGCTGGTAGAGCAAGCATGCCGTCTCAGCTGTTCCAGGCTTGGCAACCAGCTTTCCGTTCTGGATGGAGGATCCAAAGTTGATGAGATCGAAGCCGCCATTGCCAGTAGCGCCACCAAATAACACAGGGTACTCGAGATACTGCGCCAGAATCTCCGCAGTAACATCATTATTGGTGTAGGGTGTTACACGGTTGGTCCAGTTATCTGGGATCTTCTCGGCGTTGTTGAACGAGTACGTGCCGTCGGCATTCTTGGTTGCGCCGAAGAAGGATGAGATGGTTTCGTAGTCTGGTGCGTAGCCCCTGGTTCCCGAGGGCATCAGCTCGTACAGGAAGGATGAGGCGCCAAAGAGGAGCAGACTCAGGGGGCCGAAGTAGAAGTTAGGGTTATCCCGCAGTGATTGTTGGTAGCGCTGGTACCGGTACAAAGCCAGGTTGTCGCGGTTATAGTTCCCTCCCGTCGTCTGGGTCATCATACCGAAGAGAGTTCCGTTGAATCTGAAGTTATCGCCCTTTGCAGGGAAGAAGTCGTTTCTCGTCAAGGACGTATCCGCCTCGAACTTGTTGTGGCCATCAAGGCCTGGTTCCGAACCCGTGAGCAATGGGGAGAAGGATGTGCGGGTTGTTGCGTCACAACCGATGGAAAGTTTCTCGTTCACAATATCTCCATCTGTGGTCGTCAAGCCAAGCACCGCAAGAATAACGGCCAGGTCGTAACCGACGTTGTAAAGATTTTGTTGTGCATCGACCAGCTCATTGAAGGTGACGATACCATCGTGAGCAAGGAAGTTGTGGTTGGCAGCAGTGTTCAACCCGGGACAAGGACCCCGGATATCTAAAGGCCCCGGAGCTACAAATTGATGGGCTGTATCGCCCGGTGCTGGGACTTGGTATCCCCCTTTACCCTTACCGGGCATGCCATTCTTTGCGCCGTTATATGGATATGCAGCCGTGATTCCTGGAGCTGGGACGTGATTTGGGTTGTTGGGACAAGTTGCAGCTCCTCCTGGATTTGAACCGCCGGGTTGTTGCCTTCGTGCATTGCGAAAAAGACTTGTGTCTACATCGGGCATCTCAGCCATGAAAGGATATGCGGTGACAGCTTCGGATGCTGCTAAAGCAAGAGAAAGTAATGAGTACTTCATGTTCAAGATGGTTCAAGAGACAGGTGAGGATTTCGATGAGATTTTGATGGCTCTGTGTTTGAGTCAATAATATCAAGGCGGTTGTTCAGAGTATATATATCTACATGCACAAACCATATAGCAATACATAATGTACATTAACGTTGTGATAGTAAGGCGGCGTGCTGGCAAGTAAAACTGGTAATTCCAATGCCGCGTGCCTATTCTCTCCACAGCATAAAAGCCCCAAGGATTGACAGCTAATGTGGAGTGCGGAGGAAACCTCGGCAGACCCAGCAGTAACAACGACTCCCATCACAGCTTCATTGGTAGTGTCATTGAGGAACGTTGCAACTTACTCAAGAGAAACGTTTTGGCTCCACACAAGGCACGAAAAACCTGCGGGATTGGCTGAACTCTTCGAACGCCTCCCACTCAGAGGCGTTCGAAATGAGGAGAAGGCAGTAACTTTGCTACTCCCAAGCCGTCGAAAAGGAATCACTGGTTTCGAAAGAGGACCGTCACCAACAGAACCTTCGAACTCCATTGGGCGTTGAGATTCCGCGGGCTCTGTAAGAAGCGGGGGGCTGTACGATCGACAGCTCTAAAAGAAAAAGAAGCCTGAATAGCCTCTTCTGCAAGGCGGGAGAGTGCGCGGGAGTGCCAGTAAGACCTTTAAAGCCATTTTAGTACCGTGGTGTGATGCGGTGTACCGAGGTTGGCTTTTCATGGCTTTTCATGGCTTTTCATGGCTTTTCAATCGTCGTCGTCTCCGCAACGCCTCATTTCCTAGACGATGATTATTCCCGCTGTAGTTCTCCGGCAAACCAAGCAAGGAAATATGCAACTGGTTTGTAAATCCTGGTACGAAAGCACACAATGATCCTTTCGAGGCCTTTTTATTATCCTGCTCGAACCTCCTCTTCTTGTCTGAAGTGCAGTGCAGTCTTCCTCTTGCATGATTACCGCAAAGAGAACCTATCGCATTTCCAGTTTTCCGAGTCCCCAATACCACAGGCCGAGGAAGGCGTCTTCTCTGAGGAGCGGGGCTTGGGTGGCTGGAAAGAGGCTCGCATCATACTCGGCAGATGCAGAGACAAGAATGCCTGACGCATCCACCGTCTGATCACAATAGACAGCGTCGTGCAACAAAGTTTGTGGGGGTTTTCTTACCTTCCCTATTCTATATAGAGGACTTTTTAAGCTTCTTCGAAATGAGTTGTGGCGCCTGTAGTGATCATCCGCTAACTAGATTCCGACTGAGCAAGAGAGGGGGCCAAAAAGGGGTACCGAGGATGCGCCCCACTTTAATTCTCCGCCATATCATTCTTTTAGACTTCCAAGCATTACTATTCTGCCTCTACGCACCGTCTCACCCACACTAAGCCAAGTGCAGACCTTCCATCAATATTGTCGGATACGTCGGTCTGTAGAGCATCTTCCTCTATGTAACTTCAGGACGAGGCCCTGAGGATATGTACTGATAATGCGACTACATCGAGACCTCTAGATCGTCAAAACTGGAGAGCACTTTTCTTCTTGAGATTCGCAGTTTGCCAATATTTTAGTCACCATTTTAGCTAACAGTTAAAGACGGTGTTAAAATTCAAGAAACAATGGCGACGATGCAGTGAAAACGAATATTCACAGCGCCACATAGTCATCAGCACATTTCACCTAGACTTTCTTGATCCTGATTAATACGTAATTCCCGTAGGGCATCTTTGCCAAAGCTGTGAAGTCTCCTTTCATTGCCCTAGTTTCACGGGTTTGGTCGGCCATAACCAGCAAGAGTCGGTCTAGTGTGGAGGTATAGACATGCCGAGGTGATGGGGTAGTCTTGTGGCGATGACTTCCCCACGACTGTCGATCCTAACGGGATGACACTGATGATGTCCTAGGGAAGTGCAAAGTGGAAAGCCTTGTTAGTTGTTGGCTAACTTGGTCATCATCACCAGTAAGCGGTACATGTTAGGATCAATGCGGATTATAGGGCAGCTACACTACTACTGCCCCAGGAAATCAACGGTTACGTCACAGTTTTTGGAGCGGCCTTAGGCGTCACGAATTAAATAGGCTAGGGGTTCTTGAAGCTTGCTGATTGCAGATAACTGCCTTCATACTAAAGGTAGTGCTACTCATCCCTCCTCCTGCCAATCAATCCTCAAAGTCATCCCATCACGTTTTCCCGTTACTCTTACTACCCGATCCTGCCGTCCCATTCATAGACTTGCACGAAGAGTTCCTATTCTGTTTAGAAGTCTGTTCTGATCTCGAAGAATTACATTTCGGACGAGGTTCCGGTGATGGTGCTGCAGAGCGTACAAAGGGTGGTCGTCTGTTATCAGATTGAGCAGCCTCTTGCGAACGATTCTGGTATTGGAAACCCATTTTGTCTTTATTGCAGAAGTCAACAAGACTGGGCGGTCTGACTACGCTCCCTTGATATAGAAGTGAAAGTCTTTGTTCAACCGTATTGAGCAGATGTTCTTTCAGGCCCGAAGGCATACGACTACGTGTTGAACAATTAAAGAGCTTTTCTTTGTCCGACAACTTTCCTTCTTGATGCTGCTGAGAGCTAAGCCTTGTGAAAGCCGAGCAATGGTGGCCTCTAACTAAAAGAATGACTGTCCCTCAAAGGTGCTAGATATAATTGACAAAGAACATCTTTGTTTTTGAATCTTTCGAGTTCTAGTGTATTTCCGAGATAGCTGCTGTACCTCGATATACCCTGAAGCACCAGAAGGAACCGGAGCAAGGGTCTCGCTGGCATCAATGGATTTTATTTATTTTGTGCAGTTCGTCTCTTCTCAAGCTATATTCAACTTTCTCGGTGAGTTCCCCAGAGCGATGACAATCAAGCCGCTGGGGAGTTAACACAGCTAATATTACCAAGACCACTCTTGCTATCCTTCTTACTAGATAAATGAAAGTAATAATTTGCGATTTTCATGGCCACGATCCGACTTTATCATGGAAGAGGTGCAGCAAGTAACGGGAATTGTATCTCTCTTGTATCTCTATATTCAAGGTAGCAGTTAACCATAACTTCTATCACCTCATACTCCCACGAGGCCATTTGTTTCTCATCTAGAATACTTTCGCAAGTAATTTACTTCCCACCAGCAATCAAGCTCAAATAGACACTCCAACCAACTCCAGCCAAACTACCAACCAGACTCCTACCCTCGACGGTCGTGATCAAGGTATAATTTATTGCGCTTACAGCAGGCCACAACTTCCAGCCCGCATACATCATCCCCCAGAAGTCTTGTTTGGCGATCTGCACCGCCTGTGCAGTAGTAGCGCCTTGAAATCCAGCGAAAACTAGCGAGAACAGAAGTGTGTTGACTGTAGCACCGACAGTCTGGTCGAGAAGGAATTTGATGGTGGTATTGCGAACAGAGAGCTTTGTCTCAACTATCTCGTGGCTCACCTCCTCAGCATCGAGTTTCTTTTCATCATTGTTGGCAGCGGCTGCAATGGCCTTCGACGATGGTGTTATATAGGTAGCTGGAAAGGAAGACTCTAGGAAAGATTGCCTGGTGTCGTGTTAGTATTTTGTTGCTTATCAGGAAATATAAGAAAAATACCAGAGGAAGTTTGGCGGCGAGTTTAGTATGGTGTATAAAACGAACTGTACGACCGGTGTCCAATCGACCGAGTACGGCGCGTCGTTTTGGTATGCTGTGATCCCTTGCGCGATCAAATTGCTGGCGGCAGATAAGACGCAGGCTTGTAATGTCGTAGAGAAGATAGGGGAGTCCATGGCAGAAGCGGATAGGAAGCTTTTGAAGAACGGAAAAGAGAAAGCTCAAAATAGGCGCAAGTGGCTCTTTATACAGTGAATGCCTTAATCGCGCACAGAAGCTGTCCCTGTCCTTGCCAGCGTGAGTCCTGATGCGTTGTACTCAATAATGCGACGACTGCGATCTGGCTACCGGCGCATATCCTTGACTGAAATCTGTTATCGAGAACGTAGACTTGCAAGTACTGAAGGAGTGTTAGTGGCAGCGAACGAACCGCTGAGAACGTCCAACTAACCCAGTGTTTGCGCTGAAGACCAAATCATCAGAAGCTCCAATTCTCCGAGCGCATGACGACGACGATAACCAACGGTGGGATAAACAAACGAGCTTCTCCTGATTGGTCACGGAATAATAAATATCCGAAAGCTCTGCAGCGCTCTTCTTTACCCCGCCTACCGATATCGATGCCGATAAGGCAGCAAATGCTTGTACAGTACTGCGTATTTTCCAGCAATCCACAATCTGACGAGGTGAATTTTGAGCCGAATGTTTCGTGTGAATTACGGTCATTGTGTATATAAGCACCTCTCCTTGCCGTTATCTTCTAATTCCTGGACTCTTCTACCCAACCAAGCCCCCAAGTCCGTCACCAGATACCGCATCCTCAACCCTCAACTGTTACGTCCAACTCAAGCGTGCCGCCAAGTAACAACCATGGCAGACGGAAAAGTGATTCGTGTCACCATGTTCAAGATACCATCAAAGGCTGATCAAGAGACAATTCTGGCAAACTATTTGACTCTTTCCAAGACACAATTGAAGGTGGACCCCCCTCCCCCCTTCACGTAGCGCTCACTTGCTGACTTCCTGGCAGGACGGAAAGCCATACATTCTCTCTCTGGAGGCTGGAGTCACTGAGGATGATCCACGGGCTCAAGGTTACACCATTGTTGCAAAGTCTGTGTTCAAGAATATGGACGACATGAAGTATTATGACACGGAATGTGCGGCGCACGAGAAGCTAAAGGTGGGGAACAAGGCGCTTGGTGTTGAAGGGTTCATGACGGTTTTCTACTCCCCAAGTGTAGTTGCTGGTTCAGCTTGAACGGGAATGACAACAATAGTAAATTGGATTAGCTCAAAATTCCATGCATACATGCAGCATCTGTAAGGCCCCGAACCAAGTTGACTTCACTTCCTGTCCATCGAGCTCCTTTCGGATTGACATCGGCAAATGAGGGGTTCCTTGAATCTTATCGGGCAAGCTTCCTGACATCAGTGACATCGGCGCTAGCTCATACAGCTTCGCCCCCACTTGACTTCTTCTGAGCTTCCACACCCAATATCCAGAGCTTGTGCTTCGTCATCCATTTCCATGCGCACATATCTGTTGAATCTAGCTCATCAATCCATTCATACTCCAATCACCAAACCCCTCAATTTCACAAGGACTCGCGTTTTCACCATGGCTGCCCACGGACACTCTGCTGCATGCTGTAGCATTCCTCCCATCATCTCGAAGGGATATGAAGCCAAGGGCAAGTATGAGGAGCTTGGTGGCTTCAAGACCTGTGAGTTTGTCCTGAAAGATGCTGTTGACAATTGCTGAAAGAGACCCCAGACGTCACAGGCCCTTCAAGTGGCAAAGCGCTGCTCTACGTCTTTGATATTTTCGGATTCTTCCCTCAATCTCTCCAAGGCGCCGATATCCTCTCCACTTCTGACAAACACAACCAATACCGAGTTTTCATGCCTGACTTTTTCCATGGCAAGCCCGCCGACATCACCTGGTAGGCTGTCCTAGAGCAGAAGTACAATTGTTGGAAGCACACTAATTCAGATAAGGTTCCCTCCAGATACCGACGAGAAGAAGCAGAATATGGGCAACTTCTTCCAGAATCAAGGTGCCCCACCCAAGACTGCCAAGATCGTTCCAGATCTCCTGAAGGATATTGAAAAGAAGTATCCTGAAATCAAGACTTGGGGTATTGCTGGTGTATGTGACTCCCTGTATCTTGCCGTAGAAAGCCACTCATTCAAGCTCTATAGTTCTGCTGGGGTGGAAAGATTGTTTCACTCGTGTCGCAATCCGGGACCCCGTTCACAGCAGCGGCAGAAATCCATCCTGCCATGGTCGATCCTGAAGAAGCTACGGCTATCACGATTCCATTATGCATGCTCGCATCCAAGGACGAGCCAGCTGAGGACGTTAAGAAGTTTGAAGAGAACCTCAAGGTTGAGAAATACGTCGAGACGTACTCTGACCAAATTCACGGGTGGATGGCTGCAAGGAGCAACTTGGATGACCCGAAGAACAAGTCTGAGTATGAGCGCGGCTACAAGCAGCTCTTGGAGTTCTTTGGCAAGCACATGTGAGTGATCTTCTTTTGACAAAGGAAGAGCAGTGTGATCGCAAACTCGGCAAATTGTACTCGAACTAAAACTTATTCCTGATGCTAGGAAGAGCATAGCTGCACACATCTGAACTGTAAGCTAGGACCAGATTTGAACCAAAAAAAATGCATATATTCCTTTTGTCGGACTTTAAGTACAGAAGTACGCTCTAACGTATTGTATGAACAATGAGATATTGATCAGAGCCTGCCAGA
This sequence comes from Coleophoma crateriformis, assembly GCA_003369635.1. Lineage (NCBI taxonomy): Eukaryota > Fungi > Ascomycota > Leotiomycetes > Helotiales > Dermateaceae > Coleophoma > Coleophoma crateriformis. The sequence continues at coordinate 2,254,466 of PDLN01000002.1, forward strand.
GAAGCCACTATGCTCTATGAGGGATACGCGTAACACATTTCAGCGTAAATATAATGCATATTTCAGTCCTAAACCTATGTTGAGCTGCTGCGGCTACTATTTATATCATGTTAAAACAAGAACAATATGCTCTTTTGCAATTTGTCCTTCATGCCTCATCTCAGAAAACGGTTCGCCAAGCCGTCCTCCCAGCCTTAATCGCCTTTCCCTTCGCGCTCAATTCCTTCCACGGCCTCATGTCCATCTGCTTTCTCTCCTTGAGGTTCGCAATCTCCTCGTCTGTTGGAGGATACGAACGGCCCGTCATGAAATCCATGTCCTCGTAAGGGATCATTTTCGTCTGCGCCGATCATCAGCACGCTTCGAACATCTATAGCCTACAAAGAAGGGAAACTGAATCGAACATACCTTCTTGATCACCTTCCACAGAATATAGAGAACGAAGAAAAACGGCACCCCGACATAGGTTGCCACGATGTTGGCCCATGCAAATGGCCGCGTGGTCGCAGCTACGTAGCCTTCCCCGGCAACAATCAAGCATCCCATCAAGAAGGCAAAGATGGAGGTGTATGGATATCCTGCCGCTTTATACGGGAGATCTTTCGGGTCGTTGCCTTGCTTGATCCATCCCTTGCGGAAGCGGATGTGGACCAGGCATTGGGACATGTAGATCAGAAGGTTGCAAATCGCAATGCTGGCCGAGGATTTTAGTTGATATTGATAGACGGGGGTTGGAAACGCCTTACAGATTATACAGCCAGGTGAAAACCACACCTTGACCGAAGATATCTCCCAAAAATGCCACGAAACCAACTGCTACGCTGATAACCATGGCTGCTATGGGGGTGCCATTCCAGCCCCAAGTGTAAGTGAAGAGTTTGGGCGCCTTGAGATACGTCAGTAATCTATCTTCGTGAGGAAAACCCAGTCCCCTCGAAACACTGACCTGTCCGTTCTTTGCGAGCGCAAAGAGGATTCTAGAGCTTGCATAAACCTAGTCGAGATTGTCGTCAGTTGGTCCAAGAAGTGGCTTGGGTCGTGTAAGGATATGCAACATACACTTGTATTTCCAGCACTGACCACCGCAATGAGGATGGCGGCGTTCATAATGCTAGCCGCGGCAGCAATACCTGCGTCCTTAAAGACCAGGGTGAAAGGGGAAACTGCAATCTTCTTGGCTGAGGTAGACAGCAGGGAGGAATCCGTGGAAGGGATGTTGATACTCTGCTTCCAGATTAGCAATTGCCGGTCGTAAAGCATAGTCAATACGGGTCAACGAACAATGACGAAGATCGAGCCCACATAACAGAGCAAAATGCGCCCAATGGTGCCCTTGATAGCTCTAGGCACATCCCGTCGAGGATTCTTGGCCTCGCCTGCCGTGAGACCAACCAATTCCGTGCCGCCGTAACTGAGGAAAGCCGTCACAAGTGCCGAAAGCACACCCGGCCATCCATCAGCAAACGGGGCTCCTGGCGTCGAGGATTTCCAGTATTCAAAGCCACGCGCGGGATGGCCACTGATGCCGCCGCCGTTCAGAATCAGGCCGACCAAGATAAAAACGATCACGACCAGCACTTTGAGAAAGCTGAAGAAGAACTCGGCTTCTCCGAAGTACTTCACGCCAAAGAGATTGATTACTGCCAGAAATTCTCAGTGATTCCTTTGAAAGAATGCGTTACTGAGACTTACCAACGATCATAACTAAAAAGACTAGGGCCCATACCCAAGTTCCAATATCTGGTGCCCAATATGAGATGATGATGCCGGCCGATGAGAGCTCAGCGGGGAGGGTAAGAACCCATAGGAACCACTTTGGAGATCAGTTCTCTGTCTGGTATATGATATCGTAAAAAGAGACTTACATAGGCATATCCCTGAGCAAACCCCAGAGCAGGGTCAAAGAAGCGGTCTGAGAAAGCTGCAAAAGATCCAGAAATAGGGAAAACGGTTGCGAGTTCACCGATCTAGAGATTTGACAGTCAGTCTCAACAGATTTTCAGAAGTACACGCTGAGCGAGCAACTGACCGTCGAGACAACAAGATACACAAAGATACCCGCAATGATAAAGGCGATTACCGCGCCCACGGGACCAGCGGTCGAGATAGTCGAGCCCGAGATGAGGAACAAGCCCGTTCTTGCACGGCGTTAGATATCACCCACATCCATGGACGGACAACGACAAACCCGATGGTTCCTCCCACAGCCAACATACTCAAATGGCGACCTTTCAGCCCACGCTTCGTCTCCTGGCCCCATCTTTGCCCGGCGACCTCGCCTTCGCCTACGTCTTTCACGTCTGTGAACAGTTCCTCCGACTTCGAGTGCGTATTAGCTTCCATCTTGATAAGTCCCTGGAAAGCTTGATCCCACTAGCCATCCAGCGAGGCGAGAAGTCGAGGTGATCAAGACATATTTCAACGTCGGTAATGCCTGCCAGGGGTCGGAGGCGGCGACCTAGACCGCCGGGCCTTATCATGAAGTGCATACAGCAGTGCGCATCTTGAATGTGACTTGCGATGTCACGAGGCGGTGGCAAGCAAATCAACAGCCATCCGGGAAGTGGAGTACTATCAGATAATGTTGAGTTATCTATCGGCTAGGATGCCGGCATTGTATGTTGTAGGGTATGCAGCCGAAGCGTTAAAGGGGGGAGATGTCACCTTAAGCGAAGCTCGTCAACTCACCACCTTACCTGGACTGCTTGGAAGTCTTGCGTTCATCAGAACCATTTATCAAGATTGATGTATCTCCTTTCATAGCAAGTTTTGGCTCCGAAAAAGCCTCGAAGAACCATTCTTTTTTTCCAAACTGGCAGCAGACAATCTGTAATAAGCATTCCCCCATTCTTGACTGCCAGACTCCATTGACTACCGTGGCACAGCGCAGGTGGCCCATTGGGGACATATCAGAATCGGCTAAATAGCTTAAGTCGACTCGGAAGCGGGATCGGGAGCCGGATCTGAGATTACAGAACACCGGTGGGCAACGCCATATCAAGATTCCACCTCTGAATGTGAGAAACTAAGTAGGACCTGAACAACCTCAGCATCTCGCTTATTCTTTCGTCGAGAACGGCCGTGGGATTTAAGTGTACGGAAGTGCCATCGAATTTTGACCACTGTTTCCCTTCGCTGCACCTGTGTTCCCCTCCCCGCTCTGCGCGCTATTCTACGCAACCATGGCCACTCTTCCCCAACCGGAACGGACATTTATTGCATCATCTCTCGAGATCCCGCGGATGATCTCAGGGCTGTGGCAGTTGGCCGGAGGCCATGATGAGAAAGTCGACATCGCTGCGGCGGCGGAAGCCATGAATCCCTTGTGAGTAAGCCAACCACGAGGAGTACGGCACGTTTTCCAGTTCCTCAGTGGACATGTGACTTAAAAATGGAATCGACTAAGACGATGAGGAATGGTTAATAAGTAGTGGTTAGAATTGATGCCGGACTGGACGCGTTTGACATGGCCGATCATTATGGCGATGCTGGTGAGCAACTCCCATGGGGTGAAGGTGAGGGAGGACTGGACTCATGACTGTAGAACTTGTGATGGGACAGCACCATGCGTCGTCGACAAAGAAAATGACCGCGTTCACGAAGTGGTGTCCGGCCGAGAATGGGATCAAGACTTTCGAGCAAGCCGAGGCGGCGGTTGATTTGGCTTTGAAGCGCATGGGTCAAAAGCAAATTGCTCTCTTGCAATGTGAGCAACAAAAACCTGCTTTCTGCCCACGCTCTCTCCCGGGCGGGCTTCTAGAACAAACCTTACTAACAGGCTGATCAGATCATATATGGGATTACACCGACGACACCTATCTCCACAACCTAGTCCATCTACGCACGCTCCAGAGCCAGGGCAAAATCGCTCACATAGGCCTCACCAACACCGACACCGCACATCTCGAGCTCCTCCTCGACTCGGGATACCCTATCGCCACCAACCAAGTTTCCTGTTCAGTCATCGACCGCCGCCTCGTGCGCGGGCGCCTCAGCAGTATCTGTCTCAAGCACGAGGTAGGGATCCTAGCCTACGGCACCTTGCTAGGCGGGTACTTGAGTGAGAAATGGCTCGGGGTGCCCGAACCCAAAAATCCGGCCTCTCTGAACTGGAGCTTGCGGAAGTACCTCCGTTTCATCCACGCTGCGGGCGGGTGGGAAGCTTTCCAGGTGGTGCTACACGCCCTCGCTATCATAGCCAAGAAGCACAGCGTGCCTATCGCCGCCGTGGCAACCCGGCACGTTCTCGACCTGCCTGCGGTCAAGGCTGTGATAGTAGGCAGCCGGCTGTCCAAGGAGTCGGACAAGTATACCGCGAGCAACCTCGCGGCATTTTCATTCACGCTCGATGAACAAGACCGAGAGATGATTCGGAAGGCGCAAGAAAGCCTGTCCGATATCCCCGGGGATGCCGGGGATGAGTATCGTCGTGCGCCATTCCTGACGGCCTCCGGCGATCTGAGCCATCATCTCTCAGGGAGCAGTGGGGATGCCGAGATGGCAAAGGCGATTGCTGAAGGGCGGCGCATTGAGTATTCATCGGGAAGCCCGTGGGAGCCAATAGCCGTAAGTGCAAGACTTCCATTCACACAGGCAAGGAACGATCTCTAACCATCGGTCTCCCTTAACAGAGCTACTGCCGCGCAGTGCGGACCGCCAACACGATCCGAATCTCCGGCACAACAGCGAACTCCCCCATCGCCAGCATAGCGGTGATAGGCGGGCGGTCAGCGCGAAGCCAGACGGTGCACGCGCTGGATATCATCGCGCGGGCGCTGAAGGCGCTGGGGGGCTCGATGGCGGATGTCGTGCGGACGCGGGTTCTGGTGCAGCAGCCCGGGGATGTCGAGGAGATTAGTCGAGCGCATGGGTGGGCGTTTGCGTGTGTGGGTGTCCGACCTGCTAATACTTTGACCATGGCGGGCTTGGTTGGCGAGGAGTTTTTGGTTGAGGTTGAGGCTGAGGCGGAGGTTGGTTGTGGGGATGCGGGTGTGCTAAGGATATAAAATAAAATATAAAAAAAGCTTAGGCATGGAGTAGAAAAAGCCGGGAGTTGATATCAATATCAAAAATATTCCTGGCGATTGAGGTGAATACCTGAGTTTACTCGGAGAATTTGAATCAGTGACTGAACTTGATTTGGATTTTCAGGTCAGTAAGTCCATCGCCAAGATCGATATACGAATCAGGGGTGGAATCCTTTGAGAGCATTGGGCAAATCAGGGACTAGTGCGACTAGTGACCTTGTAATAGTAGATAGATTCAATTTGTCTAACCCCTAAATCTATAGATCCTTGATAGATGTTACCTAGACAAACTTGCTATCCTTGCTTACATACAAATCAACATACTCATCCACAGACATGCTCATCAGCTTGCTAGGGTCATTGCCCAAGTCAACCAACTCCTTGACCTTAGCCTCTGGGTAATGAGGTCCAAGATGTCTCTTGTACTTGGCCAGAATCTCCGGCTTGGCCTCCTCTCTTCGCTGCTTGTGCCCTAGAGGAGCTGCAACATGGATCTCTTCGAGGACAGTTCCGTCGTTTAGGGTGACCGTAAGTGCGTTGGGGATGGTACGGAGCTCTGGGTTGTGGTAGTCTAAAGTCATCTGTGGATCCTCAACGCAGGTAATCTTCTGGCGCAAAGATTCAACAAGAGGTGAAGTAGCAGCTTCCCCTCCATCAGTATAGTCAGTAGCCTCGAGACGGCCATAGACGAGCATGACAGCGGCCATGTATTGGATGCAGTGATCACGGTCGGCAAAGTTGTCCATAGGTTTGAATTGCTTGTCAATGATGCGAATGCAGGCTTCGTGGGTTCGGCAGGTGATCTCCTTGATGTCTTCAGCGGACTTGCCCATCTCCTTCAACTGCTGGTGTACGCCCTTGGCACACTCGATGGCCGTCTGAGAATGGAATTCTGCTGGGTATGAGACCTTGAAGAGAACATTCTCCATCACGTAGCTACCATATGGTCGCTGGAACTCGAATGGCTTGCCCTTAAAAAGGACATCATAGAAACCCCAGACTGGGGCACTGAGCACGGTTGGAACTCCTGGCTCACCCTTGGCAACCTTCAAGACGAGATTGACAGCACGTTGGCAAGCATCACCAGCAGCCCATGACTTTCGGGACATGGTGTTAGGAGAGTGTCGGTAGGTTCTCAAGCTCTGTCCGTCAACCCATGCCTGTGAGACAGCGTCGGCGGTTTGCTTCTCGCTGAGACCAAGCATCTTGGAGACGACTGCGGCACTGGCAACTTTGACCAGCACAACATGATCAAGTCCGACCTTGTTGTACGAGTTCAGAAGAGCCAAGCAACCTTGAATCTCGTGTGCCTTGATCATAGCCTCCAAAACCTCCTTGATGGTGATGACCTTGCCATTTCCAAGGTTTCCACCAGCACGGTTCGTTCGTGAGATCCAATCCGCAACAGCAAGAATAGCCCCAAGGTTGTCCGAAGGATGGCCCCATTCCGCAGCTAGCCAGCAGTCATTGTAATCCAGCCAGCGGATCATCGCACCAATATTGAAAGCACCATTTACTGGGTCGAGCTGGAAATCTGTCCCCGGGACCTTGGTGCCGTTGGGAACTATCGTGCCCGGCACAATTGGACCGAGTAGTTTCGTGCACTCTTTAAATCGAAGGCCTTCAAGGCCGCAACCGAGAGTGTCGAGGAAAACAAAGCGAGCTGTGTCGAACTGGCTCAGGAATCAGGTTGGGGTTCGGAGGGTAAATGGAGGGGAAGCAGTTCTTACCGCAAGGTCAGACTCAATTGGGGTGTTGTGCACATAGCTAGCGATGTCCTTAATCTCAGGATCATACTCTCTAGCTTGAGGTGGCGGAGGAGCTCCCGACTGTAGGGGCGACATGGTGGAGAATTGTTTGTAGGATTGAAAATGTCGTGGAGCGGTGGATGCGGACTTGGTCCTCGAGTTGTTGAATGCTAGTGGAGCGCTGGCGGCAATTCGACACTGAAGGGCGGGGACTCGTAGGGTCTTTGCAGCTGTACGGACACCACGATGGAGCGAAGACATGATGCAAATATAAAAGAGAAAGAGAAATGGTGTGAGGGCTGCGACTGAGATATGCAGCAAAATCCGACGACCGCAATTCAATGCAATGGCAGGTATTGGCTTGCTTTTGAAGGGACAGGACCAAGCTCTCTGGAGAAAGCGAATCCCCCACAACCCCTCGGCTTAGGCTTTTGCCTTAGATCAGCCGTGGTGAACCTCGGGAAGTCGAGCGAGATCGCCAACCTGGGGGCGGATGCGCACTTATTCAAAACAAACACAACTCGGCGTCAAGATTTCCGGGATGCTAAAAGTCTGCAGAGCACTAAAATCTCAGATCTCAATAGATATCAGAATCAAAGGAAGGAATTTTGGTAGTGCTTAGGTCCGGCATCTCAGTCGTCACGTGATACAATATACTTCCAGCTGGCCGGCGCCCGCCCATTTCTCAGATGTTGGGCCGGGTGTGTTTGAGCAGACATAATAAAGAAGCTTTCCGGCGATGTTTGGGACTCTCCGCTTTGCTTCGACATTACTAGCGCTCTGTCCGTCTGTCCTGGCTGGTGTTCGCAATTGGCCACGCGACCGGCCCGAGCATCGGCAAGACGTCCTGACCGTCACCTTCTTGAGCAGATTTAGTGTCTTGGATAGACCGACTCATGCATGACCTGCGATACGGACTGGTGCATGGATGTGCTTTGCTCTGCAGTCTACTCTCTAGCTAGAGACCTCAAGTGGCCGTGATCTCCCTCTTCTCAATTCTCGTGGCAGAGAGGAAGCAAAGACCAAACCCAGTCAGGATGGCGGTGGTGGCGATGGCTACCCTGGGTCTCTCTTTCACGTAAAGTCCAGCACCACACCGAACTCTGGCGATAACATTTGTGACACGAAATGGGTAATGCGCGTCGGAACTCACACTCCATCTCACATATAATCGCGAGAAGCAAATACCATTCTTTTGCCTTAAGGACGAGTCGCTCTTGATTATAATTAACATCTAAAATTATTTCATCTCCTCTAATTTTGATCCCCAAACGCCTACGCACCCTATGCAATGCAAAAGACCAATCGACACTCAAACAAGACTTATCCCATCTAATTTTAGGATCAACTCAGCAGCTTTCTCAGCAGCAGCCATGATGCCAAATTGCGGGTTGACCGTTAATGGAGCCACGATACTGCCATCCACAACATGAAGATTACTCATGCCGAGCACAGTCGTGTTCACATCCACGCAGGCTCCGATTCGACAACTACTTGACCAGTGATTCACCTCACCTCGCGCATACGCTGATGGTGTGGTAATGTAGGTCTGAATATCCTGCAACGAGGCGGTCTGGGGGATGTTCAATGGTGTCAAACCAGATGAAGGAAGTGCAGCAAAGATCTTGTAGATGAACCCTGCTATATCCAAGCTGTCTTGCGGGTTGGAAAAATATACGTTGCCATCTGGACCAGGTACAAAGTTTGCATCTAGGACCACGGAGCCGGTCGATTTGAGCCCGCTGGTGCCGTATACATTTAGTGTGATGGTGTTGGCATTGGTGAAATCGCTAAAGCCGGATGAGTCGATCGTTCCCTGGAAGGCAGCCACCGAGCCATCGTCATGTGTGGTGGTGTCCCAGAAGACAGAGGTTTCGGACGCGAAAGTATAAGGCCCGCTTCTGTTCTGAAGGTAGGGCTGTGAGTCGACGGCGGGCGGATTATCATAGACGTAGCTATATGCCTGAATGCCATCCCCTTGGAGCTCAATGAATGTATTTGGATTGTCAAATAACCCTGAGCCGATGGAGGTTGAGTTGACCCAATCGCTGCTGGGCAAATTGACTGAGAGTTTTCCTGCGGCTTGAAGATTACTGAGCACAGAAGAATCGCCAATTCCTGAATGCATGAGTAGGCCTGGGCTTTGAATGGCACCGCCGCTGAGGATTACTCTTCCGTTAGGGGTCAGTTGAATCACAGTCTCTGTATTATTGAGAAGCACAATGACTCCGGTTGCGTGGTCGAGCAGTCGTTCGACACGAACGACTCGTGTGCCGCTTTGTAGATGAAAGTTTGGCCTGGCAAGTGCGGTTTGGAGATATGTCGTTACTGGTCCGCCTCTTTGGCCGTTGTTGTAATCGAATATAGGATAACCGAAGACTGAGACTTTGTCGTCTGCTTGTCCATTAATATCTACATCTTTGAATTGCAGTCCGTCCACCAGCCACTTCCTCGCAGCATCATAACCTGTTTGCAGGTAGCGAATACCATCAGCAGATGTAAGATTGGTGGACGGCTGCCTCGAGTACAGTCGTTCTATCGCCGCGTGCATATCGGCAGACTTCCAGCCTTCGGGGAAATAAAGATCCCAATCACTGGCTGGTGGTTCAAAGAACAATCCCGCATTGATGGCTGAGCTCCCTCCGATCGTACAACCTCCATAGGCGTTTACTTCTGGTCCGCAGGTAAGACCATTCCCGTCGGCGTAGATGGATTTGTACAGCCCGGGCACGTCGACTCTGGTAAGGTTTGTCCCACTCAACCATGCTGGCCGCCGGGAATCAAGATCACCACCCGTGACGCCATATGATGGACCACCACCTTCGATAAGGAGGGTACTAAATCCAGCTGCTGACATCCGATCCGCAACTGCGTCTCCGTTAGCCCAAAACTATTTCGCATAGGTAATGTGCATACCAATTATCCCGGCTGGTCCAGCTCCGACTATGATTCTGTCCCATTGCTGTGTAGTCCAATCGCCACCACACTGCGCAACCACGGTCCCGAGGACGACGGACCAGGTTAAGTGTCTCGTGAACAACATGGGGAAGAGACAGCACAACCAGCAGAGAAACGGGAGAAGTGTTGATGTGGGCTCAATCTTACGAGATCTGCTCCAGAAATTCAATGGGAGGTGTAAAGTCTGTTATATATAATGGCCGAGGGCAGCGCACCATGACGGAAACATTATAAATACGCAAGTGAAGATCACTCGTAATGTTGGATCTGTAGGTTCCACGATTGGCCAACACGAGGACACTAGATGCGTTTCCCTCGCAGGTATCACGAACGGTACGAACAGTACAATAGTAGCAAGCTTTCGAACCCTTAAAATCCGTTAAAGTCAGGCCAAGTGGCCCACAGACGTCATGGGAGCTAGAGGATCTCGTATTTAACGTACGAAATTGCTCAGGCCTAAGCCCGCCAAGATTGAGGCTGACAGGGCTGAGCTTGACACCGCTTGTGCGATACGGCGAAGATGTGGGATCAGAGTGCCACTTGTCACTCCTTGCATGGAAGCAGCTTGCAACATTGAGGATCACACAACGAGACACAAAGATCCTTCCAGCGGAAGAGGCTGGATGCTGAGATCTTTCAAGGTGGAATCGAAAGCACAGACTTCAAACGTTGGCTAGGATCGGTCGGGGGGCAAGTTTGTTCGGATTCAGACGAACTCGCTGCCCGGCACTCGACGATCATGAGGGAGATGACCGGAAGCAAGGAGAGGAGACGCGCTGGTACAGCGACATAAGTCTCGCAAGTCTCTGGTCGCTGCATCTCAGCTGATGCAGCTCATGCAATCTTGACCCCTCAGCTACGGAAGGCGGTTTAAGCATTCGAAAACTCGGATTGAATTAGTTGGTTTGGTTCGATGTTTGTCTTTCTCGGCAAATAACCCCCCGGTAGAACATTGTTGCGGCTCATCTCCCTTCAGCCGCCAAGTTTGACTTCGAGCCTATCAAGTGCAGAGGTGATGATCGTCTTCGGCTCGGCACCGTCTCGTCGGGGCTGTCAGCAACCACGGATTGGGATACCAGTCCTCCGATGTCTTCCTTTGACGGTGCTAGGAGGGAGATGATGGCTCATCTCGGTTGCGTTCACTCATGCATTTACCACTATTCAAGGCTGATGGTACCAGTAATTCGTCTACCGTAAGCATGGCCTGGCTTCGACGACCGTCGTGCGTTCTCAATCTTAAGAACCATTGATCATGCCATGCGTGAGATATCCAGGATGGTCGCAGGCTTGGATACAACCCGCCCGGTGCTTACTCGTCACTCGGGCTTGGGGAACTCGGGTTCTCTGAATGGAGGAAATAGTATGGGTCGACAAGTCTTTTGGGCATGCTTAAAGTATAACGTCGCACGGCGGACCTGCCTTGGCTGGGAAGTCCTGGCCATCGTATGCTTCCACACCATACGTGCACTTTACCGCAAGCAAGATCTCCACAAATGGCTGACGACTGTTTCCCGTCGCTGTCAATCACAACGCGGCATTGCCTCGATCGAGGATTGTTTGTCCGCCGTCCACGAGGCAGAGGTCCAAGACATCAGCCTTTATGCTGCAAGCGAGGCCGCGGGTAAATTGGATTTGTGGGGTGGCCGTCCCAGTTCGTCAGGCCTGCGGTGGGCAGGGGGTGGCCCTGGGGTCATCTTCTGTTTCAGGACCGTCCAATGTGCCCGTCGCCCCCTGAACAGAGGTCCGCCCCGTGTCCCCGTCAATCACCGTGAAGATATATATTGCGCCTGACCCAATTTGGCTGGTCAGGGGCCTCTCCCCTCAGCGCCGTCTCTGATCCTAGTGGCATCGGAAATATATCATAAGCGTAGGGCTCTCCATGTTTTCTCTCCGATCACTTCCATCTCCAACTCTTGTCCGTCTTTCTCACCTGTGGTGATTTCATTCGTTTCCCTTTTGCCAACATGCTTTCTGCTCTTACTTTCGTTTCTGTGCTTGCCGCATCGGCTCAAGCCGCCCTTACTTACAAAGGTGCTGACTGGTCATCCACCATTGTTGAGGAAAACTCCGGTATTAAATGGTCGTCCACCAGCGGAACTACAACTGCGCTGGAGACACTGTTCGCCGATAATGGCGTAAACACCGTTCGTCAACGCCTTTGGACTGGTACCGGCGATTACGATCTGGCATACAACATTAAGCTGGGTGCGCGAGCCCATGCTGCCGGAATGGGTATCTATCTTGATATGCACTTCAGTGACACCTGGGCCGATCCAAGTGATCAGGTAAATCATGCCGTTGAGAATTTCCCTCTGTCGCAATGCTAAAGTAACTCGCAGACTCTCCCTTCTGGATGGCCAACCGACATGGCTGACCTCACCTACACCCTGTACAACTACACCAAGAGTGTTTGCAACGAATTCGCCGCAAACTCCATCCCACTCAGCATCGTCTCCATCGGAAACGAGATCACCAACGGTCTGCTTTGGCCGACGGGAAAGAGCTCCAACATGTACAACGTTGCATCTCTCCTCCACTCTGCCGCATGGGGAATCAAGGACTCCAACCTGGCCACTATCCCTAAGATTCTGATCCATACCGACAACGGCTGGGACTGGTCCACGCAAGAATGGTTCTACAACGCCATCCTCAGCGAGTCCATCTTGGTCTCGAGTGACTTCGATATGATCGGACTTTCTTACTACCCATTCTACAACTCCGCCGCCACCCTTTCTGCCCTCAAGACCAGCATGACTAACCTTGCATCCACCTATGGCAAGGAGCTCGTCATCGCCGAGACTAACTGGCCCGAGGAGTGCACAAGCCCTGCCTACACATTCCCGTCTGATACCACCTCGATCCCATTCTCCGCCGCGGGTCAAACCACCTGGCTTAAGGACGTTGCCGCCGTGGTGGCTGGTGTGAGCAACGGCGTCGGCCTCTTCTACTGGGAGCCGGCGTGGGTTGATAACGCGGCCCTTGGCAGCAGTTGTGAGGACAACTGCATGTTCGACTACTCCGGTGGTAAAGCAAGATCTTCTTTGGCTGTTTTCAAGAGCATCTAAGGGGAGCGGGAAATGCAAACCCTCGGGTAAACCGAAGAGAAGAATATCTTGTTTCATTGTACATATTTGATATATGGACAGATTGTCTATCTGTAATTACAAGAGCATACATACTGTTGCACATATAAAAGCCTCGTTCTTGATTCTATAACCGTATCTCTTTCTGGGCGTGAACACCCGCAGATTGTGAATGAGGCACGGAGAAAGAGTGACCTCGCAAGCGCCTGGACACCTTACCACCGCGGTGATCTTTCTCCTGACAATCAAGCCAAACGATATGCTTGGATCGGTAATACCTATTGGTGCAATAAATGAAACGAGTGCAGCTGCCGGCACATATACACATAATAGCATAATCTCCCGGAAAAGCGGGGTCCGGAGTATATATTTCAAGCAATGAAAATACCATAAACTAGGTTGAGGGGTTGGACATCAGCCTATTCTCTACGGCGTGGCGGGAGGGAGCAGAGGCTGCGATCGACTCCTAGGGCAAGTGATCAACCACGCCTACCAAGCGCATCGCCATTAGGACAACTCCAGCAGTGGAAGCAGGGGTTCCTTCCGTCACGGCTATGCTCGCGTGGTTAGCTCGTCTTCATCGAAAGTACCCGGGTTCATGAAGTACAAAGGAATCAGCCTCGTGGCTGGTACGTGGAGGCGCTTCTAAAGTCAATTCTGTTGGGTTCAAACTGAGCTGCCGCTGACGGCTGGAATACTGTGGCGTTAAGCGACGGCTAAAGTCTAAGCGATGAATTGCCCCAGATGGTTGGATTTCGGTCTGCGGACTTCCCGCGGTATTGCGACAATAGTATAAACTAAGTTTCGAGTAAGTTTCGAATAGGAGGGTGCTCTAAGAAATTGAAATTGAGTATTGTTTTAGTAAATCGTGCTGCCGGTCTTCACTTCCAGCGGACGATTCGCCAGCTCAAAAATCTCCTTTACCAGTGAAATCAGAGCCACATCCGAGCCTGTTCATATAAATCAGCAGATCTAATCATCATATATGAGGGAGAGCTTACGAGGGGCCCCAACGATCATTAGGTTGATAGGTCGGTTGAAGGTATTTTCTTGCGCCCCAGATTTGCCATCATATGGCGTCTCTCCAACTGAACATGTCAATCAATCACTATACTATATCCGCGAAAGCTAAAGCTTACCAGGGAACGAAACACACGGCAAGCCTCCAAGAACAGATACAGCAGTCGATCTGAAGCCAAATCCCTGCCAGCGTCTGCCACGTTCTCCAAGTAATTCTGTCCAGGGGCGGGCATCCTGCTTCGCGATTAAGGCCTTCAAAGAAGGTTGTGTATCGATGAAGGACGGTTTTACTCCAATAATAGGTAGAAGCATGACAGTTCCCGCAACAATGATCTCTGTTTGAATATATTCTCGAAACTTTTCCATCCTGCTACATTCGTCCTCGTACATAGCTTTCGAGACTGTTTCTCGAGCTAGTTCCCGCTTGTAGGCCACGATAGGCTCCAAGGATGGGGAAGAGTTAAACCTATCACGAAACTGTTGGTCGAAGCCCAGACTATTGTGGTAGGAATCGTAGAGCTGTATATTTGCCATGGTATTGCTCAGATACTCGCTCCACTTCATACCGGGGTAAGACTCATCAAGCGGAGTCAAAACAGAGGCTCCCAGATCAAAGCTTTCAGCTGAGAGCCCCACGATTCTTTCGAAATCCAATATAAAATCCTTTATGACGTTGTCTTCTTTCTGCTCATAGCCTGTAGTCAGTTCGGGATGGACCAGGATTCGCCTGACTCCTCTGTAGATACCACTCTCTAGCTTGGATCCAGGGAACCAAGCTCTTGCTAATATTTCGAGGCCAGGTAGGCTGCGGCTGAAGTGGCCCACCGTATCAAGCAATCTGGAAACAAGAATGCCATCTTTCGCACTGGGAGGGAAAGGCAATCCATGCGTAGGTCTGAAGCCAAACACACCGTTCGCCGCCGCAGGGCCCACCATGCTTCCCAAGCTATCCGAGCCGATGCTGAAGTCCAGCCACTCGTAGCCAGCCATGGCAACACCACTACCAGTGCTGCTACAATCGGGATCCAGCCGCCCATCCCCACGCGGATTGATCGGGCATTCGTACTCAGTCCAGTCTGCTGCTGCGGCGCCCGAAGCGAAGCTGACTGTCTTCGTCTTTCCTACAAGCACTGCACCGGCGTCGATAAGTGCTTGGACTGCTTCAGCGGTATAGGTGGCAGGCTGGCTTAAGGACCGGTAGTCTTTGGATCCAGCACCGGTTTTAAGACCACAGATATGGAAGATGTCCTTGATGGCAATTCTCTGGCCGGATAGTGGCTTCTGGGGGTTGGACCCGGGCTGGTGAGAATATAGTCGTGAGGGTATCGGAATAAGATTGGATTGGATTTCTTGATAACTATGAAGGTTTCCATTAGTCTTGTGGAGATCTCTCAAGCTGGATAAGGCCGACTCCTGATGAGTAGATCCTAGAGCTTCTTCTAGACTAGTACACCAGGGTTCCAGACCTGCAGCTATATTCCGCTGGGGAGAGGGAGCTGATAAAAGAGAACTTACTGTCCTGGAATGGACTCAAAAATTCCGCTGATGAATGCACCGTATGTATCTGGATACAGCCTGTACGCCTTGTACAGATGATCTCCTTGGAGGAAGTACGGAGCGGAGTACAATTCCTCGTCCTGGCGGCTCTTAGCGAACCTGACCTTCCGGGAGCTTTTGCATTCAGAGGAAATGGGTGTCAAAGCAGGAGCGGCATCGGACGGTATCAGGCAAATGACTGTTTGAGTGAAAGTGTCAATCAACACATCATCCAACTCTTGCATTTTCTGCAACTCATCTTCTAGGTAAGGTCTAGGCACACATGTGTTGTCTGAAAATAGCCTGTCGGAGCTGTTGATTACAGTGACGGGAAGCCATGAAGTAGCTTGTCTAGAATTGCTTTCTGGCAGCGCGCTTATGGATTGAGGGTTCAGGTCGCTTGGTAGATGCAATATTTCGAGTTCTGCAATAGGCTTGGGATGTATCAGATATTGAACGCCATCGAGTTCAACGGTGATGTCATTAGGCAGTGCAGGTTCTGCCATGGTATGCAAATTGGATTCGTCCTGAGATCTCGTTGTATAGCTTTGGGGGTTTCCCTCTTCCATGGCCATGAAAGGAAAATGAATGAGGAGATAGACTAGTTGAGACGCTGAATAGTGGGCTAAAGAAGCCAGCCAGTTGAGACTTTGTCACGTGGTATTACTAAGAGTGGCTGAAATAAGTCATAATTTTGTGACGTGCATGAAGATTATGGATATCAGTTAGTTGAGCTCTGTTCAGTTTGAGAGCGCCGTCTCCTAGGGCAAAAGCGATCTTATGGTAAACCAAGCTGCTTCATACTAAATCTACATGATTAAATGTGAAATCCGTGACCTTCTTGGTATTTTGAT
This sequence comes from Coleophoma crateriformis, assembly GCA_003369635.1. Classification (NCBI taxonomy): domain Eukaryota; kingdom Fungi; phylum Ascomycota; class Leotiomycetes; order Helotiales; family Dermateaceae; genus Coleophoma; species Coleophoma crateriformis. Next base: position 2,270,692 of record PDLN01000002.1, read on the forward strand.
TCTTTCAGCAGAAATCCTTATGGAGATCCTGGGCTGAAATAGCAATATGACAATTGAGTCAATATCACTGCTAGACACCTCCGTTAATGGCTTCGGGAAGCTGGCCAGGTGAATCATCTGGTAAATCACGTGATTTGACTCATTCGCCGCAGGCTGCACCGTAGGTTGTAGGTTGCATATGGCGAGGCTCTTTATAGATATAAGAATCTTTTAACGCCATGATATTGCTACAATCTTACTCTTCTATATCAAAGATACCCCCTTGAGAGAGTATACGTGTTGGTGTAGAATATCGAACAGCTCATCAATACTCGCTCCATTCGGCACCCGATTTACTCAGATCGGATTGTACGAACTGTCGAAAAGAGGTTGCAGAGATCGCATTGCGGGCTATCGCAGTAACCATCATGCAACTTCAACAGATATTGGAAACAACCGAAAAAGATTATGATGATGATTTCGAGATGATCGATCCCCCAGACGTTCATGGGGACGATGCTCCAAGTCTCACATCAGCAAGCTCCGTAACATTGACGGAGGACACAACAGTCCCCGCATACCACTCTTACGAATGTGGCAATCCTTACTGCCAGCTCTCACACGCCTCTGCATCCGAGGAGCGGGCTTCTGATCGTGCTATCGAGCCACTTCTGGAAGCGATGCAAGCGACGGCCGAGGACCTACTTCAAGCAAAGGGACCTATATTCCATGCAAAGCTTGACACCTCAATCACATCAGAGAAGTCCACACTAGTAGCGGAGACTTTTCTCGGTGGACTCCCGGCGCAATACCGCCGAGTAATGAACTGCACGGCTTGTAAGCAGTTCATGCGCCAATATGGTGACCTCTGCATGGTCAGTGATGACGGAACATTGATCCCCCTATACTGGCCAGTCAATGATGCGGTAACAGCTCATTACAAGGAGTCTGTCTCTGATGTACGAGAACTGTTCAAGAATAAGCCCGTTGGTAACGAATTTCGAATCTACAGCGACAAGTCTAGGATAATTGGAACTCCAAAGACGGGGGAATGGAATCATATGTCCATCAATCTGAAGAATGTACCATTAGCTCAACATTATACGGACTCTCAGGATACCAACACCACCTATACCATGCTTGACCGCATTCTTGATGATAATTCAACAGCTGTTATCGACCGAGTTTTCCACATCATCCAAGATGATCAGTTGCCATATACGCAATCGCACAAGGCACCTGTAGCGTGGCTGAAGCAGACAAATGATGCTCTGGCTAAGGTACAATTGAAGGGCACACAGAAGCAGAACCTGGTTACCAGATATTCTCGAGAGGCCTTTGTAGGCTGCATTTCGTCACTGCGTGGTGGAATGATGGGATACCTGTTCGAATGTGTTCGTGAGGGCCAAGATATGTCGACATTGAAGATGAACTGGGAGGCCAAGGCGAATCCGCTAAACTATCTGAGACCGTAAGTAACCCCGTTCCTTTTCGTTTCATGTCTTCGTTACCAACTTATGCTAACTTCTATTCAGAACAGCAGCTCCTTCTATTGGCAATGTGGAGAGTGCCGAGAAGATCTTGGGAAGGATAGGATATACTCCTCGGGACCTTGAGCGACAGTACCTGACCACTGATCAGATCCCAAAGCGAGCGATAATTTGGTCTGAGGAGGAGACTGCCATTTTAGACGGGAAGGTGGAAGTAGAGCAGCTCTCTAAGAAACCACCGAAACTCTTTGGTAGTGTACTTCCAGCAACTCATCAAGCCAAGGGCAACGCATTGTTGGACTTCTCAAATGTTCCAACAACAAAGATCTCGATGCGGAAACTGGTATTGAAGGTATTGTCAGACGTCGAGTATATTGAGGCATTCATCCCAGCCGAACCTATTGGCCCATACTTCTTCACAACCGGCCACGACGATACTAAGCCAATTATGTCCTTCCACGGCGAGGGAAGCCACACTGCTTCATGGTATACCTGGGGCATTAAGAGCCCTGCCAATCATGCAAACCTGAAGGCGGAAACCTGGGTCCCAGTCACACACCTGATCACATTCCCCCACATGTGGGACGAGTTCGAGTCACCAAGGGATTGTTTCGATGATGAGAAGGTCGACGCATTCAAGTACCTGAGACACAACATCTCGCTGCTGTTCTGTTTGAAACACTGCAAGGAAACGAGCTCCACTCGTGAGCTTTGTTTGTTCCCAACGTTGCTGCGTGGTGAGTTCCATTCGGTGAGGAAGACGATTGAGGCGTTCAGCAAAAAGGGGAATATAGAACAGCCTGACAAAAATAAGCAGCAGGTTGCGGGCCTGGGCTTTAAGAAGAATGAGAGTTCGCCAGAAATCAAGGTCAGGATAAAGACCAAGGGCGGACAGTTGTCGTCTTACGCCATCACCATTTTCGAGTGATCAGGTCTTTGGAGTGATGCCTGTATAATTAGCCGTTTTCAAAGTCAGTAATCTTAATCGAAGGCCCAATCTGCCGATATCTTCAAAGGAAAAGTGTTCGTTCACCAAGATTGACATTTGGAAGAAGTCCAGTGAAGCACTCTAGTAAATGGTACAAGCCACAAACCACCCAAAGTCTTTACTCCAGCTTGAATCACTGAATCTGCCCGATAAAACAGGAAACCTGCTGTTTTAACCACTCAATATGCTTCGAAGACTATTTGTGTTCTGTTAATGACTGAACTCAGGCGAGAAATCGAGCTGCCATGACAAATTTTGAATGGTCCCTGCATTCTGACACACACGGAAGGCTATAACCATCCCGAACGTGTCGGTAATTGACAGCAAGTTTTGAATACCTGGCCAGAGATGGCAGGCAAATCCAAGCTCTAAGACTTCCATATAGAACTATATCTTGGCCCGAGTCTTTATCTCGGTCATACAGAACTCTATAGCAGCCTTGTAACCAAACGTCCCCAATCCACAAATAACCGCCTCTGCCTTATCGCTCAAAAAGCTCTTGTGTCGGAATTCCTCTCTCGCGTGTACGTTCGAGATGTGGATCTCGACGAACGGAATGTTGACGCCAGTTATCGCATCTCTAAGTGCCACGCTGTAGTGCGTGAATGCTGCCGGGTTGATAACGATTGCTTCGACACCGTCGAGTCGTGCTTGATGTACTAAAGATCGTGAGATGGTGGTTACCTCAAGGGCGGGAGAGACGGGACTTACTCCTGTCAACCAATTGACCCTCGTGGTTTGTTTGGAAGTATTGTAGTTCTGCGTCTCCTGCTTTGGCTTGTGATACTGCTGCTGATTCGATGTCTGCTAGAGTTGTCGTTCCATAGATTCCGGGCTCTCTGGTACCTAGAAGGTTGAGATTGGGTCCGTTGAGAAGGAGGATCTTCTTTGCTGGCATTTTGAAATTTGGGTCTGCTAGTTGATGGCGTGTAATGTAACCTCCTTCCGAGAGAATTTACACTGATTGGAGTGTATAGTTTTGCGATAGATCCTGTTGAGTTAATTCAGTGCTACTCTTGACAGAAAGACAGAAGACGCGAGATATTAACGGTCTTTCTCTCCTCCAGACCGTTCCGGGAACAGGAGATACTCAAATCCGAGAAATATCGTCAGTGCCAATTGCACGGCGATGTTTTGGCGGAGGGAGAACTTGGCGAGGGGTGAATCTGTGGGGTACTCCGGGTAAAGATTCAGCCTTCAAGTGAGAGCTCCCCCTCCCCCACTTGCTGGCCCTTCCGACTCTTCCTCTTTCTCTCACTCCAACATGGGCATGGAAATACCATGACTAAGTTCCATGTTCTGCTTAGAAGTAGACTGACTTTGCTGACTTGACTTTTCCACTCGCCCAGTCGGAATGACGAAGGGTATTGCGGATTAAGGTCCGGATCACATAAGTATTCTGTCACGTGTCTGGCCCACTCTGAAGAATAATCTCTCATATAATTGGCGCTCGCTCAGAACTATCGCTTCTCAATGGCGGGGAAAGCTTGCTGCCGCGTCAGGAAGCCGTACACTATGGTGGGATAAGAACACTTCCTGGTTTCCAATAACTACTCGAGATAGACTTGACAGTCTGCATAGTTTCTCCTCTTCCGTCTTCTTCAAGTGTTGAATACAAGGACTTTTATCTTCTCCTGGCCACCCCCTTTAATCGTCAATCCTAGATATATTCACCATGGCGGCAAATAAACACGATGACTCTGTCATCGAGGCTTCAAAAGCCATTGTCGCATCGCTGCCACCGATGAAAGATCTAACTACTGACAATATCACGGAGAACGTACATGCGATCAATTCCCAGACGCCCGATCCACGATTAAAATACCTCCTTGATCGTTTAGTAGTGCACCTCCATGAGTTGGCGCGAGAGACGAGATTAAGTACAGATGAATGGATGGCTGGGATTATGTTCTTGACAAGCGTAGGCCAGATCTGTACAGATGTGAGGCAGGTGAGTTTGCAATGTATACAAGGAGACGTAAATGGAACTGAGCAATCACAGGAATTCATTCTTCTCAGTGATGTTCTTGGGCTTTCTCTGCTGGTGGATTCAATCGACCATCCAAAGCCGCCCAATTCCACCGAAGGCACGGTCCTAGGCCCATTTCACACCCACGAAGCACCACACTCTAGTTTAGGAAGTGACATATCTAGCGATCCAGATGGAGAGCCATGTCTCGTTGTGTGCACGCTGAAAGATGTGTCCGGCAAGCCGATCGAAGGTGCAAAGATCGATGTGTGGGAAACAGACTCCAAGGGCTTTTACGATGTGCAGTATAAGGAGAGAGATGGACCTGATGGTCGAGCCGTCTTGACTAGTGACAAAAATGGCGATTTCTTCTTCAAGGCTATCGTGCCTGTGCCTTACCCCATCCCGCATGATGGCCCCGTGGGAAAGCTACTTAAGCTCTTGAAGAGGCATCCCTACCGGCCTAGCCACATGCATTTCATGTTTGCAAAGGATGGGTTTGATCCTTTAATCACGTACATATCCTCTGTCCTTTAATATATCTCCCTCCAAGTCTAACACAAAGACCAGGGCATTATACCTCCGCAACGACCCCTTTGAATCCTCTGATGCAGTATTTGGCGTCAAGGACTCTCTAGTTGTCGAGCTAGGCAAGGTGAATGCTGAACAGGCGAAGAAATATGACGTGAAAGAGGGCTCGGCTTTGATTGAGTATGCTTTTGTGCTGGTCACGGATCAGGAGGCGCAGGAGCTGAGGGAGAAGAAAGCTATGGAGGCTATGAAGGCTCAGGGGAGGAAGATGAAGATGTGGAAAGGTCTGCCCATCCCTGATCTTGATTAAGAGGTCTGTCTGTATATACTTGGATGGTAATATATGCGGAAACGTTCCGGTCTAGCATGTAAATCTGGAAAGACCATCATCGAAAAATGAATTCCGGACTTGAGCCGATTACCAGTGGATCTAGTGTAGTGATTGGGTTAGCGACAAGCAATACTGCCTTCTATATATGCTTCGGAAATCAAATGGTAGAAATTCTCCATGATTTCACTGCTAAAGATTATCAACTGAGGGTTCACAGCCCATATGTCGAAAACTTGTAGCGTACGTCTGGCCCTTTCCTTCTTTTATGTCGAACTGGAGATGAAACAGACTCAAGATGGAGGAGATTTCAGGTTGCGAGTGTAGATATTCCAAGTAGGAAAGGCAAGGAGGAAGATGCTGGAGATGTCGATACAAGGCTACAAGTGTATGGTGAGTATGTCTTGAGGAGCTGAGATGTTATGAGAAGCAAGCTTTGGAGAACTAAGGGGTGGCGTACACAAAGCAAAGCCTAAATGTAAATAGGTTCGTTAGTGAAAGAGGAAGAAGAGCTAGGCGGGTGGGGAAGGGGTTGACTGGCTCCAAACGGCGAGAACTAGTACGTGGCGAGAAAAAAGGGCAGAGGACTGATGGCCTCCGAGACTATGGGATCAACACTGCTAGTTGACGGCTGAGTTCGGCAATGGTGCTTTCAGACCTTGTGAAAGAACAGTCTCGTCTGAGTGCCACCACATCATTCGCCCCAGACCAACACATCGGTTACTTGCCCTCCATCCAAGTCTCCCGCCTCGCGTTCTTGTCCGACCCGTGCGCCAACACCCCATACCCCAGACCCCCTCCACACGGCTGCAACGGGACAGGACATGCTAGCAGGCCTCTTTAGTTCGTCAGCTCGATGGCCTCTGTTGTGCCCATGATCATCCGTCCCGAAGAGAATGAACGAGCACAAGCATCAAGGCTCGTCCGCGTAAGCTTTCATCCCCCTCCCCTCCCGCTCTACAACGCCTTCGAATTCCCCGCCCCATTCCATGTTTGAGATATTTCCCCTTTTTGTTTGCAAGAAGGTTAACCTCTCCACTGTGGCTTCCACTGTGGCTGCCACGTCGTATTGGGAAGTATCTTGGGACTTTTCTTGGGGCTTTCTTGGATGTTTCCAAAGGCCTGGGTGTGACATGTTTGGTAGGCGTTAAGTGGTGCAGTACAGACGGCGGGTGAATGATTAACCGATGGTGGACTACGAGGTTGCTCGGAAGCGGTTTGATATTGACGGCATCCCGATGGCCTGTAGAAGCCACAGCAATATTGAACGACATTGGGAACACAAGAGATGGCGGGACAATATGGCACTTGAGATAAGCTAGACAGCGGGGACTTGAAAGCCATTCGCAATTGTGGAAATATAATCACATAGCATAGCTAAATTTCAATTTTAATGCTTCCTAGCTTTGTTCAGCGCATCCAGAATAACCTCCTTGACCTTCTCCCTAGGTAGATCTTTCACCTCAACTCCCGTCCAGTAACGGTCTTGCTCCAGTCCTTGATAGATCATAGCTTCCGTGCCGAGGATGAGTTGCCATCCATTCTTCTCACTCAGAGCGGCAATTTGTGTGAAGGGGCTTGGATGGTAGCACATCTCCAGGATGGCACCTTTCTCTGGCTTCTCCAGGAAGACCTCAATAACAGCTCTCGCTTCAAGTTCTTCGGGGGTCTTTGGTGGAAAATCTGGGATACAAGAAACAATGGCGGAGGGAGCAATGGCGGCTTGTGCGTCTGCGACGGTCTTGATGTGAATTAGATTCTTGCTGATCCCACTTGACAGGACAGCATCAACCTCAGCCACGTCCCGGTTAACAATATAGATGGGACTGCAGCCCATAAAACGCTCAAGAGCGTAGACGGCACTTCGACAAGCTCCACCTCCTCCAATTACCAAGCCTGGCTTGCCCTTGAAAATCTCTGGGCTCTGCCCTGGCTTGAGATTTTGGTAGAAGGCTTCACGGATACCAATTGTATCCGTGTTTGTGCCCACCAATATCCGCTTTCCATCCTTCTCTCTCAAGAAGACGGTATTGCAGGCACCAATCTCTTTTCCCTCTTGTGTGATCTCGTCTAGGAACGGGATGATGGCGACTTTGTGCGGCATGGTCACCGATGCCCCGTAGAACTTGGGTTCCTTGGTCAGGCGGAGAAAGTTAGGGATGTCAACGGACTCGAGGAACAATTGCGACCATTTTCGTGGCGGGAAGAGGTGGTCGTATATGGTCTGGTGGAGGAGCGGAGAAAGGGAGTGGGCGATGGGGAAGCCAAAGAGATATCCCACACGCTCAAGATGTGTGGAGTCGGGTGTGAGAGGTTCTGTAGCCATGTTGTCGGGTGTGTTAGGTTGCGGTGGTGCAATGCTCAGCTCTAAAGACAGGTGAAGTTGTAACAGAAGGCGTAGAGGGGCAGAAATGAAAACTTAGTCTTTTTGCAGCTGTGTTCGTCGGTAGCTTAGAGGGAGCCCGGATTTAGTAGCTAGCTGTGCCATACTGAACGGGACCCCTCAGGCAATGCGAAAGAAAATGGATCGCTTCCATGCCCAACGACTGTGGAGCATTGGCTCATCCGGGGAAAGGCAAAGCCGTCGAGGGAGTATAGAATTGGAGGCTCTGCCACATTCAGTCTCTTGGACGCCTTGTGTGTTCCAAGATGGACAAACAATAATCCACTCTCTGCAGCAGTGTTGGTGCCTGAGGGCTGAGGCGTGAGGACTCGCACTGCCGGGGAGCGGAAAAAGACTTTGCCCTATGCACTGCTCGCACTGAATCTTCCCCATCGCTCAGCAGCTCACGAGGCCTTGGGGCCAAGCCCCGCGCAGCTAGTGCAGCGAAGCGACGCCAGTCAGGCCCAGCCCCCAAGGTGCTAGTCCCCTCTCCAAAGCCACAAGCTCCTTGGAATGTGGAGATCTGGGGTTATCGCCGAGACTGCCAATGGCTGGCCACGACTCTGTCAGCCCTTCTCCCTCGCCTTGGGCCTTGGGAAGGGCTGGCCTTGGCTGGGACACTGGCTAGTCGCAGCCACTGGCCTCCTGCTCTCGCTCTACCGTCGGATGCTACCACCACGAACAGCCTCTACAAACTGAGCTAGGATTAATCCTTTATCCCTTCCTCCCATCTGCTTCCCCACGGGCAAGCGCCTTTTGGAGCTCACCACCCATAGGACGTGCGAGTCAGCGAAGGATCTGCTGCTCTGCACCTTCGGGCCCAGGCTAGTTTCGTCAACATGGACGCTTGGCTCGAATATATAATATGTCTTGACATCCTCGTTCAAACAAATCTTCATCCAGTTCATTCAGGGCATCTGAGCACCGCCAGCCATCAATCTCTCCTGGGTCTCGATACCCCAGCTTATACATCCTCAGTTTGTTCCTTAGGTCGTTCACCATGGGTCTTCTCACCAAGGTCGAGGATCGGCCCACGCCATCAGCCGTGTACAATTGGCGGGTTTACTTTTCTGCAGCCATCGCATCGTTTGCTGCCGTCATGATTGGGTATGACAGTGCTTTTATTGGAGGCACGCTTGCTCTTCCGTCCTTCGTGAAGGAGTTCGGTTGGGGAACGGCACAAAAGTCGGTTTCCGAAGTCAATTTCCTCAAGGCCAACGTCGTTTCTCTCTACCAAGCCGGTGCCTTTTTCGGCGCCTTTTTTGCTTACCCAGCTGGTCACTTCCTTGGACGCAAATGGGGTCTTACGCTTTTCTCGGGTATCTTTGTGATCGGTGCCGGTATGATGCTTGGTGCCAATGGCAGCAGAGGTCTTGGTCTGATTTATGGTGGTCGTGTTCTTGCGGGAATCGGAGTTGGAGCGGCTTCCAACTTGACTCCCATCTACATTTCGGAAATTGCACCGCCTGCTATCAGAGGTCGATTGGTAGGTCTCTATGAGCTTGGATGGCAAATCGGTGGACTTGTCGGTTTCTGGATCAATTATGGAGTCAGCACCACGATGGCATCCTCTCACCAACAATGGATTATTCCTTTCGCCATTCAAATCCCACCTGCCGTCTTCCTCTTCGTTGGATCTCTCTTCCTTGCCGAATCTCCAAGATGGCTTCTGTCCAAGGGACGACGTGAGGCAGCGCTTAAGAACCTCTCCTGGTTGCGACAACTACCAACTGATGACATGTACATGCTTGAGGAAATCAGTGCTTGCGACATGGCCATTGAGTCCCAGCGATCGTCTGTTGGCCTCGGCTTCTGGCAACCTTTCAAGACCGTCATCAACTCGAAGAAGGTCATGTACAGATTCTTCCTTGGTGGCGCACTTTTCTTCTGGCAAAATGCAAGCGGTATCAATGCCATCAACTACTACTCGCCAACGATTTTCAAGTCTATTGGTGTTGTTGGCACTAACTCCTCTCTCCTGACCACTGGTATTTTCGGTGTGATCAAGACCGTCTTCACATTTGTCTGGCTTCTAATCCTCATCGATAAACTTGGTCGACGCAACCTGCTTTTGATTGGTGCTGTGGGTGGCTCAATTTGCTTGTGGATTGTGGGTAGCTACATTGCTATCGCGGAACCAACCAAGCACCCAAAGCCACAATTAGGCAGCGGAGGAATTGCAGCCATGTTCTTCTTCTACCTCTGGACTGCTTTCTATACTCCTTCATGGAACGGAACCCCATGGGTAAGTCATACTTGTTCTTGGTTAAAGGATTTCAACTAACCAGATCCTTAGGTCCTTAACTCCGAGATGTTCGACCAGAACGTCCGTACTCTTGCCCAGGCTTTTGCCGCTGCCAACAACTGGCTGTGGAATTTCCTGGTTGCGCGTTTCACTCCACAGATGTTCGCCAAGATGGATTATGGTGTCTACTTCTTCTTCGCCACTCTGATGCTCTGCTCCGTTGTCTTCGTTTGGTTTCTGATCCCCGAAACAAAGGGTGTTCCTTTGGAGGCTATGGACCGCCTTTTCGAATTGTCCAAGCAAGGTCCTGCACGAAAGGCACACGGCCTTATTATGGCTGAATTGATTGAGCAAGAGGAGGAATTCAGACACAATGCTGAGGGTTCCGGCCTCAGTGTTGAGAAGACACGAGAGACTAGTAAGCACCTGGAGAGTGTTCAACAGGATCAGGTTTAGAAGTGTGCCCAACCCTTTAATGGTTATGCGGTTCGAGGGCGTATAATCTTGCATATATTTAGCTGGTGCGCCTTGCACATATTACATAGGTTAATAGATTTGAATATCTGATGTTAATATTTTACTTCATGTTGTCCTCTTGATACTAGTCCTGCGTCTCGTTCAAACCCTATGACATTGAGTTGAATGCATATCCAGACTTCAGACAGGCTCAGGAAGACACTTAAAAGAATGGCACTCAGCAAATCATTACACGAGACAGCATTGTGTGATATGAAATCGCAGTATGGAATGATCATCATTGAATATAACACATTTCGCGGATTGCCTCGTTGATTCAAAATTGCACGGCACAAGAGAATGTGTCATCCTTTACGAACCGCTTCCCTCAGATCTTTGATTCCGGAGCAGTAGATACAGGACGTTAGAATTGGTCTATCGTCCAACAAAGAGAAGTCTACTGAAAGACTCCTCACAAACCCATAGCAATCCAGTAGAGTAGGCAGAATTGTGAGGCAGGTCGGACGCATGAAGAGAAGAGAAAAGAGGAAGCGGAAAACATCGAGCAGAGTTTGTCATGGGATTTGCAGCCGCGCCTCGAGACTAGTCCTCTTGTAGCTTAGTGTCACTTACGCGAACATCGGGCCCCAAGCTTTTTACCACTTCATCTCTTTTTTCTTTTCGACTTGAAAGATGGAATCCCTCAGCGAAACACATTGGGATGTTGTAATCTCGGGAACTGGTTTGCAGCAGTCTTTGCTTGCCTTGTGAGCTTTTTCCACATAGCCTCAAGGCCTTGCTAGTCATGGCTGACTGACGCAGCTGTCTTTAAGAGCTCTGTCCCGGACCGACAAGAAGATTCTTCATGTCGACCAGAATGACTATTATGGCGATGCCGAGGCTGCCTTCAGTCTTCAGGAAATTGAGCAGTGGGTAGAGAAGATCAACTCTGGTAAGCCGCCATGCTGCTCATGTTGCCCAGGCAAAACTAACGTCAGACTAGATACTCTTCGACCTTTCCAGAATGCTTCCTTGTGGAAGTCAGAAGCCGAGGCTGAGAAGCTGTCCTTCTCAAGAGCTTATACTCTTACCCTCTCTCCGCAAATCATTTACACCCGCTCAAAGCTGCTTTCGCAGCTCGTATCGTCTAAGGTCTATCGACAGCTCGAGTTTCAAGCAGTTGGCAACTGGTGGATCTATCAGAAAGCGGGCGAGGATGGGACGCTTGCGCAGGGCAGCCTCCAGCGACTTCCGAATGGTCGAGAAGATATTTTCACTGACGACAACATTGACTTAAGGTCAAAGCGCGGGCTTGTGAAGTTCTTGAAGTTTGTTGTTGATTATGAAAATCAAGCAGAAACTTGGGAACCTCATGCCAGGGACAGCTTACACAGCTTCTTGTCCTCAAAATTCAAGCTCCCGCTGTCTTTGCAGACAATCATATCTGCACTCACGTTGTCACTGGATGCTCCCGACAACACCACAGTCGCGTACTCACTGCCGCGTATTGCACGACACCTGACCTCCATTGGTGTGTTCGGGCCTGGCTTTGGTGCCGTCGTCCCGAAATGGGGAGGTGGATCTGAACTTGCCCAGGTTGCGTGCCGATCCGGTGCTGTCGGTGGAGCAGTCTATGTCCTAGGCACAGGCGTCAAGAACATAAGCCTTCAGAAGGGTAGTGATGAACCTGGGGTCGCTTTGACTTTGACGAACGACGAGGTTATCCGCGCCAGATCACTAGTTCAAGCGACAGACTTGAAAGATGAACCATCTACCAGGGCTCCGGTGGTGGTCTCAAAGACAATCTCGATCATTTCGTCCCCTCTCTCAGCACTTTTCACAACGACCGTAGAAGGAGCTCCTACTCCTGCAGTCTCGGTCGTGGTTATACCAGCAGAAACTTTCCATGTCGATGATATTCTGCAGCTGCATCCAGTCTATCTCATGGTGCACTCTAGCGAAACAGGCGAATGCCCAGTCGGTCAAAGTAAGTAACACTCTTCTTGTCTGCATCCCAACCGCATTATATGATGATCCAACTCGAATACTTATCTACATTGCCTGATTTTCCTTGACGATAACTACCTCTGACAGTCTGATGATGCTTATTTATAAAATTCGTTTTATTGAATATCTTGGCTTGAATAGCAAAGCTAACCAAGTCAACAGGTGTCATCTACGCCAGTACGTCACAGAATGCTAGTAGCAAAAAACTACTTGGTCTATGCGTGTCAAGCTTTATTAAAGCCATTGCTGCTGAAAATGCGCAATTGCTATACAACCTCTACTACGAGCAGAAGCAAAGCACGTTCGAAAGCTGTTCTGCAGGAGTAGTGCATCACTTGCAAGATCCCTCCCTAGATTTGGCGTTTGATGATGCTCTGCTTGGCAATGTGGAGGATGCTTGGAATGTTACAGCTAAGAACATCGGCCTCGACGACTCTGGTACCTTCTTGCAGTTTGAGGAAAGAAATCCCATGAACGGCGACGATGAGGACGAGGACGAAGGGTTTTAATATGGCTGGCGTCGTGGCAAGGCTGGATGGAGTTGTGGCGTATGGCAGCATACTGTAGGATTTTAGCAACGCATTCACAAATGAAGATCTTTTCCCAAACATATCAAATTCATTCTGACCATGCACCTTACATGAGTGCCAATCCTATGCATGCTCATTTGACACAAAATATCATCGACGTTCTCACAGCCCTTAGACCGACCACTGCTTATGTTGACTTGAGTCCTAAAATCTGAGTAGGGAATCAAAGAGTTATCTTCTCACCTACCAAGACCATGGAAAGACCGTAAAATCACTTGAAATGATGACTGAGTCTGCTCAAGGGATCCCAGTGTTGCCCTGCCCACTTCTACAGAGAACCAATTTCATGACTACTTCCATCTCAAGGTCAACGGTCCGGCTTCTAGAGATGTGCATCAAGAACTTGCTTGCGGAAATTACCAGCATCTCACTCAGCCAGCCGTCGCTTCAAGTGAAGCCCCAGCCGAGCAAGGGGGACGGACGGCCATGAAAAGTACGCCTTTAGAAAGCTGGGCTCTTGCATGAGAGATGCAGTCGTTCCAAGGTCGTCAACTCTCTGTCCCGTGAAGTCTGTCAGACTGTGTCAAGCTCTTTCGGCCGTCGTGCTAGCATTGGCCCCTCACCCGGGGGGGGGGGGTAAACGATTGATGCAAAGTACAGGAGAGAACAGCTGGGAGAGGAGTTCTCAGATTCATGCTTCCATCTCTGTTCCTGGAGTCTCTTTCCTTTTTCATTTTTGAAAAAAAAAAACAAGCCAGAGAACTCCAAGGCAATAGATCTGCTCGGGGTCTAAGAATACCACCCGCATATGCTGCCCCAGGTTCGGTGCATGCTCTCGGCAACTAAGGGTTTGATTCCGCCATGCAAAGATTCCTATGATACTTGTTTTTCGTACTCGGGGGCGAAGAATCCGTTCTCCAGGGAGGTTCATCATGACGATCATAATGACGTGGTGTAAAGCTTTAATAGCTGGCGGAGCCATGTCCGTTGCATGAAAGAACGGGTACCTGAGGGCTCTCTACCTGGAATGCCGAACCATCATTCCTTAGTTGACCCAAAATCCTCGTTTCATGGAGATCTCCTTCCAAGCTTGCCACCGTTACCAGAATGAGATGGGACCGGTACCGAGCTTCCCGTGTGGTTATAATACGCTTATGTATGCGCTGTTCTATTTGGCAAATGTTGAGGATGAATGCTGACGGCTGGGCTCCTTTTTGAAAGGCGGGACTAGGAGCAGCTGTATGTAGATGGGGAAACTATTCATCTCCGCCATTGGAAGATATACGTAGATGTAGCTAGGGGGTTTGCTCTTCGTCGATGCTATTGATGGGGCGCATGCGACGCAGAAAGCGTATCAGGGATAGGATGCGAACGTTTCCTTGTTTGCATGGCAGGAATTAGGCGGTCGGGGGTTGATATCCAGAAGACCAAGAATCGACTGCAGTCAGAGATGCAGAGTCATGTCATATTCATCCGCCATGCAGTGGCTGTTGTCAAGTCTGCCTCGAAAGTGTTCATAATGCCTTGACCGCAAGACAACCCGAAGATTCAGAAAAGTGAGATCTGAATGGGCAAGACGAACACAGGGATGCTGTGCAGTAAGTAACTGATAGTTCTGGTGATCCTGCTCATGGGAGATATTTTCGTTGTGCTCGTGGAACGAAGTGGCTTGCGCAAGTGTTCCAAACACATGTTGGTGCTAACGCAGGTTTTGCTGAGCTGATCAATGCTGACAGAAACTTGATGTGTTTTATCCGCAGAGGCAACTCTACTGCTGCCCGACCCACGATCTGTTGCTCTACGTACCTCTACCTCAAAATGGATCGTTAGTGTGCCCAACTGTAAGTTCATTTGTCTTGCGGATTGGGATATCTAGCACTTGTTCAACAAGCGATACTGGCTGGTTCGAGTAGATCTAGCAACATCACGCAGCCTGTATGATGGACTATGGGCATCAGTAGGACTTGTCTAGCCGCTGAGCTTGATCTTGTCAATATTTGGACTCCAGTTTTAATGGCTGAAAATAATGAACTATGACGAGGAAGGTAATTGCATCTACGAAAGTGGGATTCACAGTGAGTATGAGTTAGGATGTTGCTCAGCGTCCTGTGCTACGTTTGGCGTTTCTTTCTTGATTTGGGGAGGGGGTTAGGATCGATTTTGTTTTCAGTATCGCCCAGCAAAGCTACGAGAGATGCCACCGTTCAACGCTATTTGCTAAGACTAAGGTAACGCCTCTAATCATCACAGTTATGCAATTGCAGAAACAACTGGAATATAAAACAATAAAAATATAAGCAATAGCTCGCCGAGCGGTATGCAAAACACGATGCTGCAAGAATAGGACACCGCAAAATTTGGTGGCAAGTGATATTCAGATTGAGCAGCGCTACTGCGGCACCGCAAAAGTTGAGGTGTACTGACATGCCACACAAGACCCCAGACAGCCACTTACCAAGTATCGCCAGTGCCTCGGGCGTAACGCGGAAGTACGATATGACCACATCCTGCGCAGCAAGGTGGTGCCCTAGAATGATAGAACGTGACGCAAATCGTGGAAGCTGCAGGAAATCTAAAAATGCTTGGAGAACACAAGATTGCCCTGTCTCCATGGGCAAGGTCCGCAAAAGGCACTCTGATGTCTGAACTTGTTTTGAGTTTTGAAATCCTCCCGCCAAAAGTCCGAGACAAAGAGTGACCTTGCTGAGCGCTTCTTGATCTTCTTGACCGTCTTCTTGTGTTTGAGCCTCCATTGGCGAAGCTCCGAGCTCTGAACCCTCCTGCGGGTGTCGAGGTATTATATCCGATGATATTGGTGGGCCAAGGTGGACAGTAAGAACTTACGCCACGCTATTGACAGTGTCATTGTCAATGCCCTCCAAAGCTATGATGGGGGGGGGGGAGGCGTAAGACCCCTGGGGCACGGAGAGCGTTTACAGTGCTTCAGCGAAGGAGTTTCTTGGATTGGGCCCCCGTCATGTTCCGAGGTGATATGTCGGCGTCCAATGTCCTCGGCGTTCGATGCCACTTCGACAGCCGCGATCCCTCAGCTGTTCTCACTCACTGGTGTAAGGGTGTGTCTGGTCGGTACTCCCTCGTCCACCTACCGTGATTCGTACGAGCCCATCTTTCTATCGGCAAGGCCCCGATACGAGTACGCTGGCGATGCAGTAAATCTGACCGGGGTGAAAGTATCACCAAGGAAGAATTACGTGCCGTTGAAGCTTACGGGCCCTGGAACCCGGAAGTGGTGGAGGCCACGGAGGTCAAAGAAATGCTGGTGGAACTCAGATTCGATCGCGAAAGCCATGTCGCTCCGCAGCCTGTTCACACCCTGGAAAGGGGACTCTTGGACGATGATCGGATATAGATAGAATCCTAAGGGGTGTCCTACTGCAGACAGTGCGCAGTAGGATATTCTTCGGCGTCGAAAAGCAAGTTTGCAAGAAGACCGTATGGTCAGAAGCCTGCTTGCCGGTCAACTTCGACTTGATGTCCAATAGTTTAAGTTTTCCGAGTCATGCTCCGGCTATTTTGAGTCCACTCCATATTGAGAATTTGAAGTCGTCGTTACTTTGAGTTCTTTACGACGAGTCAAAATCCAAGGATCGGCCGATCTATAGCCCAATGCGGTTCGAAATCGTCCTCATCGACTTCAAGATTCGATCAAAAGAGAAATCTCCGAAGGAGGACCCATCCACAAGCCCCCTCAATCTGGATTTGTGTGTGAGGAGTCTCGCGGCACTTTCCACAATGAAGAGTGATGAGCAGGAACCTTGCTGCTGGCGGTACGAGAATCGAGATGGGCCATGAAGATTGAAGCCAGATGGGCTCGGCTAAAAACGGTAAGAAAAGTGCGAAGCGATGCTATATGACAGGTTTTATAGGCAACTATAAGCAAGGTATAGGCCTGATGTATTTCCACAGTAAACCGTAAAAGGAATAGCAAGCCTAACGGCGTGCTCAGACATTTTAGGAGGCCGTTGGAGGAGTATGGATATCGGACTTCAGTAGAAGATTGTGCAACAGTTTTCAGTCTGAATGTTGATGAAAAAGGCCACTAGGCGGTTAACAGCATCTCAAAGACTAATATATCATGCCTGGTGCGGAGAAAGAGAGAAAGAAGCATACACCTGCGCTGAGGATGGCTGCCGTAGTCCCGCAATAACTGATGCGGTCATCGAGAAGCGAATAAGGAGCCTTGAGGTCGGTAAGATCCCATCTGGCTTTTCCCTGGATGCCATACTACTGCGGTCCAGTGATTAATTAAATGTTCAAATTAAACACCAAGGCCACGAGGCGGCATTTTCCCTATGCAAGCCACAAGATGTGAAGGCGGCCGTCTCCTAATTCGGTAATTGTCACGAAGTATTGAACTGTGTGGTGACCATGGCGCTGGTACAGGCCATAGAATAGCCGCTTATTCAGTGCCGTCCCCTACGGTAAAATTCAGTGGAGACGACAAAGAATCAAGCAAGCCTTCCCGGATGATCGACTCTGGCAAGCAAATGTTTCCAGTTTCCTCGGATCCTTGCCGTCCATCAAAGATCCAATATCGGTCCCAGTATCAGCGAATAACGTGCAACCAGCATGTAGTGGGAGGCTGTAGTGGGAGGCTGACACCCTAGCTGCAGTGCAGAAGTGCCAAATGACTGAGCTGCTTTATCCAAGCAGAATACGGTAGAAGCGGAAGCCAGTTCCTAAGGTGCAGAGATTCTCGTCCATTCGGGATACGATTTTCTTCCTAGTGATCCGTGGAATAGCATGCCTGCGACGAGGTTCCAAGGTCTTGCTTCTGTGGCTTTCCCTGTTCAGACAACAATATGCAGCTTGTTCGGGGTACACAAAGCTGATCCACACTACCTGGCAGCTGTGACCTCCTGAAAGACCGGTCATGACAAAACATGAGCCGTCGAGAGAGCAAAGCCGATTAGAACAAGAGTTGACAGAAGCAGCTGATGAAGCAAGCTGGAGCAGGCTTCTCCGTACGTCAGAAGGAGGTTGAGAGCAGACAAAACAAAGGGTCAATATGCAAATGTGAGAAGTTAAATGCTTCGTAAAATCTTTGTGATGCTGTGTCATTTAGGAAAAGGTAAGGATTCTTCTCCATGTGGCTTCTAAGTGATCTTCCTTGCCATGTTCCGGACCGACGAGGTGTCTTCAGGGATGCTTCCATGGGGGTAAAGGTGTGAGGATCGCCTTGCATCACCAATCAATCCCCTGCGATGCGTCGCAGAGGGTGGGTGACGCTATTCATCATCCAGGAGAGTACGGAGTAAAGTGGTTTTCTTCGAACTGTTAGCACCTCATCATGACGCTCAATGATCTGAGAGATCTTCCTGCCCAGCACCTGCACCCGATTTGTAACCACTTAGAGGAGGATCGATGAAGGATCAACGGTCAGTCTTCGGATCGAGGTTGAATGAAACATGAAAATTTCCTACCGCCTGATGCTTGGAGAAGTTACGTTGCTTATGACTGCGCTCGCACAGCGGAAGCATCCCAGTCTGAGATGCTGAAGGGTACGTCTAGTGCCACAGATACGCCCACGGAAAGCCATCCTTTTCCACGCGTTAATGCTACAGTGCGCAACAGGAGACGGCAGCCTGCAGAACGGAGTAACGCATCGCGGAATCTCACGTGGAATTCTCGCTGCCTCTGCAGCTATGCGCCGTGCATCGAAAGCATATTGAAGTGAAGTACAGGAACCGCAGTATATAGCGACCGAAGATGCTTGAGGCTTACTGTTTGACAAAGGATCCGAGGCGATTGTTGGGAGATGAGACGCGCAGTTGTTTCTCTCCCGCACAATAATCCAATATCCAATATTCATGGCCTGGCTTGCTATGGACGAACGCCTCTATAGGATGGCGCGGGCAACCCGCAGCTGATGCTAGATTAGTCTTCGCATTAAGAGTAGGCGCGTAGTGTTGGGGATCCCATGTAGCATTTAGCAAAGGGAAGTCTGCATTATAGTGAATGCATCAGCTCCATGTTCTCATCAGCCGAGTTTGAAGGCTTTGCGATCGTCCTCCTCGGGCGATCAACGCAAATCCAAAGCCACCCACCGGAGTCAGCGAAAACATCATTCTGCCATTCCACCACACAGAACGCCATCTCGTCATGGCGAAAGTGATGGATATTATGTCTCAAGGATGACTGTGTCGTTTCCACATCCAGAATGCAATGAGCAGACAGACATTCTGCCAAAATCCAGCACATCGATGATTGGCGGGGACGAGACATACCATGTGTCAAATGAGACGGAAATCCCTTTGCCGCCAGAGCACGGCTGAAATGTGAATATCAGATCGTTCCAAGTCTCCAACAATCCTGCGTAAAGTAGGCCTTGTCGTTTCATCATACCCAAGTCACTCCAGAAGTACAGTGTGCCGTCCTGCGAAGAAGATCGTCCCATATCGATGCTACTTTGCCGCCCGCTGGCCATAATCCCGAGAAAAGCGAGGCCACCCAACGTCGGCGGCGTTGCAAGCGACTCCCAGCGGAGCGTTTGAGTAGATGGACGGGGAACTTTTCGAACATGAGACACAGGCTGGTCAGGTGCAGGCGGGCAAGCTGCCATGCCGCAAATGCTGAGCGGATGAGGACGAACATGAACACGCAGCTGCAAGGTGAACGAAGTCGGCTCTGCTGCTCGTGCCACCACCACTTGTGCTGGTGGGAAAGGCATCGGCAGACACACACCCTCCCGCAGACGACGGGACCACTCTGCTGGCATGGGTTGGCACCCTCCGAAATGTAGCTCGGCGCATCGACGCAGCACCAGCATTCAGCGTACGCACATACACCTGTCAGATGCTGAGATCTGCATTACCCGAGGTTAGAGATCATCATGGCGCACGCTCCTGCGCAGGGTGAGCAGGCAATTTACCGAGTCCGGCGGCGGACCACGGAGTCTGATTCGAGTCGACCGACAATGCCTGTCCAAGATGCGCCCAAGGATTCTCCATCCCACTGACCGAGCTGCCGCGGCGAGCTTAACAGCCTGCGGTGAGGACAACGGGTTAGGTAAGGCTGCGCAGGAGTCTCCCACCATGTTTGACTGGGAAAAACCGGTGGAAATTGCCCCATCGACGCCGCCATGAGTCGTGCTTGAGTGTGCGGGATGCGTGCCCGACCAACCATTCCAGCGGGCAAGACGGGGAGACATCATACAGAAGCAACGGATCATGAAGAGTATAGGTCATATTTCACGAGCGTCGTCGGTCTCCCTGACAGCTGTAACCGAGCACCACCATGCATCGGGTGTGGCTGCAGAATGACGGCGTGGGCTCGAGAGCGCCTTCCCCAATCCTCAACGCGAATACGCGCAGAAGCATCACCAATGGGATTCTGGGGCGGCGAGGGGGGGCCGCCAGCTCACAAGACACCGTTCGTCACTACGACACAAGCACGGTCCGGTGTCCGTTAGAGCTGGTCAATAACATAAGCCAGTGAGCGACAGGGCTTGTTAGCTCTTCCCTTTACAGCTTGTCCACGGCTCAAATAGCCACGAGCAACGCCCATATCGCCGCATATTGCCCGCCGGTGGGAGACTTCTCTTCGCCGAACTCCCCCCCGGACTCAGCATGCCTTGCAGAAGGCTGCTAACATCACCGAGAAGCCTATGGGCGAATGGGCATTTCAGAACGTCTAGAAGCTTGAATCTGCCTCTGGTAGCTGTTGATCTTTGCGTGCAACAACGTGCTCTGCCGCCCATCAGCATCCCGTGTCCCTTGCGCCGGGTCAGCTTAACGGCGGAGATCAACCAGCAAGCACCGCATGGGCACACGGGCCGTATAATGATGCGGGAGGCAGCGCGAGCGACAGATCAACCAGCCGGCTGGCAGAAGCAATTCTGTGCCGGATGGCAGCATTCTAGTCCTTCTAGAGTATCTTTAGTTGAGAGGCTGGGCTAGCGAAATCCTCGTACTCGTAGCGTCGTTCCTTGCTAACTGCACTGCGATCTACGCTGCTAAATTGCGCCCACGGCGGTACTTCCTAGAAGAACACGCTCTCCGCTTTTTGAGTTTTGGCTACTGTAGGGGCTGAGTACTGACGATAATTAAAATGTGAAGGTTTTCATGACTTGGCCTGGAGGCCTTTGTTCGACCTGGCCAAGAGCTGTGCACGCCGGCAACGAGGCTGTCCGCGTCGGTCGTGCGAGAGGATTGCTGGACTTGCGCACCACATACCACGGCCGCCGGAGAGGAGGATTCCAATCCGCTGCGACTAGGGTAGACAACGGTGCTGAGGCATTTGGGCACCGCAGATCCTGGGCTCATATCAGCCAGAACCCTGTGCATACCACGGGCCTTCGACCGCCCAAGCGAGCAACGGTACTGGGCGGCGATCCCTCGACATCCTTACCGACCTTTCACCAGTGAGTGAGTGAGCAAGGGCAGGATCTTGAAGGATTTGCCGCCTTCCAGAAAATCATCCAATGTACCCCAAACAGCAAGCAATCTTATCGTCCCAAGTCCCTTAGCCGAGCTCCCGTGTCAACTGTCTTTCAATACATGTAGCAGGTTATCAGACCCTTTCTATTCTTGTCCTGGCCTCGGGTCTGCCCTGCGTGGCACTGGCCCGTCGCGCGGTCGTGTCGCGCGAACACGCACATGGCAACCTGTAGCCATGGACAAGGCATGGGCTGGGAAGGAGAACAATACCACGTGCAGGCCGTTGTGCTAAGAAAAAGCAAGAGGAAGAGGGTAAGGGATCGAGGAGCGTGGCTCCACCGTCCTGTGCGCTCCGAGCAGGACACCACTGCTCACGATACTTACCGGCGTCCCAGCCCACACGCCCCGAAAACGATGGCAAGACGGCGTTGACAGGCAGATCCTGTCCTGGCCGCTGGTGCATCATTGCTTCCGTCACCCTCGTCTCATATGCTCCCTGGCTGGTTGTCACGATCCCGGTCCAAACACTTCCCAGGTGACAGGCAGGGGGGCCCTACAAGACGCGAGATCCACGGCGCTTGAAAGGGTTATACTCCGAGGAGGGCTTGCATTAGAACCAGCATCACGCCGATGCACCTTCCTGAGGGGTTTCTCAGTGACCTGCTGTGGGCTAAGCGACAGCTCCAGTGCGGGTGCATAACAAAGGCAACGGTCTTACAGGGTTCGAGGGGATCCCTGGAGAAGACCCTTGGCCTCTGGAAGCCCTTTTGAGCACATAGACCCGTTGAAGCAGCAGAAACGCGGCGATGGCCAATGCTGCGTTGTGCTGGTCCCCGCTCCGCATCATCCCATCCAATTCCATCTCGTCCCATCCATCCACCTATATTCATTATCGCCCTGGTATTATTGTTGTTATGCCAGGTCTGGGGCATCCCAAGTCACAGTCCCAGCTTGACCCACCCCAATTTGTGACAGCACTGTTACTTTGGCAGCTACCGGGGTCCATCGGTGGATTTACGCCTGATCGCCCACAGAGCTGTCTTCGGGAGATCTCTTAAATATCAACCATTCCTCAACCTCCTCTCGTGCCTTGTATTCGCAGGCGTCTCCAACTCCCAAAAGAATCACCAAGGTCGACTCCAGCTTTAGTAATCTAATCAACATCGTCCATCATCATCTTCGACGCCGTTGACCATCTCCTCCCAATTTCTTATTAAGATATTGGCTTGAGATACAAACCGCTCCCATCTTCGACCCCCCCTCGATTATGAACCTCTCTAGTCTCGTTCACGCCGGTAGACATCAAGCAGAACAACAACAACACTTCTCAGCCTCATACAGCCAACCAAGACCTCAACAAATCATGGCTTCCGCTCTCGTTTCCAACCCTTATACTGCGCAACCCATGGCTCAACATCCTCAATATGCCTATGTACATGCTCCTCAACCGCCGCCATCACCTCCCGTTGATGAGGCTACCAAGTGTTCCCTACCATCCATTTCAAGCCTGCTTGGAATGGCTGATGGAGGAAGTCCACAGGACCAAGCACAACAGCAGCAGCAGCAACAGCAACAAGTTCAACAACAGGGTTGGTGAAGCCGATTCCAATGATTACATGTATTCAAACTGACATTTCTGAAGCACAACCAGCGCAAAACAAGTCGGAGTACCGGCCAAGCTCAAGACATCAATATGGACCTTCACCATCAATGAGTTCTCGAAATGCACTTCCACCCACGCCACCAATGCAGTCCGACTCGGGCTTTGACGGGCGCCAGCAATCTCCAGGAGCCCAGTCTCAGTACTCGGTTGTGTCAGCTCCAGGGTACTACTTTGGACCCGGCTCAGTTTCATCAATCAACAACGTTGAGCCCCACGCACAACGTCAACATGTCCCACAGATGCCTCGTCGAGTGAATTCCATGCCGGCAAATGCGATTCCCTATTCTCAGTCACCTTTCAACGGCTCTCAGTATACTGTGAGCCCTGGACAACAGTCTATGAGCTCGTACTACTCAAGCCCGATGCAACCTACTCAACCTCAACAAATCTCTGGTCTTTATTACCAGAGACCACTACCTCAAGTAAGTGCTGAATATGTACCTTGACAGGAGATCCATCAACTAACGTGAAATCAGCAATTTGCACCATCAATGATGCCGGTCTCGGTGACGCTTACTCCGTCGTCTGGAGCAAATCCATGGCAACACCACCATTACATCTCCCCGTCATCGGCAGCGACCTTCCCACAAAATCAAGATCGATACATCTGCCAGACTTGCAACAAAGCATTCTCAAGACCAAGCAGTCTAAGAATCCACAGCCACAGCCACACCGGCGAGAAGCCATTTAAGTGTCCACACCAAGGTTGTGGCAAAGCCTTCAGTGTCCGCAGCAACATGAAGCGACACGAGCGAGGCTGCCACAGTTACGAGGGCGCCTCTGGAATGCTCTGAATCACATCTTCCACGGGTCAAAAGGCCCCTGGAATAACCTTATAATGTATAAAAGCTACCTATCCGTCTGCTTCTTGTTTCGTCTTTTGTCGAACGTCCTTTGAAGTTCTCTTGTGGCCCTTCTATTGTAGAAGCCACTAATACCTCTTGCTTGTCTTCTATACCTTGTTTCCTAATAATGAATCGGCTCGGCGTTCGGAATTTAATGTATTGGTCCGTGGGAGGCAAGAATGGCGTGAAGCATTTTCACCGGCGTTGTTCGATCGGCTTACCATTGCTTCACAGCAATGGAAGCGTTGAGGAAGGGGAGACTGAAAATTGATGGCTCATGTATTTCAGAGTTGGACGGATAGAGGGATACGAGGCATTGGTGGCGATGCTGGTCCATCCTCATTGCTTTGCAACTGGCTGTGGGGAAGATGGGGGAAAAGTACTGCTGTGACAGGCAAACTTGCGATCGAAGTTTTCCACGTAGCTTAGATATGGCAAAAGACAGAACCAGATAGTGGTCTGTACTGTAAAGTAATTAAAAAAACTCAAATTTCGACATATCATGTTCCTCATTGCTCTCCATCTAACTTGCCTGTTCTCGATGACAGTGGCAACCTCTACGTAGGGTACACTCGTCATCTGCTCCTCTGGAATCTACGTACTTGGCAGGAAAATTGCCACAACAGTTCCGTAGTGCCTTACAGGATTGACAACCGTGCCCGGATAAACAATGCCAACAAGCACCTTTGACACAAC
Organism: Coleophoma crateriformis; assembly: GCA_003369635.1. Classification (NCBI taxonomy): domain Eukaryota; kingdom Fungi; phylum Ascomycota; class Leotiomycetes; order Helotiales; family Dermateaceae; genus Coleophoma; species Coleophoma crateriformis. The sequence goes on from PDLN01000002.1 coordinate 2,295,201, forward strand.
CGATCCATGGAGAAGTTTCATTGCGAAGTCATTTTGGGCAGACACATAATACCCGAGCATAATAGAAGTGACTATCAAAACAAGACCAAAAACAACTCTCCCCTTCCCAGGTATTACCTACAATGGGCGTGTACGGTAGACCCTGGGAATTTTCCGAGCACAATCTCCATGCCAAGACATGGGAATCACATCCAATATTGGTAATCCTATATATAACCAGGAGCTTCCTTCGAGGCCGAGGTGTTCACATCATACTCGGGAAATCAACAAGCTTAAGATGCGTGGATTGGTATAATGATCAGCGTATCCGGGTTCCTTCCACGAGAGAAACAACTCACCGGGGCCCGCAATTCCAAAGGGTCGTATTTCTTAAGAGTGCGCAGGCCATGCATGACGGGCTGTCCCCCATCCCACATACGGGAGCGCGATCAATCTCCGGCGATCAAGGGCATTTGCTCTGGCTATGACCTGGCATGCACGTCCAAGTTGGTGGGTGCTGCTTTGGATTGTGCGTTGCAAGTTGGCATTGATGTATAGAATGACTCTCATATCGCTTGGCTTGAACGGACTAAGTGGTCGACAAGGTACCAACGAGAGATCCGTGCAAAGACGTGTCAAGTCCGCAAGTAGAACGGGATGGGATCGGATGGCTTGATCAGCCGGAAGAGAGACAAATCTCTCAGAGAACGGATGTCTGATCATTGACGCTCATGTCGCAGGACGAGTGGGAGCGATGGGAGCGTGCGGCAAACAAGCGCAAGAGGACGAGAAAGGCGCTGGAAAGGGACAACCTTGTAGCGAGGACGGGGGACTGCTAGCGACTCCAGCACTCACGACCGCTAATAACGGTAACGGCTCTAAGCTGTGAGCTATGCAGCCCTACAAAATCACCACGGATGTACCTGACCCAAGGAGTATGTCATCCTGCTTGCTGCGGGCAAAACCCCAGCAGCACACCGCACAGTCACCGCGACGACGACAATAGCAGCAGTGTTCAGACGTCAGCTTAATGTGGGCAATGGGTTGACGGGCTGGTGAACCGGTCTTAAGAGCGTCGCATTAAGAAAGTCAATAGTCGAGTGGGCTATGATGCAGCATCCAATATTCCAACATGCCCTTGTGGTACTTACTCCGGCGCCTATAGTGCTGAACCCGTGGCTATGTACCCGAACCGTACTTTGGTATAGATTGGATCATTGAATGTCATCTATTTTGCTCTTTTTAATACACCGCAGATCAACTTAGGTCTCGGAGGTAATATATTAAGCATGCCTGGTCACCGCGTGGCAGGGTGAGGACTGACGAGATTTGGCGCATCATCCATGCTCTCGCGGGGAGACCTTGCTTTTCAATAGTTCTCTCGTTCAATTTCTGTCATAAACAGGAAGGCGACGACAGGAGGGCAAAAAGAAGGTGATGATGGCCCGTCCAAATCGTTGGTAAGAAGTTCGTAAGGGGAATAAGAAAAATGGGCAACCGCTTGGTAATGCTCGTACAGTGCGCGGGATCCTTGAAGGGATCCCCGTTGTCGCGAGCTGTCTCCAGCCGAGATGTTCAGCATGGGCAAGCTGCACTTCTTAGCCAGTTGAGGAGTCGTCGCGAGTTCGCTCTTCCTTGCTAGGTAAATAGCCCGATGGCAAGGAATTTGCCTGTATCGTTGGAATGATCGTATGAGAAGGATGGTCAAGGGACAATACGGGCCAGATTCCAAAGCGGTCCTCAAATGGCCTCGTCATCAAACCTGCAAACCCACGTGAGGGTACTTCGTATCACAATTAACGAGTGCGATATGACATTCCGTGGATCACAGTCAGTGGCGCGTTTATTGGGCAGCGCAAGGAGGAAGAAAGGCTGGGCAGGCTGGTTACATCCGAAACGATGTTCGGAGCAAGTCCTCAAGATGTTCGTGCTTTCCCCTTTGAGCTGGATAGTAGCAGTTTTATCTGGTCGTACGGAGTCGGCACTATATGTGGCACCTGCTAAGTATCAGGATGCACTTTCGATGGCACAAGAAGTCATCGTGGCATTCCAGATTTTCTGGGCATCCAAGCACTGGCAGGAGCTCTGTCTTCTCACGTGGTCCTCCCTGCCCCAGCGCATACAGGAAAGAGTCTGATAATGATTCAACCTCAAACGTTGACAGGTGCAGGGCTGAAATCAGACCTCATCCGTGCTTCACCTGAGCCTTGCTGGCCGCCACCACGATTCTGGTCATGGTAACCGCTCCATTTCACACAGACCTTCTTCACTAGCTGAGAAATGGCTTGTGTGGTGAAGAAGCAAAAGTCCTTCGACTTCAGACGAAAACCCGAGCTAGCAAGAGGCTTTCGCGACAAGAACAGTCCTCTTGTCCGTGTTTCCCTAATAAGCAACGCCCTTGAAGATCGGAGCAATGACAGCTGCGCGGAGACAGAAATATCAGTTGGAGGTCAAAGAGTCCAAGGAAAAGCCAGTGCAGACCGTGGAACCATATGATAACCCCAGCTATTGAAAACACGACCAAGGCAAGTGCTCTCTTTCTTCCGCGTGTGCTTTCAGGGTCCAGCGGGAGTGCAGGACTTTCGTAGGGATGAGCTGAAACGTGGACTGCGAGGGAATAGGAGGTCGTCGAGATCTTCTTACCTCACCCTGTCATATACCTTAATGCCGCTGAGTAGTACATCAGTGACGAGTCTGGGTATCGGTTGATCCGACCAGACAGCTGGGGGATACGCCGGATGAGACAATGCTTACTGCTTAACCTTCAAAATAGGCGTGTTTGAAGAGCCTGTCGATCCGCTGCGCGCCGTTGGTCAGATGATCGATCGCCAGGAACCGTGGCCTGCGCAGTGCCTGTTGGTATAATGCAAGCGGTTGCATATGATCATTGATCGGATGACATATATGCCATGTTTCCGGCCCTGGAGACGATCAGGAGCGGCATTGAGCCTCAGATGTTTAGTGCATCTGTCGTTGTTTGAAGTTTCGTGCAAGATAAGAGTGCATGTAAGTTCCTGTTTTGGATCGTGAGGATCCATTGCTTGTTGCTGTTGTCTAACCTGGAGCCATCTGTTTCACGAGTCTTTTTCTTGAGTCACCAAAACAGACAAAGTGGATGACATCTGATGGTGGCAACTGTATCTATCGAGGACACTAAGTGGTCAAGGTGCAGTTTCAAGACTTCGCATGAGGCTCACTTAGGATTTGGAGAGACCTGACTTGCTGGGCCCTGGGACGGGTACCCCAGAAGACGCTCTAGAGCGGAACCCCACGAATTGTGCCTCCCGGTATCGCAAAGCTGAGGCTTACGCGGACGAGTCTCAATACGTGGGATTTCAGCTTAAGAGGGACCTCTGGTACTACAGGCTTGAGAGCTGCTCAAGCACCACAAGTTGCTAGTTGTGGTCGCCATCCATAAGATCCAAAGTGCTACCGATTTCATCATAGGTGCATTACCTTCTAAAGGCCGGGTACACAAGGGAGCACTGACAAATCAATTTCTAGCCATTGAACGTGTTTAGCCAGTATTAAGTCGATCCTGCGCTAGAAACTCTATGAGGATAAATGAACCCTTGTTCGGTGTGCTCGCTCATGTCGAGTTTTCTGGACTTATTGGTCACCGGCTCTTAAAGCGAAAGCCTAGGCAGGGATATATTTATCCTCGTAGTTTTGTACTACAAATAAACCATACATTGAGCATCAGCAACAACACGTACATTAACATAAACCCTGTCGAGCTTGAGCACACCAAGCAAAATATGCGAAACTGGCGTCAAGAACATGGTCATATGCACCCAATTGCCAAGTCTAGAAAGGATGACGGATGTCTATAAACCTTACTAAACTACTCTGAGCGTAAAGCCACCTTTGTATTCAATAATTAGCCATATCATTCCAATACAACGTATCATGTTGTACTTCAGGCCCAGTAGCATAGAGAATCCAGCCGAATTTAATCTTGATATACTGAATGAGGTGACTGGCGACCTTGACATGCCCAACATCGGTTGGATGGTATTGAGGTCCGATATCGTTGTGCTGCATTAAGCCTGTTGTGTTAAAGTATGATACAAACGGCTTCGTCGGGTGCTCGGAAATGTAGGTGCTGTTTGTTGCATGGTCGTATAGAACTGGCTGGTCTAGATATTCCTTTGAGTTGAAGTATTCATAGATACCGTATATCTCCGGGACAAACGCCTTCGCTTGTTCATAGGTATTGCCTACCGCACCAAAGCCTTCCCAAAGAGACTGTTGTCACCTGGTCAGAGTGATACACCAAGGGAAGTGCAAGAAGGTCTGCGTGCGAAATAGATGGACTTACAAGCAAGATTATTTGAGCATTTGGGTAAACCGTATGCACACCCTCGATCAATTTCGTATACTGGGATACGTAGCCACTCGTAGTGACATTGTTCACCGAATTTGCATCGTTCGTTCCCAAGTTTATGAGCACGATATCGGCTGCAGGTTGTTTGGAGAAGTCCCAGAGCTCCGGGTTGTCGCCGTAGATGTCAATTGCTCGACCACTAACATCCGAAGCATAATACCACTGGTAGAACATGCCTCTCAAGTTCCCATAACACCGTTTGTCAAAGAGACAGATTCCTGGATATGCAGTAATGGTGTACTCAGTGTTGCCCAAGCCAGCCCCCAATCCATATGCGTAGCTCGCTAAACCCTCAAGTGTCGCGTATTGACCAGCACTGAGAGAATCTCCAATGACTTCAATTGTCCTGTCAAAGTTGGGAATGCGGATAATTCTTTGGCCCTTCGATACCGAGACTGATGCAATTTGTATACCATATGCCCAATTTGTCACTCGCAACTCAAATGTCGACGGGGTGATTGGAGTTGTCACATTGATGCCAGCCGTACTCGGGCTGACCAGTAAATGAGTGGCATTCGCGGTTACATTCGTAAATTGCCAGTCTTGGCCGTCGATTCGATATCCTATCAGGGTCGCATTGGTTGTGTAAGGTCCAAACGTGATAGCAACATATTCCCCCGTGAACCCAAATTTTAGCCCAGGTGCACTAGACATCAGTCAGCTTTTAAAAGACAGCAGTGAGCATAAAAGCTTGCCTCCACCATGAGATATATTTACTGTCCCATCTTCCCTTGTAGGACAGCTCCGTAGCGTTGGGGGCGTATGTCTGTAGTTCATACTGCGAAGGATTAATGACTGTCACTGGATAGTCGGTGATGCGGGTCTGGTCATTTTGCCAGATAGTCGCATGTACATAATCTGCAATCACTGCAAGGGAGAGAAGACATGTAAGGACCTTCATCGTTTACACGCAGTGAGCCAGGAAGAGATAGCTGAGTATAGAGAAAGAAGTTCAAGGTGTGCAAGCTCCTCCATTATATACACAACAATCTACGAGATGGAGCGAGATTCTCCGAGAAGAGCCAGTTTCAAGGGAAACAATGAGTTGTGAACGAGCATCTTGCAAACATCCTTGCGGGGTAGGGTTCGTCTGCAATGGAGGGGAATTGATGCAGGCGATATATTATCCGGCGAGTCAGTCAGTCCCTCAATGCAGCTAAACTGGAGTGATGCAGAAGTACTTCGTGATGCCGCCCCCAAAGGATGAGGCCAACTCCAAAGCGACTAGGATTCTTGAAGTGGCAACTTCAATCATCAAGACCCAATAAATCACGAGAAATGACTATTTAGATCATTCCGGCAATGGAGAATAACTGCCTATGAACAAACAGGATCGAAAAAGCCAAAATCCTAACCCCACCCGGTTGGAAGAGAGTCAGAGCTGGATAGGCAAGGAATGGGGAAAATGACAGCGCCTGCATCGACCTGCAGGGTTATTCTTCCAGAGCTCTTGAGATCTGCACAATCACGGAGGCACTCCTTCCGCACAGCGCCTCTGCCTCTGCCAGGTGTAGACGGAGATCTGAATCGGAAAGGCAGAGAGAGTACCGAGATGAAGAGGCCAATGTTGCCATCTCCAGCAGAGATGACCAGATTGACGAGGATTAATTGCATAAAGGTGGCTAGCTGTGCATAAGGTCCAAGATGTGAGGCTCTTTGAGTTGTGCGGGTGGTGCTGTGAGTGCAAGGGCCAAAGATTCCCATTGTTTCGTCTAGCGCCCGAATTGAATATCTGGGGAAGCACAATAGGCCGAATCTACCCTCCCGTCATCAACGACGTTCCTCGAGCGGTCGGCCTCTGTCATCTCTTCCCGCTCTCCTTGGGATGACTTCGGGTGCGGAACTTTTGCGATAAGGGTTCTACTTTGTAAGTCCATTGTTGTAAGCCTCTCCACGACGGCGGGACCACGGTTGAGGAGTCGATCCTCTAATTGACTGGCAAAAGGAAAAAAAAGCGCGCCGTCGTACAGAGCCTTCGGCTCGACCGAGGCACCAATTTCCTATCTCCAATTCCCAACAACGACCAACTTCACCATTCTGTCGAGCCCATGAAATGAATCAGACCAGTTCTACACTACCATGAGGTTTACAGCACCTTCGCAGCTCTCTGTGAGGGTGTCGTCTTCTTCACTTGAAAATCTGGCCCTTATTCGCGCCCCATACTCGACTTTTACACTGATCGCACGCCATGGCTCAAGCGGTCCCCGATACCGAATTAGGATTGTCGAACGATGAGATACAGTTACTTCGACATCACCAACAAGCCGCTGCATCGACTGCTGGTGGCTCCTCTTCGCGCGCAGCCTCGCGTGCCTCGTCTCAGGGACTTCTTCTCCTCGACGGCTCATCTCTTGCGGCACTGGGCCGACATTTTGATCGTCTCCTTCAGCAAATTACAGCACGACTCGATTGGCTATCAGAACAATCGCAGACGGTGGCACAGCAGCAATATGACAGGGCGGGAAATGCGATTGCCTTGGCAGATTCCGAGATCGCTCGATTCCACGATATCCTGAGGCAGATTGACGAATTAAACGACGATTTTGACAAGATCCGGCACATCAGAGATATTGTAAGAGGCTATCGGGCTAGAGTGGAAGAGATGGAACAACGAGTGGAACATAGTGGCTCAGGCAGTCGGCATAGGCGCCATGGAGAGAGCTCCGGAAGCTCTAGGAGACACGGGCATAGTTCGAGGAGATGATGTGTAGGTTGAGGCCTGGAATCTTACAAGAGGGATCTAAACGGCAAAAACGGAACACTTACATAATTGGGGCTCGAAATTACGAGTGGGATGTGCCACGGGGGCCTTATGAAAGTTGCGCGGAAAAAGACAATGGCCTCACGGCAGTATAAGATGGTTTAGCCTCGCGGCTCAGTTTTTGGGAGTTGGCTTTCCTATTTCATTTCATTGTTCAGCGTCAATACCCAAGACCGTCAGCTGTATGGCGTAGTCTTATTTCAATGTATGTTTGTAATATTCGGGCTTATCAATGCCTTTTCATTTCCTTTGGTGGATGCTATTGCTGGCCGTATCCAGGGTTACAGTCTGAGCAAGAAGCAGAGAGTCTGCGTGGATCCGATATCGATGTGGAGGGATGAGCACACATATAATCTTTCGAGTTACGGCTCTTGTTATTCTCCAAAAAAGTTTGCTTAATCCATTGCCTCTATTTATGAATTCAAATATTATAAACAAATTCACCTTTCACTAGATCTTACAGCCAAGACGTGCTGCTTTTTCTGAGGCCCATTTTAGACATTTCTTTCCCAAACAGAGCTGAAGATGTTAGGCAATATCAGCATTTCCACGGTTTTTTGTTGGGCAGGCTCAACTAGGAGTCTGAAGGCTACGAAATAACAAACCAGGGATGTACCTAGTATGTGGTCATATGATAGTAACCAAATTATTCAAGACCATACCACAATCTACCCTTCAGGGAAACGTCCCGCGAATCTTCAAAATCGAGAAAGACCCCAATAATGTTGATGAAACCAAGTATTATCAAAATATCAATGGGTTTCTCCCAAAGGCTCCAAAACAATGAGAGATACACAAACACACCCGAATGGTTGAATACACATCCATCCAAAATTTCAAGTAGCTAGTAGCTTCATGGAACCCCGCCATTTCTTTCAACGGAGAACGTGCAAACCAGATTACAGGACGATACTCGCTTGACGTCCTCTACGTGGTCGAATTAATTGATCGATAGCTGATGCACCTTACGCCAACAAAAATCTCAGAAAGCCAACTAGCCTTGCTCGCAAGGCTACCTTTCAGCCTCGCTAGCAGTTATTTCTTACTAAGCGAGCCAATCTCCACATCACCTCACAACACAAGAACAGCCTCGGCCACAGCCAGCACTCTTTATTAATCGAGCCAATCATCGCGTATCATCTTTTATCGAAGTATATCTTCGACAGCTAGGAAACTGCAAAAAGACAATTGGCCGGCCATGGATTCATCACCCCCTCCCATGGATAGTACTCTATCTGGAGCTCAGCCGGTCGAGGCTGCTACCCAACCTAGTCCTGTAAGTACAAGCGTGAAATTCCAAGAACTCCTGGTCTATATTGTGAGCGCCTTTGATCCGTTGCGCTCAGCCTTCCCCACGATGTTCTCAGCCTCCCGGCGCTGAAGTCCAGCGCCCACGAACAACAAGGCTGCCGTTGACACTAGCCTCAACTTCTTTAGAGATATACATGTTCACTTCATCAACGCTGACTTGTCTAGGCGCCTCTCCCACTTCCAACCCCTCCCACGAATACGACGCCTTTCAAATACAAGTATTCTGAGGCTGCACCAAATCCCTTCCCTGACGAGGTCTCCGACGCAGTTTGGAACAAAATCTATACTGCTGCCGACTCTCGGATCTACAATAAGAACAATAAGAGCGCCATTGAGTCACGAAAGATCCGCCAGAAAGGGTTCACACGAGACCTTGCCATACAGATGTGTCGGGAGAAATTGGCTCAAGGTTTGATACACACAGACGCCACTGGAAGCACCGTCCTAGCAAGATCACTCAAGTCACAACCCACAAAGAAACAAGCTCCAGAACCATCAAGCAGCTCGCGCGACGCAACTCCTACTAGTGACAAAATGGCAGCCATGAGCATCTCTGAGCAGATCAAGAGCGAAGGCCGTAACAGAAAAGCTGTATCTGTCGGGCCATCTACATCCTCCAACCAAGGTACTCCAGGCCCGTCCTCAGCACCAACTGTACCCAAGATGAGTCCAACGAAGCCTGACAAGCCCAGCTCTCTCAAGAGGAAGGGGACTGCTACGGTTGTTAAGAAGCCTAAGAAGCCCAAGAACCAAAGTATGTAGTACTACCAATAATATTCCCATATTGTGCGATGCTGACTCCATTCGATCTAGCTCGCGTTAATACACCCTCCGGTCGCGATGGCCAGACCCCGGCATCCAACAACTTCATGGATGATGACGGAGATAGTGATAGCAATGATGGTGGCGAGTACTGCATCTGCCGTGGCCCTGATGACCACCGTATGATGGTCAACTGCGAGGGGGGATGTGATGACTGGTTCCACTGCTCTTGCATTGGTATGGATATTGCAGATGCCAAGGAGTTGCTTGATCGCTTTATCTGCGACACTTGCAAGACGGATGAGAAGTTCACCACTTGGAAACGAATGTGCCGGAATGTCAAGCTTACTGGATGCCGTAAGGCTTGTCGTCCCAATGCCGACCCACCCAGCAAGTTCTGTAGCGACGAATGCAAATATGCATGGGGAGTCTGGACCAAGCGTAACCGGTTTCGAGAAGAAGATATCCCGTCAATGGGTGGTGCTTTGAACGTGTCCGAAGTTGAAGAGATCTTGACTCAATGTCAGAATATGACTGATCTTGAGCTTCTGGGCCGCAAGCCAAGACTGGCAATGAGAGATGGCGCGGATCCTAGTAAGTCTTGTTGGACCTTATTATATATCTACGTTGCTGATGTGCTACTTCCTCAGGCCGCCCTGTTGGATTGGATTACCTTACTCCCGAGGAGAAAGATGTCATGGCTGAGTATACAGCTAGACAGGAAAAGATACAAGAGGAGATCAAATGCATCAAAGGTCAATTGGAGTTATTGACTATGCTTCAACGTCGCGCAAAGGCTGCCATTGGCCACCCACTCTCACCTCATAAGACACCATGCGGGTTTGATGGTCGCGCAACCTTTAATGATGCCCAATTCAACGCATGGAGGGAGACTGCCGAGGGCATCCAAGCTTTCAAGACAGAATCTGCCGGACCACGCACCAAGGATTCACTTCATATCAATCGTATCGAGCCTTTGATCGGCGAGGAGACCCCCCTGGAGCCAGATCTGCCTGCCGAGTTGAAAGGCATGTGTCTCAATAGTGCGAAGAAGTGTCGACACGGCGACTGGTACGAGATGTGCCGAGTTGACGCTGGCTTCCGCATCAAGAATCTTAGAGATGAGTTCAAGAAGTTGCAGAACAGAACTGATTTCATCATCGATGATGCCGAGACTCGTGAGGCCACCAAGGACTATGATGCTCACAATACTGTTGAGCAACTCTTCTGAATTTTCCAAGGCATCTGGGCCTCCCACTCTCCCAATATGGGATCTTGATACAGGTGTCTGGTTCTCTTTTCAATATCAGAATTCCTCTCATGCATACAAGCATTTGATACACGGAGTCTTCATGGCATGTTGTGTTTCTGACAAGGTTTTTCGTAACGGTCCTGGAAATACCCTAAGGCGGCGTTTGATGGAGCAACATAGCATGGCCAGGAAATTTATCTAAGGTATGATCAGGTACACAGGATCACTGTATTTACCTAAGATTAGCCTCAATTTTCTACCGCGAATGGAAATACTCTATTGATTTGAGGAGTCAGGATTCTGGGGGTGGGCATATGAAGTTGTAGGTCAATGTTCCCGCTTGTATCACATGTTTGTGAACGACTTTACGTCAATTCAGAGTGCAAACATACGACCTACCAAACACATGCCCATGTCATGAGAGCCCTGGCTCTTCTGTCCAATGGCGCGTTCTTCTGAAAATTGTAGGAGATCTACGCTTCAGATTCTCGAGTAGGTCGGGCTAAGCAAAGCATAGTGAAGGTTCCGAGGTTCCAAGCTTCCAGATGTTCATGTCATTCAAGTTTGCCAGACTAATGCATAGGGCAGACACTTCAATATTATATTTCATGGTCTATTCTACAGTCTTTGATGGAGCTCTGCATGAAAGGCACAAGACCACATCGGCATCATCCTTCCCGTTCGATTCGGGTGCTGTCCTCGAAGCTGGTGTGTGCGACAGGCTCTCATAGTCGTTCAAGTGACCAGGCGCAACATGCTTGGCATTGGCATACCAATACTTCCGCTGATATAAGCCAAGGTGTTGTGGTCTCCCCACTACGTTGAGTCTGATAATCCGTCCGTAGAGGCGTACTTGATCCTTCAGGTCAATCTCCAAGTTGCTTCAGCTCTTAAGCACCTGACTTAATTCACCCCATCTGACCGCAGCCAACTCGGCAATCTGTTTCAACTCCTCCCTATCCACGACCGTTCCGCCAGCCTTCGAGAACCCCAGAATCTTCGTCCCTGGTCCCTGCGACCTATCAACAACCAATGTTACCGACTCATCACAAAGACTCTCCTCGAACGAATCCGGATCCACCAGAATCCACTGCTCCTTGTCCTGCTCTTTACCCTTGAATACTAGAAACGTGACGGCGATGGGAAAGCCGCGGAGATTGAGCTGCTTGGACTGCGCGATTTTGTCTTCGCACAGCACCATCTCACGATCGGGGTCCCAGTATGCTTTGGGTAATCGTACGTCTCCGAGCGCCGATAGAACTGCGGCCCAGGCTGCATCGAAGGGGTTGCCGTCTAGTGAGATGAATAGGATATCGATATATAGTGTCCAAAATGCCTTGACCTCTGCTTCCATGATCGCCGAGCCCTCCTCTTCGTCGTCCTCGTCCATCTTTGAGTCTTCTGTCATATTGGGTGGTTGGTACCATATCCGCAGATCCTCCCCATCCACAAGCGCCGAGGAATGCAGGAGTGAGTATATCCTCGTGCTCAGACTTTGCGCCAAAGAGCTCGGCGATTGACCAGGCAAGAAGGCAGGTGAGCATCCGGTCGCTAGCTCGATGTTAGGCACGAGCAGATCTAATTCTTTGGGCTCGTTGTAGCCGGATTTTGATGATGGGGTCGTGGATGTGCGATCTGATCGGTAGTTTGGCACATCGCGAGCCAGCAATATCTCTCCCCGAATCCCACAAACTACTGTGGTATCCCCAATTCTCACCACGGCGCTTCCCTCAGCATGGGTAAGGGAGCCATTGTTGATATGTGGCGTCCGAAACTGGGAGGGGGTGCGGCCGTTTGCGCGGGTGGAGGGTTTGTCTGCTGAACTTGGTTGGAGGTGTGCGAGGAGGTATGGGTGAGGGGAGAGTTTGGCAAAGGTCTCGCGCGGGAAGGATAAAGTCGATTGAGGTGTTGAGGTCGTCATGATGAGAATGAACGCAGCTGTTTGGTGCTATGCTATGCTTTTCTGAACCTTGCAAGACTGACGCCGGAGCCTGAAGCCTCGTTGTCGCGACTTTTTCTTCCAGGCGAGCACAGCCTTACCATGAGCAGAGCAGGAGTTTGGCCAATCATGTGAGGCTCACCTAACAAGGCTACCAGACATCCTCCAGCCCCTATTTTAGACGAGCTACGAGCTTCATCAGAAAACTTGCCGGGTGGAAGTCGGCCCGGTATGAGCGTTTTCATCGTCACGAGTCGGAGGCCTGAAAGTCTCCCAGGAACCCAGAAAGAAGGAAGCGAATCAGCGTCGTCGAGCAAGCGCTGACCATGCACGATAGGACCTTGCTTTTCGACATGTACAGTTGCAGCTTGCACATTGGCTCAACCCAGCTTTGGATTTCACATCGCCCCCGGGATGGTTCTTGCTTCTGATTTGCTGCGTGCCACGAATGCCTCGGAAGTGGTGAGCTCTGCGACCTGCAGCTACGGAGGTAAGTACTGGTTAAAGGAAAGTTTCGTGGTTTCCAAGGTCTTCCGACCTTGGGTGGGATGGTCACATATGCTGTGGATGCTGATGCGTATGGCTCTCACATCGTAGTCGTACGTCGTTGTGAGGACACCCGACCTTTTGATTTACTAATCATTTTCAATACTTGTCCAGCGGTAAGAGGGATTTGTTTCAATATACAGTAATCTGATTGATGGCTGAGGGCTGTTAGGCGCCCTTGCAGGAGAAATCTCCTGGGATCCCGGCTTCTCACTCTCCCGCTGACTCTCCCTCCCGAAATTTCACATGGAAATAGCCTGTCTCTGCATCTATACCAGGGACGATTGTCGCCGGCTTTACGGAATCATCGCCTCCCTCACGAGCTGCAATGCCTTCTGGAGTTTCCCTCCACTGCATGTGGACATCAATACTGTCGTACCCAAAGAATCCAGCCAACGAAATAGAGTCCGGACCAGATGCTAGAAAGTGTGGCACGGCATCAAACACTTTACAGAGTCAGACTCTCACGGTAAGCATTTGGTGAATGACTTACCCCAGGCAATGGCCGCTCCCGTGGCCTTGCCGATCACTTGCACGTTTTGAAGAGTAGTTCCTGAAGGATCTTCGATTTCCGCCCTCAATGCCTCATCGGGACGATCAGGCATGGTGTAGAAGGCAACCTCCGTAACTCCTGACCTGAAGGACGCAAGGGCTCCTTGGGTATCGGTGACATGCACATATACTGATAAAATTAGCTCTGGACTACAAGAAGTAAATTTATGGAGTTGTCTATACGCGTCACGGGTGCTTCCACCTCGAGATCGAATAGTTGACTTAATCCAGCAGTAAATGAAGCACGCTCCGGGGATTTCGTAAATGCGGTGCAATGCTCGAATGATTCCCAGTCTATACCAATGATCAGCGTGCTAGCTACGCGCCATGGGCTGGTTCACAGGGGTTTGAGCTGGAAGAAGTTACCAATAGACCAGCAAAAGAGATTTGGGTGTTCCACTTCATGGCCCTATATCTTTTTCAGCGCATTTGCAGAAAGCTCTTCCGGGAGCACCGTTACCCAAAACTGACGGATCGAGCCTGGTTGGGAATTGAGTGTTTGAGTCAATTTAACGAAAGCTTGTACCGCTAGGCTCGGACTGTCTGGGGTTATCTGCTCAAGATTGACGCCGTCTTGAAGATGGAAGACGACCATCTCGGTTATCGGCTGAGAATTGGGCATTTTGGCGGCTTCAAGTGACCGCCTCGCTGTCTCTGATTTGATTGCGACAAGAAGTCAGGGAGTCTTTACAAGAGGTTCCCCAAGACAGAATAGATAGCGAGTGTGGGGAAGGAAGATTTGGAGAGGCACAGCAGAGATGGCCGACAGCCATTGAGTGACCAATAGCCATGGGGCGCCCCAGCCACATCGTATAGATACGTGCGAGCCACATGCCGGGGTCGAGGTAGCTGAGTTCGATGAGGTGAGGTGAGGTGTAAAGATAAAGAAGAGCGACTTCCGACTGACCAAATAATTGCAACCTCCTTCCAAGCAGAATGCTAGGTGTTCCGATCTTCTCACGCCGGATTGGCTCTCCGTGTTGCAACGTCAGGATGCCAGCTGCACCTGGACGGTATACTCGTATGCAATGCACGATAACGGCAGATATGGGCTAGCGCCTCGATAGGGACAGGCACCTCCCATCTGGACCTGGAGACCGACCGCTGGCCAATATAAGGTCGAGCTTAACCGCCCATGTCGCCGAACGACGTTGACAGTCTTCCTCCCTCCAGATTCCTAAGTGGTTGTTTGCATCGATCAAGAGCATCTGGAGATCAGTCTTCTTCCCTTTCCGTCGAAAGCAATACTCCCGGCGGTTGTAGTGTTGCGGTGACAAGTCAGTCTCACCTGCAGGAACCTGGAAAGGCCTGTTCTGCCGAGCAAGCGACCTACTGCACGTCGCTGCAAAGCTTGGCCATATAGTCATCAGCAGCACCCCACGCATTCCATCCGTCCTCAGCATGCTCCTCCTTCCTCTCTTATGGCCCCCATCTCCACCAACGTTCGCTTTTTGTCTTTTTAATTGATCGAGGAATCTGGTATCCCTCTGCACCCTCTGTTGATTGTTTCCCGGTGTACTCGAGCTCGGCTTTATCCCCAAGCGACTTTGCTGCAATGCCCCTTTGTACATACATCCTCGCCAGAATCGCAATCCAGAGTTAGTCACGCACTCCTGCTTCTTAAGAGACGAAGACAGCAACACCACTGTCTCTGCTTTCGCACAACTTCCTGAAACCGGCGCCTAAGTTGGCGACAAACACTCGAGGATTGGAAGCCCATCATATTTTGAGAGCGACCGGTAGGAGTCATGCATGTTCTAGATCGAGACGCATCGGCGCTGGCCGCTGGTTCAGAAACACTGGCCGACCTGGGGAAGCGAGTATATATACCTCTCACGGCGACCAGTTCTGCAGGCCTCATCGAAGCCGATACGGTCGATCCTTGGATCAAGTCGGGTAAATATGCCCTAGGGTGGACCTACTTTTGTCTGGTAATTCTTGTTATGGTGAGCATCACAAGATTTTACCATCTCTGGACCGACAAACTCCGCCAGGCGTTGTACAAGCAAGAGGTGGAGCAGTATATGGCCACTTTGTATCGTCAACAAGAAGAGGAATATTTCATGGGCAATACGGAGTCGGGACAACCCGTAGAGCAGCTGACTCCTAGAGAACCCGAAAAGCCATTTGTGGCCAAAACAACAAACACTTCGCGATGGTCGTCTATCGGTCCAGTGAACGATACACTTGCTCTTTTCAGGTGGATTTTCTACCGCCCAATTCCCGAGCTCAAATGGGGCAAGAGGACGATCATAAGCTTGCCTTCACTAGCAGTGATGTGCATACTGTTCATTGCACTAGCATTCGTCACCCTTTACTGTTTCTTGCCTCAACCGCTCTACTGGCAAAGCATCCAAGACGGATCTCCCCCACTGGCCATTCGAGCTGGTATGATTGCGGTAGCCATGACCCCCTGGATTATTGCCACCAGTATGAAAGCCAATCTTATCTCAGCTTTGACCGGAATTGGACATGACAGACTGGGCGTACTGCATCGATGGGGAGGTTATCTGTGCCTGTTTATGGCCATTGTGCATACCGTCCCGTTCTACATACAACCAGTTTGGGGCCCGGGTGGGAGGCAAATCTTCACGACGCTGTTTAATCAAGGCATATATGTCTACGGTAGTGGACTTGCAGCACTTGTTCCCCTTGGATGGCTTTGCATTGGGTCACTACCAGTGATACGATCGAAGGCCTACGAGCTTTTCGTTACATTGCATACACCAGTGGCGGTCGTGTATGTCGGGCTCCTCTTCTGGCATTCCAAGAACTACCTCACGTCTTGGAGTTATCTCTACGCAACTGTGGTAATCTGGGCCCTAGCCTACTTATTGAGAGTGTTCAATTTGAATTGGATAAGGCCATGGAAGAACTCCTGGCTGATCGGCGATGAAGCAGCTGTTACGCTTATGGCCGAGAACGCCATCAAAGTAACCGTCCCAACTCAGATGACCTGGAGGCCCGGACAGTACGTCTATCTACGGATGCCTGGAATATCGTTCTTTGAGAATCATCCCTTCACCATCTCATCACTTTGCAGCGAAGACTTTCCATCGGAGTATGGTGATCAGTACAGAGATTGCACTTTGGTCTTCAGACCCTTTGGTGGCTTCACCAAGAAAGTACTCAACACAGCCATTGAGAAAGGACCCTTCAAAACCTACCGAGCCTACCTAGACGGACCATATGGTGGAATGCAGAGAGAACTGGCAGCTTTTGAGACAGTCATCTTGTTTGCTGGTGGGAGTGGAATCACCGCAATTGTCTCACAGCTTCTTAACCTCATCAAGCGGATGAGAGATGGAAAAGCTGTCACTACCAAAGTCGAAGTCATCTGGGCACTCAAGAGACTAGAAGCCATGGATTGGTTCAGAGAAGAGCTTCGCATATGTCGAGACTCTGCACCACCAAACACGGTCACTTGTCAATTTTATGTCACATCCGCAAAGAGACAACCAGCAAGACTGGGAGTCAGTGAGAGAGCGCCCCGCCCAATCAGTGCCATGCTCCACGATAAACTGGACGGGTTTGTTGCAGGCATTGCATCGAAACGGAACTCAGCCTTCATCCACGAGGAGGCACAAGGGGACGAGCAGAGGGAGATGGAGTTACGAGCCGAGAATGAAGATGCCATCACATCACTACCACAGCAGAAACATCTGCAACCCAGAGTGCTACCACCACCACTCAACATGAGTTTTCCTCCTCCGCCTAAGAAAGCTTTCACGAAGGAGGAGTTGAGACTATCCACAGACTCTCATAGCATTTCTCGAAAGTTTCTTTCACCTTCCTCGTCGATCAAGAAGCAAAATAGAGAGTTCCATTTCCCACCACCATCACCGCGACAAGACGGACCGCATTTCCAATATTCTCCCTCACCCAAGGCATCTCCCAACCGCCAGAGCTTCCCTCCACCACCAAATCCATCACATGAAATCTACAGACCCGAGTCATATGTCTCCCAGAAGGAAGAGCAGAGTCACCAACAATATCATCCCCAATCCTTCAAGGCGCGAGTCGACGACAAAAAATCTCATTGGTCTGACACCCAATCACCACAAGATTGGCCGCCTCCCGCAACACCACCACCAGAAATAGAGGAGATTCACTCGCCGGAGGCCGCACACATCCGCCAGAGACCCGGTGCCGGGGGCGACCTACACGTCTCAATTCCCACCCAATCCGGACCGTCAACCTTCGACTTTGGCTTCCCCACCACCCCGACCGAGTTCCAGAAGAACCTGATGCGCTTCGCCTTCGTTGGCTCCAAGAAGAAAGAGGGCTGGTCGACCGAATACGGCCGCCCGGATCTAGGGTACATGCTCAAGGAGATGGCGACCGGCGGGCCGGATGGGCGGGGCATCTTTGGCCGGCGGACGTGTGTCTTCGTCTGTGGCCCCCCGAGCATGCGGGTGGACGTCGCCAACACCGTCGCACGCCTGCAGGCCGATATCTGGGGTGATGACGGGAAGGATGAGATCTTCCTGCACACCGAGAACTATGCGATCTGAGCGGACGAAGATTTGTCACCACCTTGTTTCTACTACTAGTACTACTACTGCTACTGCTGCTTCTTCTTCTCGTCATTGGGATGTACGGATGAAGATATTAGAGGGGTGCACATGTATCTATCAATTTCTTTTGGGAGCGTTTGCCTCGCTTTGATTTTCCCCCAGCCCGCGACAATGGTAGAGAGACAGTTCTCGGGACCTTGCTTGTTGGCTAGCATTTTTAATGAATGGGATGGAATTGGATACCCGGTGACGTACAGTATACGATAAGACTCAGATAGCCCAGCTAGGCGTCGGTTTTTGCATATCGAAAACTTCAAGTTTCATGCGTGCTCTTACTCTCTCCTGTGCCCTGACGTCCAGCTTGCTGTGAGTAATTTTGAGAGGACGTGATTGGGAATTTGCGGGCTCCTTGGGCTCCGGGTTGTTTTTGCCTGAAGTACGTAGGTAGGTGTGTGGTAGTTTGGAGGGGATGGCATACTTGGATAGGCAGGCTAGTAGATGGCTGAGATCCTTTTTGCTGAGTCGATTGGTCAATCAATCCTCTTGTCCAGGAACCGCAAAGAACTTCCTAATTGCTTGAAACTCCTGCACTACTGTAGCACAGGACGGCTATACCTACCTGTCTTGGAATGAAAAAGCTTGGGACGACAATACTATCAAGTGGTGAAATTGAATTTCTCTAATGTCTAAAGTCATAGTGGTCTATCATTTCTATCATCTATGCAGCAGTTTCGCTCAACTCCATAAAATGCAGTAGGCCACCATCAGTTCAGCAGTTTCAAGCTACTGCGCATAATTCACATTGGTCACATCTCAGTTCCCCTTGACTTAATTGATCGTGAGGCACAGCCTATGTTCGTTTATAGTGCGGCCAAGACGGAGTCAGCGCTGGTGACGGTGACGTTGAAGTTTGGTGACTCCTCAACGGCAGCATAGGTGATCTTGCCGTGGTCGATGACAAGGGCGTATCGGCTGGTTCGCTCGCCGATGGTCCAGCCGAACTTCTTGGAAAGGGAAGCCTCTGGGTCGCAAAGGAACAGCTGTGTTCAAGTGGTTAGCATAAGTTACTATATTTTTCATCTTCACCCAGCCATCTTTTTTATTTCAGGGGAGCAGGACGAGCCGCGCGTGGAGGGACGTACAATAGAATCATCCTTAACACCGTTGACCTTTCCCCATCCGCTCATGACATAAGCATCGTTGAAGGAAACGCAAGCAACAACATCAACTCCCTTGGCCTTGAGCTCAGGAAGCTTCTCGATGAAACCGGGAAGGTGGGAGGCGGAGCAGGATGGGGTGAAAGCACCTGGGAGGGCGAAGAGAACAACCTTCTTGTCGGCCCACTCTGTTGGCAATAGTGCGGTTAGCTTGTGTTTTGGTAACTCCTCCAGAAGACACATGTCGACAGCGGAAAAAGCTGAGAGAAAACCACGTACCCTTGTTTGCGTTCAAGTTGATTGGCATGCCACAGACAGCGACGCTCTCGATCTCTGGGGTGTATGGGATGTAGCTGAAGACGGTATCAGCGGGAAGGCTGTCTCCGACCTTTGGTGCAGACATGATGAAGGTTGATAGGGTTGGAAGGTGAAAATTGGATTGAATTTGAGAGTTGTGGTTGTTGTTCTGTACAGGAAAAGAAGAGGTGAGCTGGTGAGTTTAGATAGTAGAGGGATGGTGGGGCAGCTTCTTCAGACTTCCTGCGAAAAGCCGCGCTAATAGTGGGGTGACTTGTCAGGATTCAGGAGAGCCCGCTCCCACTTCCAGGTACGGACAGGGGCCGAGGAGTGCTCACCTTTGGATAACTGCCGGAGAATCAGATACAGCAAGAACAGATACAGCGCCTCGTGCCTGCAATCATCTTATATCCCACGCCCGAAGTCTAGATTGCTGCGTGATTGCTCATCGGGGACCGTGTTTGACAGCAGGACGTTGATGGGCGTGGCGTCATGTTCGGCGAGTTCAGACTGCAATAAGCTCCGAGCTCCCAGCGACACCGTCGACCGATACCGCTGCTGACTACAATCGACAGTCTAGAATGTTGTGTATGGTAATCCAAACGTCTTGGGTCAAACGAAGAAACACAAATCCTCTGGACGGGTCCCCCTTGAGTCTCCCAAGAGTGGGAAGCATGGGAAGGAGTGGGTGTGAGCCAATCATTCACGATCGTGAGTTGTCCACGACATTTTGAGCGCGGCAGGTGGTCTCATTGGGGACCAATATGGTACGGTGTTCCCTCGGGGTCCAGCAATGTGCTTTGTCAGCACCCTTCCTTTTCCAACATAGCTAAACAGTATTGGAGAGCTCAATGATAACCACCCTTAAAAGCTCTATAGTATATAGACTTTATACAATAGATACTCGAATCTATATTTCTCTCTCTACTACTAACAGGATTGTCGCCCGTACCAGCGGAACGAGTACTAGCGGAATAACCAGCAGAACAGTTTCCGATGCCGATACCCCGAAGGCTATATGCCTCTAGATAAGAATATATGACCCAATCCACGCTTGAGTAGTGTAGCACAACTATACATTGTGTATTGGCAGATCAAAGAAGATTCATGAATACTCTATGAGATTGATCATTTACAACTGCGGCGGCCGCAAACCCCGAGGACTATTACATGCTCGTACAATACAGCTGGGATAAACCAACCCACGCCCTCTAGTCTCACCTATGGCAATTGTCATCACCGTATTGGCCAACTCCCTAGAAGCGAAAGACCAAGCAGGGGTTCTATATCCTGAGAGTGCTGTAAGCGACATACAAATTCCTGAAAAACAGACTGCTAATTCTCATTCGTAGCTATTCAGCATATGAATGGGGGGGTGCTGGCGCTGGCACTGGCACTTGATGTGCTGACTAATCATATCGTTTGACCCCTGGGGGGCCAACGGATTGATCCCCTGTCTGATCCACCATGCTTAGTCAGCTCTACTGCTTCGCATCTGCAAGCCCAAAATATACCTTCAACAACTCTCCCCTCCTCTTTGCTCTCCTCGCTACTCTTTGAGAGGCCGCGAAGCTACCCATATGCTGTACGGCGAAGTCATTGATGTGACGAACTACTACTATTTTCAGACACCGAATTAGTACCGGAAAGCCCGGGAGGATCTTCAAACCCCGCGGGCGAATACCGGTCGTTATGCGAAGGGCGCTGACATGTTATATATATCAAGGCCCGCGACATTGGGAAAGGGGATGAAGCACTGCATTTTCTTGATCACCAACGGACAGACCTAGCTAACGCCGCCCTTACCGAAACAAAATGGCAGAATTGAAAGAAGCCGCGAAGCCGCCATTGCCGCCCTTCACACGCGAGACAGCGGAGAAGAAGGTGAAGGGAGCACAAGATCTGTGGAATACCAGGTAATCATTTTTTCAATATCAGACCTCTGCATTTGTTCTCTTTCTAGTCCAAGTTCGAGAAGGATGGCCAGAATAAGATTGGAGAACTAGAATTGGAGTCGAGTATATCGACCATGCCGATGAGTCATCCTCGTTGAGTGAGGAAACATGAATGCAGGCTTGCAGATCTACATCTCCATTCCTGCATCAGAGTTTCCTGAGTGATAATAAAAAGCGGTTGGATCTGACTGTTGGGGCTACAAATCTTCTCATAGACATGGCGCAGGGGCTACCTTGATGTTCCATACTTACCACTATAACAGGAACCCAGCGGTGGTGAAAATGGGCTATACTCCAGACAGCATTTGGCGCAATCGATCGACCTTCTTGAAAGGCCGTGACGAAATCGAGGCCTGGTTGACTGAGAAGTGGTCCGTGGAGAATGGCTACCGGCTTCGAAAGGAGCTATTCGCATTCACCGACAACAAGGTATGTAGAAATGGTCGATGAACCAGTGAAAGGAAGAGAAATGCTGACAGGACCCTGTTGTAAAAGATCGCCGTCCAGTTCTGGTACGAATGGCATGATACCACGGGTCAATGGTGGAGAACCTATGGGTTGGAGGACTGGACTTTTGCTGAAGATGGCCGGATGCGGAAGAGAATGATGAGCGGCAATGATGTGAAGTTGACTGAGGAGGAGAGGTGGTTTAAAGATGGTGTTGATGTCAACGAGGTTGTCATTGACGAGAAACATTGGTAACCAGTTGCCTTTTGGGGGGGGGGGCGGAAAGCACCATCATCATGGAAACGTTGACCGTTTGTCGGATTTTGGCTGTCCAGTTTGTACCTCAGACCTCAAGCAGTGGAATTGGATTTCTGAAATCAGTACTTTCCCGTGGAGGTAGACTACTCTAGGTGTTCGGATGGACTTCAACGTGCAGTTTGTTTTGTCCTTGCCTTCCGTCTTGGCCTCCCTTTGGAAGACTGCAAAGGTGCCAATGCCCCAAGAGCTAACAAGTCGAGGCTCATCGTCCTATACACTAAACTCGTGCTTAGTAAAGAATTAGGACATCAGTTATTGTACCTAAAAGGCACAATGTGAAGGATCAGATTCGAATGGTACTGTTCAACAAAGACTGTCAATCTTTGCACGACTGAGCAGTAAGTGACAGTATTGCAAAGCCACAGGAAGGTGTTCAGTCTAATTGATGCCGTGAATATATTAGTGACCTGTCTGACAAGGGAAAGAACATCGCTTCCTGAATTAGTAAGTGAGCAGCAGAATTGGCTCTTTACGGCTCACCGGAACACTCGACGTCGTGAGCAATCATTCATTAGGCGGAGGTTTGGTCTTCTAGGAGGGTTGAGCTGTACGACAACTATGCTGATAGGTTGATGATTGCCGTGTATAGGTCGCCACGTCAGATCAACCAACTGGGCCGTCTAGTAAAGGTTGGTCAGAAAGAGCGTGAAGACTCACGGATTATGCTCCGTGTGATCACGGCCAAGCTTGTCAGTTTATGCCCAAAGAACGAGCAGGTCGGCTGGAGGAGGAGATGAAGGAAAGCCACCCGCGGAATCCACAGCCGCCCGCGGTGGCAAGTGCTAAGGATAAAGTAGCCCTGGAGTAGTGGCGCGGCTTGCACTAGCTTGCCAGGCCGCTTTCCTCCCCAGCAAATGAATCATGGCCAGGCTGCAGATCAACATTTGTACCACCCTCCGGAAGGGATGTAGGTATTTGTCGAGGAGATCTTTGAATACGACATATGTGGTGTAGGTTGATTCTTTGCCGTCCAAAGACATGTTTCCAGCTGCCCGGGGTATTTGTCAAGAGGGTCTGGAGGACTATTCAGGTAGAACTGCTTGCCGTCTTTTGACTATGAATTGGCATTGCTTCTGATGGCTTCCCCAGTGACCTGGCTAGACTGCTCGCTAATGAGTCAAAGACCTGATAACGTCCCGCGGGGCTTGGAATGCTCATGAATCCAAGTCCTAAAGGGGAAGCAGATCGAACAGAAGCGCGCCACCTCGGTAAGAATCACCAAGGCTCGTCAGGTAATTTCATTCCCACAAGAGCTGTCCGGACGCTCAACGTATTTGACAACGAGGAAGCTTATTGTGTCCATCGGCCGGCTAGCGTCGGATACAGCGCAAGCAATCATGTTGAACGAGGTCTCTTGGTCTATCGTTGATCTGAGGCGCTTGCAACGAATGGTCATATGGCGAGAGACATGATAGAAAGTAGAATGTGCTGCTCGTATCGCTGAAAACCTGCGTGCGGTATCTCTACCGGAGCTGCGGGAAGAATCAAGATTTTCACATGGGCCCAAGACGGTACACGCTAGGATGCGTTGCTGCTGTGGTACGGTACCGTATTACGAGTATCACCGCGGTGGACAACGAACATAAAGGTAAGGAGCCGAGCAAATTGATGACCGGCAAATGAGAGGCCTTGACAGTCAATTTTGGACAAAGGGCTCCTTACAAACTTTGGCCACGAGGATCCGGAGCGCTGATCTCGTCGCTACCTAGATCAGCTGGAGATCCCTGCTAGCCATCAAAGGTGGGACAAGAGTCTGCCGCTCTCCCCCTTTCCAAGCCCGTGGACAAAGCAAGGACTGCGCAAGCTGAACAAGCAGGGTCCGTGTAATTGGAAATATTGTCATAAAAGCTTGACATCGTACTGCTTCAATTGCAACCAAAAGCAGGCAACTGCCGCAAACCATTGTCGGTCAGAATGCGACCAGTGCCTTGGTGTATCCATCCACTTCGACTCCAGCTAAGCCAGTGCTTAGATCTGGGTGTGCCAGTTCCAGTGCCGTAGGGTAGACGTTCGTGCTCCGGGGTTGGTTGGAGGCCCAGCAGTTCGGTTGTCTTGTGCTCCAATCCCAATGCTGGGCACGCAGCACTCGATTCGAGGGTCGGTGCATGGTGGGCAATACAGAATGTCTGAATCAAGGCGTACCAATGCCACCATCCCGCAGCTACTGCAATGCAATGCAATCGCAATCAGGAAATCTATGACCCCGCCTCCCTCGCTTTGGGTCCTTTCTTGTCCGCTGCCAGAGGCGCAACGAACGCCACTGGCACAAGATTGACGGGCAACCAACACCCTTTGGCTTTGCCCTGCCCTGCATGTTGGCGCTCGTTGTGAGTTGCTAGTGCGAGTGTAGTCTGTAAATCTGGAGTTGAGCGTGTGGTTCGTCCAAAAGCATGGCAAGCACGCCGCGATTTCAGGAGAGATCGACTGGGACGATGGCGAAGGCTTGCTTGTGGCTGCTTGCTGCGGGGCAAAACCAGGGAACTGGAGACGATGAACTGCGTGCCCTGACCGTCCATCGGACCTGGAACCCGATACAGACATGGCAAAGAGGAGTTTTCACTTTGGCCTTTGCGTAAGGTTTATCTCAGCCGTGCCGTGCCCTGCCCTCCATCTGACAACTTGCAGGCATCAGGCACAAGCTCCCGATGAGCTGTGCTTTAGTACGATGCGTGGCAAAAGGCACATAGCAGAAAGCACGAGTACGCGCTGAACGGAGTCCTAAAAAAGCTTGCTTTTCTTGCCGAATCAACGTTCTCCCTCCATCGCAAGGCGAGGCCGTGGCCAGGAATTTAAGGAGCATTACCTACCTATATAGATGATGATACTCGCTTCTTTCCAGTCCGGGTTGTCTATTCAATTTGCCGACGTGAAGAACTCAAGCGTACTGCCAGCAACTTCCGTTTTGCACCTTGAGATCACGAAGCTGTGGCTCCTTCCTTGCCAGTCGACACAAGTCCTCATTGTACGATTTGTCTTTAAGGCTTTTGCAAAGCATCTTTTCCTAGACACTCCTTATTCACTCAATACCTTCCCTCAACCCGCATCTGAGAACTCGGCATTTACTCCTTCTGATACCTTTAACTCCTTACCCTTTCCTCAAGGGTCTTCAATTTATTGTGCTGCACACCTAAGCACATTGCTGCCCAACCTTTTCTGCTTCGCAAAATTTGCCATTGGCCGTTCTTTGCCAGAATGGTCTATAACTTGAACTATCGCCGGCCTCTGCCTATTCCTGGCTACACCAGCACAGAAGCAACTGATTCAGATGGTGGAAATCAGAGTACTGGGTCATCTCGTACTACCACTTCGATTGGAATTCCTGACGCTTTAGCATTTGACAATATCATCAATGGGGGAACCTGCCCTGTAAGTGACCATCCCAGATTCTTGTAAGCCTCCATTACTGATCAAACTTAGCCCTGCACCACTCGAGACTTTATGAACTACTTGCTCCATGTTGAACACGCTGCCGAGAATCTGCAATTTTACCTCTGGCATCGTGATTACACTCAACGATTCTACCAGGCCAGCAAGACTGAGATCGCTCTTGCACCAGAATGGACCCAAATACAACAGGAGAATGCCTTGCAAGAAGCGCAAGCTCAAGCTTCAGCAAAGAAAATGCTTATGAAGAAGTCAGCAACTGCTGGACTGGAAATGCTCAAAGGGACCGATTTCAATACAGACATCAAGGTTGCTGTAGTCGAGAAACAGGATCCTTTCGTTACCCCTCCACAAACAGCTCATCCAAGTTATCAAACATCTCCCCAATCATCCCACATAGGTAATCCATGGGATGGTATGGCTAGACCACAATCGAGACCTAACTTCAGCCCTACCTCAAATGTTGAATTGTACCACACCGTTGCGACCGAGGCTTTCCAAGCTGCTGGATTGAACAAGCCTTGTAAGTAATATTGACGATGGGGAGGCAATAAGAACTGACAAAACTTCAGTTACTATTCAACCCTTCCGTGAGGAAATCACGCGCGTTATTGGTACCTATATTGCCGAAGGTGGTACTCGGGAATTGAATATCTCTTCTCGCGAGCGTTATGCTATCCTGCGAGCTCTTGAGTACACCACCCATCCTTCCGCATTTACGGCAATCCACAAGACCGTTGAATCATCGTTGCGCAACCAAGCCCACCGAAACTTCATTCGCTGGTCGATTTGCAACGGAAACCGTCCTCGCGTCATATTCGCTCGTGGCCTGGGAGTCACTCTCATCCTGTTTGGCATTGTCACAGCTGTTCTTATTGTCCTAAGCGGCGTTGGACGTGGCTGGCGTGTATTGCCAATAATTCTTGATATCCTCGGTGTGTCAACGTTGATTGCTGCTTACAAGGGCATGTGCGTCGTCCTTCATGGAATGCATCACCGTCACCTTCGTCCATGGGAGCTTTTCGAAGATGCTGATGACGAATACAAACTGAGAGAGTCGTTGGATTCCGGCTACTCGAAGAACAGCTACGAAGACGAACCGTGGGTGGTCAAGTACGACAAACGCAATATCATTCGAAAGGTCTTCGATAAGGAAGTCTGGATCGAGGAGCCAGCACTTCGTCAGATCCAGGACACTATCTTTATTCAAGCCATGCTCGGCGCGCTAGTTTTTGGAATGATCATTACGGGAATCTTTGTTGCGGTTCCCAAAGGAGACTTTTTCTAGAGATTGAGATGTCGGATGATGTTTCATACTAGCAGCGTATATCACCACTGTGTAACCTTTCTTCTGTTGCTAAATAATTTGCTTTATCTGGTGCTCACTAGCGAAGGTAGTATGGTTATATCCATGTTTTCACATAGGACAGAACGGAATGGGCTCAGAATGAATAATGATCGAATGTATATATCTCAATCTGTACCATCTCTATAGGCATCATCGCCCAGGTCAGTGATTCAATTATGCTTCGAAGATAACTCTACCTCAGACACAAGTAAGTAGGAGAGAATAGTAGTCTCTATTATTTGGATATGTGATATAGATGCAGACGAGCAAATCATTCCTTAAGTAGCTCATCCATGCAACCGGGATTTAGCTAGACCTCAGTGCCACACTAATGAAGAAGTCTAAGGCAATGAGATAGATGCTGATTTAGCTCTCATCCACAAACTAAACACCCAGAGATGCTTCATAGTCTAGAGATCAACCGTAACAGTTGATTAATCAAACACAACATACACAACTTACCTTCCGCGGTGGCCGAACCGCCGCACCTCTCCTCAAGGAGGTCAAGCTCTCCAATTGCATGACCCAATGGTGGTATCGCTGGGGATACCTCGACCACCTCACTGAACAGGGCGTAGTCTGCATTGTAACGCGGGACTCGCTTCTCATGCCACCCTGTAGACTGTAGATAGCGTTGCGAATGTCTGACTTCCGCTTGGTGGTCTGGGAGGTTAGGGTTGCTGCAACTGCTCGTTCGCTTTTAGCTGGCTCGGTTGGTGGGCAAACACTGCGGAGATTCGTCATGGCGAGCTGTGAGCTTTCATGGAGATTGAAGTTTGGAATTTATGAGGTATAGATGGGAATTTGGGTTCTCACCCGATTACGGCCTTGTCTTGGATATGTGTATGTGTGTGTATAATTGAGATGAATGCTCTGACTGATACTTTTGTAGGATCGTTTGGTTTTTGGAAGGACGCCAGGGCCCGGTTACGAGATCTGTAGGATACGACGCCATCAAGGCTTGATTGCGAGGTTGTATTCTTCTGTAGGATTGAGATGGTGTGGATTGGGGTAGGTATCGAGTCTTTTATAGCCAATGCTACAAGCATAGAACACGTAGCAACCAAACTGCATCTGCTATTGAAACCAATCTATAAATCAAAACAAGGTAACTATAAAACATTTTGAATGAAAACACCATTTAGGTGATATGTATAGCAGTTGTCTATTTTGAATTCAGATACAATCTCCTCCTTGGAAGCATATCCTTTTTCCTTGCTCTAAAACTCCGTACCGATGGTTCAATATAACCCCACCCCCTTCTAATAATTTTTACCAAACGTTACCAGAACATAAAGAATCATAAAATAAAAAGTCTCAGAATTATGCTCCGAATGCAGCTGCCGGATACTGTCTCTCTTTCTTCTTCTTGCCAGCCGAACCCCGCGACGTGGAGCTACTTCGCGAGTTTGGCCCAGAGGGTACCGTGAGAAGGTCCAAATCTTTGGGTAAGTCATTCCATTCCCGCTCAGGGCGTCGGTCTTGGAAAGAAGTAGCTCGTAGCGTATTTGGCCGTGCTGGAGAGGTTACCTTAGGAGAAGTAGAACCTGCATTGTGGTTTGTGATAGCAACGGGTGGTGGGGGAGTGGTTAACTGTGATGCCGCACCCAAGTGGTCAGTGGGAGTCAAACGACGTCGTAGAACCCAAGCTGTGTCTGGATTCAGTCTTCGGTAGTAACCATGAAGCACTGGTTCCTCCCTCTTAAACCCTCTTGCTGCATACCATTCCAAGGCCTCTCTATTTTCCGTCCATACGTGGGCATAGAGACTATCAATCTTCACATCCTTCTGCGACACCGCCGAGGAAATCACAGTCTCTAGAACTCTAGTTGCGAGCCCTTGAGAGCGGTAAGGTGACAGCAGTGCCAGCGACTGCACATAGATGTCGAAGCTGGAATCTGGGGATATACTGCTCGGATCCAACCGACAGACTACCCCCCCAACAACTTTTGCCTCGTCGGCTGGAGTATCCTTCCACAGTAGTACGCGGGAAAAGTTGGATGGAGACAAGATCTTGTGATAAAAGCTATCCGGGTAGTTGACAGGTAGCAGCAAGGAATTGATGCGGCGCAAGGGTTGGATGTGCGGCTCTTCGACAATGGAAATGCTGGCGCGCTGGGGCAGAGTCGTCGAGGAACGGTTTTGTGCCTGGATTGGAGGTGGCGCCGACGCACTTGGAGGAGAGATTGAGGCATTCGGCGCCGCAATCGAATTCGTAGGTGGCGCGGAGTAGGTGGGAGTTCGTGGTTGGAAAAACGAGCGAATTGACGTCTGCGAGTGAGGAGGGGCATTCGCAGCGGTCGGCGGGCTTTTGACTTCCATGGCGAAGGTACTTGCAAGACGCAAATGCAGCAATGCTACGAGATGTCAAGGGTAGCAGCGATAGCGAAGGTTGGTGATGCAGAGCGTTGGGCGGAGGGGCGAGCCATCAAGTGATATATGAAATGTGTTCTGAAGGGCGCCTGAGATCCGTTCGCGGTCATTCCTGGGGATAGTGGATGGAATGAGCTGGATAAGGCCACCAAAATAGAAAGTCTGGTCACGGGGCTGCGATAAGCAGTCCTTATCGCCAGCCTAAGGCACGAGAACCCCTGTCGCACTGGTTCGTCAGGCAAACGGAAGGCAGGCGAGCAAGCAAGCTGGGTTTCACGAATCAAGCCTCCGTAAGTGGTAAGTAAGGCAGAGCAAGACAGCGACCAGAGCTAAAGTATTATTCCCCCGACATCTCGTACTCAACCTCATCGAGTCGCCATCCTGTTGCCCCCACCACGAACTACCCATTCTCCCATTGAGCCATGCCCACGCTTTCCCAGACCGAAATTTAATCCCGCCAGCGATGTCTTGATGCCCAGCTCGCCTCAGTTTCCTGCCGTCCTCACGCTGCGATCGGGCTTTGACGAGAACATCCCTTTTCACAGCTCGTCACCTCTACTGCGAGCCTGCGCGGCATAAAAATGGCCTCCAGCAACGAAAGCTTCCCCCCACATGGGCTCATCGTCGTGGACGATGACGAACAGGTGGATAACATGGGCGAATTGGTATATTCTCCTTGGATGCTGCAAATCTCCAGGTCTACTGCGTCATTGCAGCAACACAACTAACTTAATTCAGGCACATGCCATTCTGGACGACGTCTTTTACAACCTAATTCACGACGTTGTCCTCAAAACCCATCGCGACGAGAAGATGGCACGCGCCTCGACTGCAGCAATGATTGTTGAGCAAAAAGCTGCCGAAACCGACCCCAACTTACAAGACGATTCTTCGATTTCGGCCAAAACACATCCACACAAGGTCGAGACTGCGGCTGCGACATACAAAGATGGAGAAGTTTACCTGAAAGGAAATCCGTTAAAGGCAATCGACGAGATCCGCTGCCAAAAGTGCGGTCTTCCTCGTCTTCTCCACCCTACCGACGGCCATGGTGCGCGCAAACCTGACCCGTCCATCGAGTATTGTAAACGACGACCATTCATAGAGAAGAAGGGATATGATATTTACGGTCAAACATTTCAGCCAGAAGGACCAGGCCGAGGCAAGAAGAAGCAACCCAATCCTTTACTTGCTCAGGCAGGACAAGACTCGCCAGGCGGAGCGAATGGTTCGGAGGCGAACAAGCCCATCAACTTCCCGCACGCAAAATGCCACCATTGCAACACCTTTCTTCCAATTAAGCGCATGAATAACCACATGGCAAAGTGTATTGGTGGCGGTGGTAGAGACTCTTCTCGCAATGCACTGTGGAAGATTCAGAATGGCAATGGTAACGGCAATGGTAGTCAAAACGGCAGTACGCCACCTGGTAGTCGAAACGGAACGCCAGCACCTGCAGGATCTAGCCAAAGTAAAGGCAAAAGCAGTCCGAACAAGAGAGACGCGGAGGATTATGATTCTGACGAATCACCCGAGAAAAAGAAAAAGAAAACTCTTAAGCTGAAAGCTTCTTCGAGTTCATTGGCCAAAATCAACAAGCTCAAAGCGCCAAAGATGGCAAAGTCAGGTTCTTCTCAGCACTCGTCAAACCTCAGTTTTGAGCACAGGTTACCTAATAGCGACGAGGATGATTCTGATGACGGAGATGGAGAATACGGAACCGTGGTTGTTGAGCCAAAGAAGAAAGCAGCAGCGGTTGCAAACAAGATAAAATCGGTGAAGAATGGTGTTCTTAAAGAGCGAAAGAAATGGCTTCATGGACGAGGTGGTGGTGCATTAAACAAGCTCGAAAACAACACACCTGTAATCGAGCCACCCGATCAGGGCAAGAAGAACGGTGCTGTCAAGAAGGAGAGAGCAGCAAGTGAGAGCTCACAGACGTTGTCAAGCCCAAATTGAGCTTGACAAATCTAGGAGAATGTTTGAACGGCATTGACAGATAGGTAAGATATTGAGATGGCGCACTCTACATAAACATAAGCAAACCGCTGTAGAACTCAGGGATGCATGATTTGGGTTGGGGCTGGTAGCTGCATACGGAACGGCGTTTTCTCATGTGGTATTCACCACAATGGCATTAAGGTGCAGTCTATACTTTCATAGATCGAACAGATTCAGATTTAATCATTTCGACTGTGCACGTCTGCAGCAGCGTGAGCTTCAAATACCAATTTTCTGCTGTTGAAGATCCACAAGGGTGAGCCACGAGCCATTCACCACGAAACGTCATTCTGTCATATAGTTGGTCATTCTTTCTCAGAACTGTCATGGATTCTAGAAGGTATCTTAGATCAACCCATGGCCCAAAGCACCAATGTAAAAAGCCAAAACGCCACGCTATGCAAATACCGGCATTCCCCACAAAACTTTCAAACCTCATCGTCAACCTCCACAACCCTTGCCCGCAGAATCCTCACCTCCTCACTTGGTTTATCCTCCTTATCCGTCTTCACCAAGCCCATCCTTTTCACGACGCCCAAGCCCCTGGTCACACGTCCAAAGATTGTATGCTTCCCATCCAACCACGGCGTAGGTGCTAGGGTAATAAAGAACTGACTGCCATTGGTGTTCGGCCCGCTGTTGGCCATGCTGAGAATTCCCGCCCCAGTATGCTTCAGCGAAGGGGAGATCTCATCCTCGAATTTCTCGCCGTAGATCGAACTCCCGCCTCGGCCGGTACCGGTTGGGTCACCAGTTTGGAGCATGAAGTCGGGGATGATGCGGTGGAAGAGAAGCGTGTCGTAGTATCCTTGCCGGGTCAAAGTCTCGAAGTTTTTGCAGGTTTTGGGCGCGTGGTTGTGGTAGAGCTCGACGATGACGGTGCCCTTTACTTCTTGTCAGCGTCCTTGCTCAGCCAGTCAAGTCGAGGAGAGGAGGGGAACTTTACCATTGTCGTCTCGAGGGCAATGTTGGTCGTCATTTTGTAGATTTGCGATTGGAGAGGCTGAGGTCACAATGGTGGTGGTAGCGGCAGCTCAAGTGCTTTGGGTGCAATTGGAAGGAGAGGAACAGGCCAAGTTTGCGCTGGAGACTTTAACACCGGAGGGTGGCCTTGTAATTGTCAAATGATGTAGAAAAATCGTCGGCCTCGTCGCACCAAGGATTTTGGAATCGCGCAAGGCTGAGGATTCACGATTGATAGACTGCTGGTTCTCGCTTCTTCCAGGCACACCAGGAGACCGCTAGGCGAGCTCGTTCGATGCCTCCTCGCCTCGCTATCCAGACCACGTCGCGTCTTGTGCAAGGCAGGGCCAGCCATTTCGTGATCTATAACACATCTTCTTCAACTGCGAACAGTTCACTCCAGCCAAGGCCACCCCATCTGCTAACAAGCGACACCGGAAAATGGAGGGTGACAGTACTGTTCTCCAGTTCTTGGGGAAATGGAGCCAGAAAATATATGAAGAGCGAGATCTGGTGCAGATGTACTTGCACATATTCGCGGCTGCGCTCTTCCCAATATACATTGGCTCCCACGCATCTCTCCGCCGTCCCCCTTCGGCTCAATCCCCCAAGAAAGCCATTCGCTCAAGAAATCAAGACGAAGATGACGACGACATTCACGTGGAAGAAGCCACAGTGGAAGGCTTGACGCCTTCAGATGCCATCATGTTCCCAGTGCTGGCCGGCTGTACTTTGGGAGGCCTCTATCTGATCATTAAATGGCTCGAGGATCCAGCCCTGCTCAACAAGATTCTTGGGTACTACTTCTCAGCCCTCGGTATTTTCGGAGTGGGCAAGCTTGTCGGGGATGGCCTCAATGTCCTGACTACTTTCATCTTTCCCGACCTCTGGTCTTATGGCAACCAGACGTATCACGTGGATCCACTACTATCGCAGCAACTCACCGGTGGTGTGAAGCCAGGACGGGTCCAGGTCCATCGCAAATTCGTTGCAGACAAGATGACGCCTCTCCCAGGGTATCTGTCAACGATCAAATTCTCGGAGAAGAACACGCAGCGTCTTTGGGCTTTGCGGGCGTTGCTCAAGAACCACTGGATCTTCCGGGGCTATGTGCATGGAATCCTAAGTATGAAGGGCAAGGTCCAGTTGAACGATGTTATAGGCCTGATGATTGGCTTCTTTGCGGTAGTGTTGTACAACACTCTGGGGAAGACCTGGTGGCTTACGAACTTGCTTGGGTTTGGATTCTGCTATGGGACTCTGCAACTTATGTCGCCTACCACGTTCTGGACAGGATCATTAGTCCTGGCTGGCCTTTTCATCTACGACATCACTATGGTATTCTACACGTGCGTTGCTCTCCTACCAATTCCTCGAACCATCACTAACCCAACAATAGTCCACTAATGGTCACCGTTGCCACATCTCTTGACGTGCCCATCAAGCTGGTATTCCCAGGCAAAAAGGGTGGTATGCTAGGACTTGGCGACGTAGTGCTCCCCGGGATAATGATTGCACTGGCCCTCCGGTTCGATCTGTATCTACACTATCTCCGCAAACGCACCAGCCCCACACCTATAGTTCTCAACCCAGACTCATCCTTGACGTCAGCCACACCACCCAAGATCACTAAGGCGCTCTACAAGTCCGCGACGGGCAACTGGGGCGAGAGATTTTGGACGATGAGTGCTACACCGGAGGACAAGGCGAGCGTTGGCAGCCGATTCCCAAGAGTGTATTTCAATGCCGCGCTTGTGGGCTATGTAGCGGGCATGGTTGCAACACTGGTGGTGCTAAATATCTTCAACCACGCGCAGCCGGCCCTGCTGTATTTAGTCCCGGGAGTGCTGATCGCTTTGTGGAGCACGGCTGCCGCGAGGGGAGAGCTGAACCTAATGTGGAATTACACCGAAGATGGAAGTTTGGATGACGGGGCCGAGGAGAAGGGAGAGAAGAAGGGCGGCAGAGAGGAGAAGAAAGAAGTAGGGACGCCCGAGGTATTGAAGACAGAGAAAGATGCCAAGGAAAAAGCCAAGAGAAAGAGTGATGAGGCCCACCACGTCCTCCTTTTCTCGCTTTCGTCGCCAAAATCTGCAAAGACGGCCTTGGAATGAGAAAGGCAGCATGATACAGTCACAGAATTCCAGAACATTCTCCAACCACGTTCCCGTATGCAAATGTGCTCTTGTGAAAATACTGAAAAAAAGTTCACCATAGTGGTTCTGAAAGGAACTGAATCCTGCAGAGCGAGCGGGCTTGCTAGACTGAGGTAGGATTTGTTCCTATCTATTCACAACGAGAGAGCCGCACATATGCTGTGTTTGGAATGCAGGGATACTGACCACTACCACTCCGCAATCCACGAGAAACATAGATAAGATGGAGGACGCTAGAATATCTGTGCCTTGCAAGGCAATAAGTGATATGGAAATCTAAGAGTGAAGACCTAAATATTTGAGATACCTCTAGTCTACCTTAAGTCTGTCGTGCTCTGAACAAGCGCAAGATTCTAACGAAGTCATAACAGAAACCCAAGTCCACATTCTTTCCTCTTCCATCTGCTGGATGTAAGGACTAGTATTCCACAAACTTGAGCTTGCTTAACAACTCCTCAGGCAAGTCCTCCTTCTTCACAAGACCCAAACTAAGGACATCACCCCAGAAGAACATGGCTCTCTCCTGCGCATAAGCCAAATAGTCAAACTCCTCTTCGTCTGCCTCCTCCTGCTCGTGCAACTTCTCCACCTCCTCTGGTTTATGGTTCTGTAATAGCGCCTCAGCAACCAAGCCCTCTGGCCGTTTATCGTGCTCCTTCGCATCCTGCTTCGCCTGGTTCTCCTCGGTGAGGTCATCAGAAGAGAGATGTCCAGGTGGCTTCGGGAGTCCATTCTCCGTAGATTCGGAAACAGGCGAGGAAGGGGCGGGAGCTGGGGATAGTTCAGGTATCTCAGCCTGCACGATTCCCCACGCGACCCATTGCGCCGAATTGGCAATGCGCCAGACGCGCACTTCTTCCATAAGTGCCTGGACTTTGTTCTCCGTATCTTTCTCGCGTCGTGCTTCTTCCTCGGCGTAATTGCTGCGGGTAGGCACTTCGGTACCGCTTGGTGTGCGGCTATCCAGCATGAAGGCGCTAATGCTGCCTGGTGCTCCCGCATTGCTGTCGCCAGAGGACAGTTTGGGAGTGGCGCTTGCAAGCGGGTTGAACTGCGGACGGTGGTTTACGTAGGAACGGATAAAAGTCTCTTGTTGAGCGCGTGTGGGATATGCTTCCGTGTTGCACGCGTAGGATGCTGTGGGATGGTGGTAGTTGTAACACCATTCTGTGAAATGGTTTGCGAATTCAAGACCTGGTGTATTTGCGGATGCGTACTCGAAATCTATCACAACAAGCTGCTTGTGGGTGTTCTGAGGGAGAAGGAGAGGTGATGGTGCAGACCCATCCTTGGATTCTGGAATGATTCGTAGGATGTTGCCATATTGTGTCTAGGGAGAATTGTGAGTTTGTGTAGCATGGAGTACTTTTCAAGCACGCAAGGAAGGATTGATCAATACATACATCGTTGTGGGCGAAGACCAATCTATCCATAAGATATCTATGCCCTCCATAGTACTCATCGAGCCAAGCCCTGTATTTCTCGATAGTCGCTTTGAACATCGGCCATTCGACACCACATACAAGGCCCCGTTCTCGCCATCTCTCCCCTTGACGTTTCCCGCCAGATTTAATCTGTTTATCAAGATAGGTGACGACCTCCTCAACTCTGTCAACCCACTTGTCCCAATTAAGCCATACAAAGGGACCCTGCTCTCGTTCTCGTTCAAGAAGTTCGATACCATCATGTAACTCACGCATGCGCTTCGCGATCTGCTTGCTAGTGGCCTCAACTCTCAAATCCGCAGCTGTCAAGGTTTGAGCATTGAAGAATTCCTCGAATCGACCGTTCTTGAAAGTGCCCAGGAGACGAGGTCCAATCTTCTTCCTAGCCAAACGCCGTAAGATGCCCAGCTCATTTTCACGATCAATCAAATGCTCAACTTGTGGGCCATAGATACGGAGCAACAATTTCGGAGGTGGCCTATCCAGATCCTTAGGAGGGCACACAACATAAACAGCGTTGGTCAAGGCGCCGCTCAACCTTTCGACGTCAATGTCTCCGCCTCTTTCTAGTGGTACTCGCCGCCAGCCTTTTAGCCGAAGCGTATGCGCCAACCGTACGATCTCACTTTTAAAGGTAAGCCAGCCCTTCCTTTCTTTCTCTATACGAGGGCCGCTACTCAAGGTTGGAGTGTCCGTAGATGATCCACCCGTGTAGGACATGGTCTTTGAGTTGTCTAATACCACATCACAAGTGGGAACTACAACATCACCATCTTGATACTCAGTATCTGAAGAATGATGACCCCTCAGACTACGGGCAGACGACCGTCGTCGACTGCTGTGAGAGGGCATCTTAGGGCGCAAGACCGGCGAGGAGAGCGGTAATAGATCATGTCCAAACGCAGTCCGACTATCTTCCAAGATCCTCTGGAGCTTTTCAAGAGAGATAGAGCTCGAGTCAGAGCCACGCGATGAAGGCCTAGACCCTGATCTGCCGGTATATAATCCTAGTTCTTCGCTCTGCCCATCATCCTCCTTGGAACCTCTCTTGTGGGATTTGCGAGCCGCTTTCTTTGCCTTCTCGGCTTGGAGCCATTCCGCAACTTGGGATAGCAGTCTATCGTGGTGATGTTGGTGATGGCGATGTCCATGCTTGTGATCGCCGCGGTGATGTGAAGAAGTCTCTGGGGAAAGATTAGTTTCGTCTGTGCTTCCCTGGCTCGTTGTGGAGACTCTGGAGGAGGCCGTGGAGGGAGGGGTTGGTCTGCCGGTCATTCTCTTCGCAATGCTGGCTGTGAACTGCTTTCGTCTTGAGACTTCTTCGGTGGGGAACGTCAATGGAATATCTTCTGCGGGCTCTGCTATGGAGACCACTACTCTGAGGTTAGCAACCTGTAAGGGTCAAAATGCAGCGCCGATAGGGTAAAGCGGGGGGGCAGGGAATGGAAAGGATCATGTTGATGGCTCACTCTTTGTAGCTCCACTCTTAGGGCTTGCTACCTCGTCCCCCTCCGGTCTCAGAGCAGGTCGCAGCACCGGCTGGCTTGAGCCACTGCTATCGGTCTGCGAGGCCATCCTCCTGTCTGAGCTTCTCGACAAGGTCGCGTAGCCCCTTCCGAGTTTCTGCTTTGGGAAGAAGTTTTAGGTTAGGTCGCGTGCTCAAGTGCTGCTAGCTTGTTTTTCTTCGATGCTGAAATTGCGTATGTCGACCTGGATGTTGTTTGCGTGGTTTCAAGAAAGACTCGAAAGACTCTGACGAGGGTGTGATCGCTTCTTTAATTCACGAGCTTTTCCAGCCTTGTCGTCTGATGCACTCTGTTTGTGCCTGAACCCTTGCAGATTTTAGAGCGCGGTTGACGTCAGAGCAGAGCTTTCTTTGATGAAGCGCTGGGGAACTGGCGAAGTTGGACCTGGTCCAAATCCAAATGGTTCGACAGTCTGAGGGTATATCTGAGAATAGACTGAGACACCGATGATGAGGAGAAAAGGTCCCAGAACATATATCCAGAGCTCTTATCATCAACGCGACGAGCGGTGACCCTCGTTCCAGGGAAGTGGTGAATGCCTGCGGGCCGTAACCTAATGTAGCGTCATGTCTACGTGGGATGTGCATGTGAAATGTGGCGCATCGAGTCCCGTGGCGAGGATCTGTGTTGCTTGTACAACTCACAACCACGCTGTTCCGCCTACAGAAATTTTCACATTGGTAGCAACAGAGTTAATAGACTTCTAAATTATCAAAGCTACGGAATCTGGTGTGCCTGAAATACTCTCTGAGAAGGCCTAGCTAGAAAGACATCCGGCCAAACATTGTCGCCGTTAATTTGATCGCTGCCCATAATTGAAAGTTGCTCTTAAACTCCTGTCCCAGTTCTATACTCACGTCCTCTCCTAGCCTATCTGAATCGAGATGTGCAGCGGCCCATAACTTCTCCTTGGCACACAAGCTCAGCGTTGAACTCTGAGCCGTCCAGAGTGAGATAAATATCGAAGTACACACGATAGAAGGTTCCTTGTGGAGTGTCCATACGCTCGAAGTCTTTCTCTAGGTTTTTTCGAGAGAGATCAGAAGTCAGTGTCACAACTTCCTTGACACCTGTGATGTATGAGTTAGCTGTAGTCAAATTACTAGGACTGGAGATGACTTACGAGGGTCTTTAGTATATTCGGGGCAGACATCATCGTCACAAGCATATAATATATCCTCGTACATGAGTGTGGCACCAGGAGCCACTTGCCTAAAGAACGACACCTTGACGGGCTCTCCGATCTTAACTCTCTGGCCTTTCTGGACGAAAATTTGTCGCGTAAACTTGCATCTGTCCTTGCCAT
This sequence comes from Coleophoma crateriformis, assembly GCA_003369635.1. NCBI lineage: Eukaryota > Fungi > Ascomycota > Leotiomycetes > Helotiales > Dermateaceae > Coleophoma > Coleophoma crateriformis. Next base: position 2,333,883 of record PDLN01000002.1, read on the forward strand.
CAAGAGATGGGACACGGTAAGCCTCAGGATGATGACCTTCTTTAAAGGGTTGCAGCGTCGCCATAAGGTAATGTCGACGAGCCACACGCGAAGTGACAACCCGTTCGGTGATACCAGCAGTAACAGCTCCCTTGACGATGGCAGCCACTGAGTCCATGGGCCGAACAACCTTGGCTTGGAACTGAGGTGGCACGTGAAGCTTGATCTGCTGGAAGAGATATTCTGAAGCACCGAAGCCTCCAACAACAAGAACATTCTGCAGTGTTCGGTTTTGCGCTTGGATGGCGATAATCTGGTTTCTGACAAGCTCTAAAATCCTGTTGACGACAGGTTCAAAACACTGGAGAATCTCCTCATTTGTGAATGTCATATAACCTTCCTCGATACCAGCTTCTGGGAATTCTGCTTCGATACCAACATCGACCGCCCATTTTTGGTTGTTGTTTCTGAAGTCGGCTTTAATTCGGTTCTCAAAGTCCATGATACATTTCGCATAAACTCTTCCAGCCGTTTTTGATCCATCAGGCAACTTCATTTTTCGAATCTTCGTACGTAAGATGTTACTGAAGTTTCGGTTGAGAGCCGTGGAACCGCATGAATCTCCCGAACCAGCTGTACATTCAGCTACTGTAAAGGGAGATTCTTCTTCGACTTCATAAGCGATTAAATCAACAGTACCACCTCCACAATCGACGATTAAAACGGCGTCATGAACTTTGAGATTTAGAAGTCCCGTCTTCGAGCAGAACAAGGCCGCTGCTTCGGGTTCGGTGATTAGAGTCAGTCTGTTGTCGTTCTCGTCACGTAAAAATCCAGCTTGAATAGCAGCCGCTCTCGTTGCCGCTTTTCCAGCATCGTTCCAGATAGCAGGCACTGTGAGATAATAACGGATATTCCTCTCCTCTCGGTTGAATACCTCACCAAGAGTTTTCTGCAACTGATTTCGCATTGCTTGTCGCAACTTGAAAAGGTAGTCGGCCGCGACGTCAATTTCAGATTTTCCGGGTGGAAGGGGTGGCAGGTTGATAGGATCGATGTATGTGTTTCCAGAAAGCATTAGTTGTAATTTGAACCATTCGACCTTTTGAACCCCAGGTTTGGGATAACCGGTTGGAGCGAGGGCATCCGCAATATCAGGTCCCCATCCAACGACCTTTTGGTATTGATCATAGTAGAGAACAGTGGGAATCTATAGCTGTCAGCGCGTAGCGAGAATCGGAACATTGTAGCCCTCACCTTCTGTTTAGTGTAAGAACCAGCTCCTGGCCACTCTGTAATAATGTCTTCCTTGGCCTCAGTATTTGTTGCGAATGCGAAAGCGACACCCGAGAAGGTTGTTCCCTAAGGTGCAATTAGCTAAGTTCTTAGAACAAGGTATGGCTACGTACAAAGTCGATACCAACAATCAATTGTGCCTTACTCCTGCCAGCACCCTCGACCTCTACAGCATTGTTCCTGTTCGCATATTGTGCAGCAGCGCCACCACCTTGGCCAGGAGCGCCATACTGAGGCGGGTTGTACTGAGGAGGCCCTCCAGCTACGGGTGGGCCGCCGATCTGTTGGGAAGCTTGAGGGTGTCCTGGAGGGTAGCCTGAGCCGGTGATGATCGGAGGAGGTCCTCCCATCATCTGGGAAGGGGGGGTTCGAGGTCCGTTTGCTGCCAGCGGGCTGGTTGTTCGGCCTGCTGCAGCGGGTGCAGGAGCATAGTTGTTCGAATAGCTGGGTGGTCTACCACCTCCCGGTTGGTGGTTCATCGGAAGACTTGAAGACGACGAGGAGGCTACAGAGGCTGGCCGTCCAGCGAGTGGGGGTATCTGCGGGGCTGAGGCGTTTGGACTTTGCAAGGTGGGAGTATTTCCACTCGACTTTCGTTTGGAGCCAAATCCAAGGCTTTTGAAGCGGGAGCTCGAAGAACTCATATGTGCGAGCACGGAAAGATGAAGGAGCGCGGAGGTGCAAGGAAGGGGAGATTTGCGAGAGCTTTGGCGCTTCACCTGTCAGCACCACGCTAGTGCGGTGGCTAAGCTGAGGCAAAGGATCGCTGCGTGCAGATGGACGTGCCTGTCGCGCAAAGCATGTGGGTTTTCCTCTGTCAAAACAGTTGTGGAGGTTCTATCGCCGTCAAATATGCGTCTTGCTGTTTGTCCTCGGGTGGTTGTGGGTTGACAATGAATTCGCAGGTCGCGAGGTGAGCTAAGGCGTTGGGTTGAAAGAAGGATCGGGGGCCGTTGGAGTATTGCTTTGTTCCCGAAGCAGCATTGAGTGAGCGCCGTCTCGCATTGGAGATCACTTCACAGATGCGAACAAGTGGTTCTGCGGCGCGAGATGTCACCCATATATATGATCGCACAATAAGAATGGGTGACACTTGCTAGGGTCGAAGTATACGTCGCCAGCATGATGCACACTGCATCCCTGAAGTGGCAGGCTTCAAGACTTCATCACCCCGCTCTGAATTCCAAAGCAGCTTTCACAGGGCTGTACAACTGTGGCTGCGCGCACTATGCTCGGCCACACAGCCACATATATTTCCTTTTATATTCCTTCCCGTGATATAAACGCGCCGGCGTTATTCCTCCCTCACACTTAACGACCTTCTGTGGTCATTAATAGACTGGAGCTGGTCGCCGCTCGTCGCGCTACTCTGGGACTCTCTAGTCGATTGTTTGTAGGGGTTGGCAGTCCTGCTTACATTTTCACTCAGTCCTGCATTAGTCCCCAAGAGTCCTGACGGTCAGAGAGGTGAGACTGGGATGGGAGGGTCAGTCGCAAGCGAGTCGGCTGAGTACAAAGTACTTTCCTAGAGTACCTACGGTAGAGTGGCACGGTGGTGGCTTGCGGCCGGTTAGCAGGAGGGAGGGACATGAAGGAAGGAAGGCCATAAGGATTTCTGATAACCAGGCCTCAGCCGCCTTGTCGGCACCGGTATCGTCCAGAAGTCAATGGCGCTGGTAGCGAGGTTCCGTGCTTCTGCGACAGCCACGATAAGACATGAGGCCACCCACCACCGTATGAAGGGACGTTACTTGGGACGGGTGTCTGTGCCTGCTCTCGTGCTTGCTTCCAGATGGGTCTCTGCCAGGGCCAGCTTGGTCTGACTATTCCAGCCGTTGCATATATCTACGGTATCTTATCTGCCGTAAATGCGGAAAAGGCCAGGTTGTCCGCTCCGGACAATTCTAGAAGCGGGTTTGCCGGAGTCGTGGAAGTTGAGGACGACGGGAGCCCGAGGAAGTGTCGCAGCCGCTCCCTCTCAGACTCCGAGACTCTGATACGGAATTCAAAGCGCATGCACTTGCAATGCTTAATCTGATCTGATCAGATCTACTCAAGTCCTTACTGTGACACCGCTCCCAACCTCGCCCAACAAAATGAAACCTCCAAAAACCCCCTCCATCTCCATCCTCTCCTCATTCTCCTCCTGCTTCCACTCTCGATGTCGCAACCCAACGACTCATTTCTCCAAACCCACCGCCCACACCTCCGCGCCCTCCAGACTGGACAGAATCTGCTACCCCCCACCGTTCTGAAGTCTCTGCCCGTGAATTAGGCCGAGGGCTCCATCGCTACCCGAGCGCGAATCCCATGAGTGGAAGAACCGCGCAACCAAGGACCGGACCATCACGCTCATCGTCATCGTGCCGCCCCAAGTCAGCCAGACCTGCGGTCGTAACTTGCACAAAACCCCAGGGGCATCCTAACCGGCCCTCCTCCGTAGTCACTTGCTCCGATTCTGCCCTCCGTGGTTACGCCTATGAGGTGATTCTACCGACTGAAGACAGGTTAACGGGCCGTTGTCCAGCGAATCCCAGCCCACGAGGCTCTCCAGTCTCCATTGTCCAGTCTCCATCGACCGAGAAAAAGCCCCTCATCCCCTTCCTTTCCGAATCTGACCTGCCCCGCCAAGCTGGCGCTGTGAACTCTTAATCATCAACACGACGAGTTCCACACATAGAAGAAGGGCCTTGCCGCCCTCTCCTCCCTCTCCTCAATCTCCATTGTCCCTCCACAATCCTCTCACTCTCGCTGTTTCCTCTGAAAAGCCTCACCAGGTCTCGACGCGACCCCGAATCAATCTGCTTCCGCTTGCCTCGTTCGCCTTCCTTGCCCTCGTCCTAGTGAGTTTTCGAACTGCGTCATTGCCCCTCCTCGCTCAAGTCGACCTAGTCCCTCATTCTTCAATCAATACTTGCTAATCGCATTGGCCCTAGGTACTGCAGTTTCTCTTTACAGAGACTCCATCTTTATACAACAAGCTCTCGCAACCCGTTTCTCCAACTTCCTACTCGCCGCCAGCGCACGTCTTCGACGGAGGAGGTACCTGCGAGAGTCCCCATCCATTTCCTACAGAGGCCCCGATTTCGAGACCGCACAAGATGAGTTTGCTTGCAGAGTCGAAGCGCGTCGCCGCAGAGTTCGAGTACGCGGACGATGATGTGCGCAAGGCTGTCGTGGAGTTCGTGGACGAGATGAGTATGGAATATGGGTTCTCAAAGAGATTCGGGCTGACACTGCCATAGACGAGGGCCTGGAGAAGAATGCTACACTTATGAGTCAAATTCCCACGTATGTGACGGCAGTTCCCAATGGCACGGAAAAGGTCAGTCAAATGCCACCAGTTGCCGATTCAACGACTGACTGGTTTAGGGCCTGTATTTGGCTGTTGATCTTGGCGGAACCAACTTCAGAGTGTGCTCAATTCAGTTGCATGGAGACACCACGTTTAGCTTGACGCAGTCGAAAGTTGCCATTCCGAGAGAATTGATGGAGGCACAAACCGCAACAGAGCTCTTTTCATTCCTAGCTAAGCAGATTGAGATTTTCCTCAAGACCCACCATGAAGATCATTTTGAGAAGCATATCAAGCGACGGATGACCGCCAGCACACCTGAAGGTTACAGGAATCTTGAATATTTCAAGCTCGGATTTACTTTCAGCTTTCCGGTTCATCAGGTGGGTATCAACCGCGGAACTCTTATTAGATGGACCAAGGGTTTCAATATTGCAGATGCAGTTGGACAAGATGTGTGTGTCATGTTGCAACGGGAAATCGATATTCTCAAGCTCCCAGTGACGGTGGCAGCTTTGGTAAATGACACAGTTGGTACGCTCATGGCGAGATCATATACCTCTCCAGGAAAGACAGGCACTCTACTCGGAGCAATCTTTGGCACAGGAACAAATGGTGCATATGTGGAGAAGCTATCTAAGATTACCAAGCCAATGGATGGACACTATGACAAGAGTACTGGAGATATGGTCGTTAACACAGAATGGGGTTCTTTCGATAACAACTTGAAGGTCCTGCCTAACACTCCATACGACGCGATCCTTGACAAGGACAGTGTCAACCCAGGCATTCAAATGTTCGAGAAGCGTATCTCTGGCATGTTCTTGGGAGAAATTCTGCGAATTGCTCTTGTTGAAATGGTTAAAAAGCCAGAGATTCCTCTCTTCAGCGATGTCAACTCATCCAGCAATGACTACCATTCTACCACGACTATTGCTGAATCTGCCGCACTTTACAAACAGTGGGGCGTTGACAGCAGCATTCTCTCTATTGCTGAAGCTGATAATTCTGTTGGGCTTCGTGTTTTGCGACAGGAGATTGAGAAGTCTCTTGGCGTCTCAGCGCCATCGATTGAAGACGCACAAGCTGTCAAAGAGATTGCCCACGCTATTGGAAAGCGAGCTGCAAGATTGGCCGGAGTAGCTATCGGAGCTATTGTGCTCCAAACAGGACGGTTGGAATCCTTGACCGTTCAGCCTCCAAAGCCAGCTAGTGACATTGTTTCTGATTTCAAGTCTCTGCATCTTCAGGACGCCGCTGCGGCCACCGTTAATAAGCTTGCAGATGCGGCTCTTCCACTGACTGGTGCTCCAGTCAGCGAGGATGATGTTATCGATATTGGTGTGGATGGTTCTCTGGTGGAGTTTTATCCTGGGTTTGAAGACTACATGCGCGAAGCCCTCAGAGCTATGGAGAGAATCGGCGCTGCTGGCGAGCGACGCATACGCATTGGCATTGCAAAAGACGGATCTGGAGTTGGAGCAGCACTGATTGCTCTTGTCGCTTCAGGCATGGAGAAGCCAGAGGACCACATGAATGAGTTGAGAAGGAAGTTGGCGGAAGAAGAGGATGCGATCGAGGAGTAAAAGAGGATGTTTATTTCTGTTGGATGGTTATTGAGCTTTGTTTTGTTAGCCTTCGAGTACACATTAGCCATCCGATTCGGCCTGCGGTTCCATGGGCTTCTTGCCTTAGCTGGTTGTTCTCAGTGCATGCTTGCACTGAGATTTTCACGTCTATAACGAATGACTATTTTCATGATGCCCAACGCACGGCTTTGATACTCTGCGTGTGAATGCAGTGTGATTAATTGTTGTCTCAACAGTATACTACAAATCACTTCAATACTCAACATCAATAGCTCCAAATTCCTCTCCACCATTCTTTACCCACCCCTTCAACGAAGTCGCCTTCACATCCTCCTTGACATTCCTCCTCCATTTCAACGCCTCACCCTCTTTAACATTCTTATACCTCTTCATCCCTAATCCCATTCTCACACCCCCTTCTACAGCCACCAGTCCCGCAACCTCCATCGCAAGTTTCCACATCCTTCTCTTGCACATCCGACTCGCACCCCGGGGATCAAACTGTTTCCGCCCCTGCAACACGCCCCCAATGATCGTTTCCTCGCGCCCATTGGCCGTCCACGACGCAGCAAGGTTACTAGAAACATATCTTACTTCTCCATTCGCATCCCCTCCCAAGACGCTAGGGCCTGCTCGTCGACTATATGCGAACTCCCTCCCCGTGGTCTTGATCTCAAAAGGATGAAAGCGATAGCCACCGCCCCATTGCTCTGGAAGTGAATTTAAGCTTTGCAGTCGTCCCGAAGAGGAAAATGCTCGCGTGCAACCTGAGGGAGAATATTGAGACACGGGCAGCACGAGACTGTTGAGGTAGAGGTTTTGGGGTGAGACTAAGAGGGATACAATAGAGGAGAGAAGCGAGGTACTCTGCTTCAGAGCAATCTTGTCAGAGCAAGACTTGGAGAGTGTTGGGGGTGCATCCGGGCGGGAGGGTTTACGGCGGACGATTCCTATGGGCTCTGAGTAAGTCCCGAGGTGGGTTGGAGTGTGGTTTAATTACCTAATTCTGAGAAATAGCCCCGGCCATACAGGATTGCTTCTGCTTCTGTAGACGCCTCGATGTCTTGGGTCTGTATGGCGGGAGGGACGTCCCAAGGACTACTGTCGTCTTGCGCAGCCATTGTGAGTTCCATACTCGAATCACCACCTGTGCCATAACATCAGACACAATAAACACCAACCGCAGTGCATAACTAAACATCCTCTCGTAGTGAAGAGACTCACTCACAAGGCGCTTCAGAGCAATACATATGCAAATCAATACCATCGCGTAGCGCGAACGGCTGGAAGTGAGATTCCGTCAACTCATCCGCCTCTCGGAAACGCACGTACTCAGAAGTCTTCTTCTCAGAGACAGCTAGTGCGTGGCATTCTTCAAGCAGGAGACGGTTGAAGGATCTGATGGCTAGGATCTCAGCGTGCCAATCGTGTAGGGCGAGACCTTGAGCCTGGGAGATTTTGTTCTGGGGCAAGCATTTCATGCCCGTTCTATGCTATCTGTCAGAAAGTAGGTCTTGGACTGCAGATAAGAGGGTTCTTACGCAAGAGCAAGGCATGCCAGGTTTGTCCCTCCTAAGAATTCTCGCATCAGTCCTGCCGTTTTCTTACATATCCCTTGTTTGAAGAAGTTTACCGACACCCTGCGCAACAATCCCGCTCAACGGTACCCATTCTCTGACGCCTGGCCCTCGGACCTGAGGCTTCCGCTTTGCAGGAAGCTTGTCGAATTGCTCAAGGACAACACTGGCAATATCATCACCAGAGACTTCCATCGCATGTCAAGTAACGTGACGTAGAAGGTTGTTCTCCAAAGAGACTTTCGGTCTCGGAACGGAACGACAAAAGAGGCGGGCGAGCCGGAAGCCAGCGAGGACCTGGACAAAGCGTAACGTCACAGCCGTCGTCAAATCAATAACAGCAGAAACTCTCCGAGCGTTCCAGTCCATTCCGATAATCCACCCCTTGCTGATATACCCTCTGCATGATCTGGTTTCCTGCAGAGAGTCAAATGGTGGGGTAGTCACGATGCGACTGTTTACGTGCCTGACATATTTCCTTGTCTCTTCAGCATGAATGCATTGAGTAAGATAAGATCGCTCTTTCCCGAATACCTTCAACGTCCTCTGTATTGTCTCTTTTGGCTGACCGATGGTTTCTTTCGTAATAGTATCCAAGGCTCGAAGGGTTTGCCTGTCCTATACACCGGCATGCTGATCTTATACTGACAAATCACGCAGCCCAAGTTTGACTTGAACCTCAGAGTAAGCGGTTCGCAACCACAGCTTGAGGTCAATATCTGACAATCCTAGATTGTAGATCTCAATAACGTCCCCCTTGTGAGCGGAACCTCATACGTGAAATGGCACCTCCCTTCGTCAACTGCCGCGGAACATCGCGGACGCACCGACAAAGCTCCAATCAAGGAGCACAAAGTCTCATGGGACTACGTCCGCAGCATCCCTGTGCGCCTGACTATCGACAAGAACAATAACCTTCAAGGGACGCTCATCCATTTCGAGGTGGTGCAGGATTACAGCTCGGGCGTGCGCGGCGAGAAGATCACACTGGGGTTCATCACGTTGAATCTAGCGGAATACGTGGAGGAGAGCGAAGCCCTCGGTGAAAATGATGAGGGGATTACTAGGCGGTATCTAATGCAGGAGAGTAAGATCAACAGTACGTTGAAGATTGGGATTTCCATGCGGCAGGTGGATGGGGAGAGGAATTTCGTTGCGCCGCCTCTCAAAACCGCGCCGGTGTTTGGCGGAATTGCTGGAATCATGGCCGGGGAGCAGGGCGAACAAGATGATCTCGGGCGTAAGTATTGGTATTCCAAGCATGGCTTCAATACTAACTCATACGGCTAGATATGCCATCGATAAACAAGTCAAGAGACATTAGCGAACTGCAAGACATGTACCGCACATCACTTGCTGCATCATGGGCTGCTTGCTCGGCGGAATTGCCTGCAGATGAATGCATCGAGGACATCTTCAACGGTGGCGACGGCTGGAAAGACACGAAAGACTCATTACCAAGGCAATCAGTACTTGCACTTGAGGAGACTATCACTCAAGATGATTTAAATCCCCATCGAAGACATCGACATCACCACGGCCACCATGGCCGCCACCGAACACCTTCAAGTGGCTCGAAAGCATCGACCGCTACCGTCACCGATAAATCTATGCGCCAGGGCCACAAGCATTCAAGAAGTGACGATAAAATTCCGGTGCCGGACCTGCACCGAGAACCGAGTTCTGAGGATAGCGAGAGGGGAAGGACGGGATTTAAACATGTCCCCGAGGTCGATGAGTTTGATGTTAGAGATGATCTTGTGGCTTGGCGGTTGCCAGGTTATGTGTCATGAATTCAGTCTTTGAGAATCATGTTATGTATGGCGTTATGATTTGGAACGGTATCAAGGCAGTTCAGATCTTTTGAGTATTAAGCAGCATAGAGAGGCTAGACCTTTAATACCTTACATCTTTTCATACTTTTCTTATCACAACTTAGATTGTTAGGGAATACTTATGCGCCACGTCTGCAAGCTCAATCAGCTCGAGCTGCGAGGCCTGTTGGATCACGGTCTAATTTGTCAATCTGTCGTGAACCTCTATAGATCTTGATCACCTATATTCCCAGATCTGCTTAGTTGTAGCATTGCGTCATGGGCTTCTCCTGCTGCATCCCAACGCTTTGAGATCCTACCAATTTAAGGGTCCCGAATGAAGTTCAACGTTCTTTGCCTTCCATCTTGAGCTCGTTGACTCACTCATGGGATTTGGTAGTTTGTACTATTTGCTCTGCAATATACTTCGAATCTGCTTGGTGGTACGCTGACTCTGAGTTTCTGCTCCTTGGGTGCTTTGAGGGAACTTGAAGATCTGACAGAGCTCTTATTCAGTGCCCGAAGACTCGGTCAAAATGTGGGCAGGTCAGGCTCAATTCGAAACACTCTCACCACGAGCCCCAAGTTTGCCCATCTGATTTCTAAACCTTCTTGGTGGTTTAATGGACGTGAAGCTCAACTGCTACTTCCTTTGTGCTTTGAGCCATTAGACCCTTCGGGGATATCACGTCGAATCCAATAATTTTATTCTCAAGATTGTGACCATTTCGATTAAGCCCTTCTCATTCATCCCCACTGATCATAGCAAGAGCGTGCGTGAACGATATCCTGCGTGGAAATATAAGCTGCCGAAGGACTATGCTAAAGGCATGCTCGTAGAATTGGAACTGCCATAAGCGTAATAATGCCCTTGGTATTGTTACAGACTCTCTGCAGATATATACACCGTTGTTGTTTCCCTTGGTTCCATTCTGCGCGTTCATGTTCAAGACTTGACCAATCCTGAGACCTTATCCTCGATTTCCTTGTCCGACAACCCTACTAATGATTCGCTCTTTTCTTGTCCGAACTCTGTAGAAGTGTACAATCAGCATGAAATCGTCTTATGGACACCAGAATGGGCATTTCGTCGCCATACCGTATCTGGCGTACACCCGCGGTTGGGTACCAGCGGCTTCCCGGAGCATGATGGGTGTTTGTGGGTTGTTCTTCTTCATTGTTGGGTACGCGCGAGCAAGGAACGATCTATGACCGTCAGTCCAATTCATGTATGAAGCAATCCAAGCATCCAGGGTTCTGTCTAGGACAAAAGCTTACCTCGTAGCTCCACTTCCCTCACCAGTCTGGCAGAAGAGGAAGCGCACTTCCTTGAGAGCCTGCGAAAATGCGTATTTGCCCGACATCGTATCTCTCTGATTGAGTGCAATTGACAAAGGGGAGAATGGTATGCAAGCAAAGCTCGAGGCTGAGATATGAGGCTTTGACTTGAGGTTGAGAGGTTCGCGAAATCGTGCATAAAATTGCCGCTCTGCAAGCTTGTGCATTATGCACTATCTGCATAAAGTAAGCTTCTGTGCAAGGCCGGACGGAGATAACCACTCTACGCCAACAGTATTTGTACTCAAGCTCAACAACTCTCCTCCTCCATCTCTGGCATCTCGTAAGTCCCCCCTTGTCTTGTTTGGTGGTATATTATTCAGCTGCTTACCTTCATAGTTCTCCCGTGCGCGAGAATCAGCAACAATGCCTCCTTCCACTGTTTTTCGTGCTGCCCGCCCTGTATTCCGATCGTCGCAATTCTTCACACAACAAGCCTATCGCACACAAGGAGGACGAGTTGCTGGACGAAGATGCCAGAGCACAGCTAGCCAGGCTACTGAAGCCGCACCAGGATTGTTCAAGCGGATGTGGGAGAGTCCAGTTGGTTTCAAGACTGTGCATTTCTGGTATGGAAGACCCTCAAAATTCGTTACGGATCTTTTAGAACTGTAGCTGACATAGAAGATAGGGCTCCTGTCATGAAGGTATGGGACATCCAATCGTATACGTCTTTAAAACGACGGTCACGCGATCGCTTTTCTGGATACAAGTTATGCGCTCGCAGATGAAGAATCCAAACTGACAAGATGTAGTGGGCTCTTGTCCTCGCAGGTATTGCCGATCTTACTCGACCAGCAGAGAAGCTCTCCCTGACACAGAATGCTGCTCTCACTGCCACTGGTATCATCTGGACCAGATGGTGCTTGATCATCAAGCCCCGTAACATTCTGTTCGTTTCTCCGATAAATCCCTGCAGCTGCGGAAATAGATACTAATACAACCTGCACAGGTTGGCAACCGTTAACTTCTTCCTCGGATGTGTCGGTGTCGCCCAAGTCACTCGAATTCTCCTTTGGCGACGATCCCCCGAGGGCAAGGCGGCCCTTCAACTCGAGGCAGCTCAGCAGAGCGCTGTTGACACCGCCAAGGATGTCAAGGGCAAGGTTGAGGATGTTATTAAGGCTTAGAGGCTAGATTTTTGGATTTGCCAGGCATAGTTTGGAAGATGGGCTTTATAGTGGGGTTAAATAGGTCATCATCAGGATGTATGCGGTGGAGAGTGGTCCGAATTGGTTCAGGCGTGACGAGCCAGACGTTGCCTGCCTTTGCAGGAATACATATGTATCATACGTCGTTGAGTTTTATGGCGGTCAAGTATTTGCTACAGCACTCATGTTTTTTGGGGCATTGTATGTGTCTAGTGTACTCTTGCCAAGACTCATGGGCATCCAGTTCTCTCATGAAGTTTTGAAGACATCAATATTTTCAAGATCATAACTCTTACCCTACTGGAAGTCAAGATACGTATATCTGGTGTTCTTATGATCCCTGCAGCCCTAAACCCTTCCCTCAGGCCAATCATTCCTTATCCAACGTAGTCTCGAGGCGAAGAAGCGTTCTGGTCATACTTGACCCCTAAATTATCCCTCGCTTAAGTCTTCCACCCCCCTGAATATACCTCGCTTACATCCACGAGATAAACAGAAATACTCGACTTGAGAGTGAGAGGGGTCCAATGTGAAGATACGAAGGATCTAAGCTCGGCGATGTATGTTCTCTCGACGAACTCGCTGTCAAACGCTCCGCCCGTCTAAGCGGCAGCTATACCACCTTCGTGTGCCCTACAATGCAGCAGGCCAGGTCTTGCAACTTCAGATTCAGATGAGCTCGTGTATATCTTCTTGCCTCAAGATGATGGTCCTCAAGTCTCATGTTAGGATGCGGCCGAGAAGAAAAGCATCGAGGTCACCTCTTTCGTACTTTGTGCATTCTTCTAACTTGCATCATCTCTGACTTCTTCGGATGTTCAGAATGGAGCTTCCTCGTGTCGTTGTCTTTTGATAAAATCCTTTCTGCATTATATTGATTGGTAGAATGCTATGCGTAATCCCGGCCCTATCTCTCGTAAGGAAAAGAGGAGGCGCAGGAGCATCAAAAGCCAACTTCTTACCCTTCTTTACGTCTTATCTAACTTCTCTTCCAACACAAGGCCATTCTTCTCCATCCTCATCTCCACATGGCGGCTTTTCCCATCTTCAATTTCCCCACAAGAAGATCCACTCAAGTTTTAGTAGCCACGCAGCGAAGGTGAGGGTAGAAGGAACCACGGAAAATCCCCTTGGGTTCTTCTCCTTCGCAGCTCGCTTTCTTTGCACTCCTTCACACACCCTCGCCAGATAAAGGGCAAAAAGTGCCTAATTCCCTTCTCGCATATGTTGGCGATGGAACTGGCGATTTCAACAAGTAGTTCATCTCTTCCTCTTCCCCTTTCCTCTTTTCTTCCGGTAGAATGCGTCCCAGGGATCACCTCAGATTGGCTTGCCAACTGTGAGTCATGGGGGCCTGGCCGTGCAGGCTACCTCGCCGATTAAGGTAAGTTCAATCTCAACCGAAAACAGTGTTTCAAGGATTAGTTGGCAGTCCTGACCTACAGGATCTGAGATTCTCACGCCTGGAGATTGATTCACAGACTGCGAAGATAGGTGGTATCGAAATTTAAACGATTAAAAGAGCTAGCTATTGTAACATTCTGGTGTAGCAACTAGCAACGCTGGCAAATTAACATATGACAGGAGGAAAATGCGCATTCTCATCTCCATAACGCCGCGGCAGCATCCTTTTCCATCATTCCAGTCCTTGCCTCGCGTCCCCCGAAAGCATCCCCACCACGTCCGCGGCCTCTATAGCTAAAGTATCCCCTCCCTCCCGAATAAGGCTTGGAGCTCCCATATCCCCTTCCCCCATACCCGCCAGGTCTTGAGCCAGGCCCCATACCCTTCTCTCCACCCGTCCGCACACTGTTCCCACGAAAGCGTCCCTGTCCTTGGCCTTGACCTCCGCCACGATTATGTTTTTCATTGTCCGGTCGTCTTCCTGCGTTGTTCTTTCGTCCAATCGTGAACTCGATTTTCTTTAGCGGGGCCTCGACCATCGCTAAACCCGCAATGCCCACCTGCTCTCTCTGTCCTACGGGAACAGTCCACGCTTGGAAGATCTCACTGGGGTTCTTCAAGTCCCGCAGCTCTGGCACCCATGCTTTGACATACTCGCCTTGTGGATCATAGTCAAAGCCTTGTTTGACGGGATTGAAGATCCGCCCGTTCTCACCACGAGGATCATTACCCACTCCTGCAACGTACTGCCAGTTGCCCCAGTTGCTGCTCACGTCGTAGTCGACCAGCATACTTTCGTACCACTCAGCGCCTAGCCGCCAGTCTATGTTGAGCATTTTGCTCATGAAACTCGCGACATTCTGGCGTGCGCGATTGGATGTGTACCCCGTGAGGTACAGTTCTCGCTGCGACGCGTCGATTAAACCCATCCCGGTCGTGCCGTTCAGGAATCGCTCCAAAATCTCTGTTGCGGCGGCATTACTGGGGCCTGGATTGATCCAGCGATCATGGGGGATCGCTTGGCCTTTGAAGCCTTGGACCCGGAAGAGCTTGGGCCCGAATTTGCGAGTGCAAAGACGCATGTAATCACGCCAAAGCAGCTCGAACCGTACCGCTTTGGTGCCATCGTTCTCCCCTTTGCCGTATCCCGGTGCTGCTTTCCAAGAATCGGCACAGTCATCGGTGCCATCCTCAAAAGAAATGAGGGCTGCATGCACTTGGCGTCCCGTGATGCACCCCAGGGCTAGCCAGGCGGAGAGCTTGGTAGAGAAATCGATTCCGAGGAGTCCGTTGCGGGTGTCTTTGTAAGTGGTCATCGAGCCAGAGGATATCAGATGCGAAAGTCGCTCCTGTGCGTAGGTCTCACCGCCTTGGAATGGATGAGCAGATTCAGTGTCGGAAATCTGTTGCGGCGGGTTTTTGATTATGGGCTGTTTAGAAAGGGGTGCTTGAAGTGCTCCAAGCAAACCGTCGTAGTCGTCCGGCATACTGAAGGGTGCGTGCTGGATAGGGATGCTGACTGGGAATGGTGGAAGACTGTCTTTCTGAATTGTTGGTAGACAGGGACGTGGTGCGTCTCGTAGTGGTTCAACCATCTTGCGATAAGTAGTGAAGATGTCTGAAAGCTCTGATGGTTTGCTGAAAGGAACGTCACGGCTGGAGGATGGTTAGCCAGATGGTCGTCGAAGAACAGGATTGTGGAGCTTACTCGTCGATAAAATACTTTTCATCTCCCCATATTTGCAAATCTACTCCCTCTTCCTTACATACACGCTTTACATCTCTTTCTTCCCTCTTCTCCTCTACACCTTCCTCGCCAGTCATCCACACACCACCAACATTTAACTGATCGCTGGCAATCAATTGCCTCGCAATCTCGCCGACCATACCGACACGAACACAGAGCCCACTTCCGAGAGATTCCAGGGAATCCTTGAGGTCCCATACCGACTCAGCCAGAAACTCGGCTCGCCTTGGGCCACAGCGCCAAAAGGCGCCTATGGGGCTCCTCGCCTCGGGATAGGGGCAATTCTTGCCTTCTTCCGAGACGAAACCCGACACCTCGACTTGCTGGGCGGAAAATACATAAACGGGTAAGAAATGGGTGAAGCCGTGGGCCTTGGTGCTGACGGCGTGGAAGATGGGGTTGTCCGCAACACGCAGGTCGCGACGCATTAAATAGACCAGTGTAGAGGGTTTGGCGACGGCCATTTTGGGAAGAATTGGTGCTGAAATGGTGCTTTGTTGCAGCAGTGAAGGGAAGTCCCACAAGGACCTAGTGCCGGAGGACGAGAACACCACAAAGAATTAGGTGGTTCAGAGGGAGATGGTAGGACAACAATGAGGTGTCGCCCGGCCAAACGTACGAAGGATGAGATGAGGTGAAAGACGAAGTCGAATGCGAGTGGCTGCCGTGGGAAGCCCAGGGTTCGATGAGGCTCTCCAACGGTCACGTCTGTCTCCGAGCTGTAGAGTTCGAAGTCGGACGTTGGGGGACCGCAAGGAGTGGGTGAAGTACAGCAGCTGATATCTCCCACCGCTTACTGGCCGGCCCTGCAACGATGGCGGAAAGCGAAGACGCGCTGGGGGAGGTTGACGCTCGTTCTCGCCCGGTTGGATTCTGGTAAGGCAGAGGTTAAATTGGCGGCGGCCGGGCTTGCAGATAAGGATGGCAAGTAAGTACTGGGACCAAATCACTCTGACAGCCACGACCAGCCGGAGAGCTGAATCTTAACAGACCGACGTCAACACTGACGCAGGCCGGCACCCCAAAGTCTAAAGGGAAGGTCTGCGGTTCTGGACGAAGCGCGAAGTCATGCGTTCATGGGGTCCCCAATTAGGGTTGGAGACGGCGCTGCTAGTCGTGCGTGCCTCAGCTGGGCCATCAGCAGCAGCCTGGCCGTTTCTCCACACTCACCAGCTGGACCCTGCCATGCAGCGCCGTCGGCAACGGTGTAGCTTACCGACGACGCCTCGTACCTTGCCCAGCCACGCCCCCGATTATCAACCTGGGAGCCCTTTGTGCAGATCAGCATCCCGCCAGCTCCTGGCCCAGACGGAAAGTGCGGGAAGCCGGACCACTGAGTATCGTGCATCTCCAGCATCACGCACCTACCGACCTGAGCCTTCCCTTCCAATGTGCTCGCTTGATGGCTACCCACTGCCTTAGTGCGCCGTGACACACCTCTCCCATAGTACGTTCGTTCATCATGGCTGGCTTGCAAGGTTAGCTTCTGACGCTGCGACCCCCGGCTGGGACGACGAGGCTGCCTGTCCCAGCAAAGAAATTCCCCGTCGCGGCAAGGCAGGACGAAGTCCGCGGGCCACTCCCCCTCCTCCCAACCGCAACCCCCAGGTAGATGTGTAACCAAGAGCTGCCGGCAGACCATGGAAGAAACTCGCGATGGCCACCTATCCTTCGACAATTCTCCGTATCTCACAGACTTGAGGCCATCTAACCATGCATAAGACGAAACATGCAGGCCCGGTGCGTCTGGTATTTGCCGTGGCCCACCGGCCAGATCCATGACGACGGAGTGGCGGCTAATGTCAAGTAGTGGAAAAGGGTTGATCGCCTTACGGAGTAGTCAGCCGAAAGAGCACCTCGAGAGCGGCCCCAAAGCGGAATGGCGCCTCGATCCGAAAGATTGAGTTACATTAGCGCGATTAGGCTCTAGATCGTGCGACATCGTAGACAATGGCAACGTGCTGGCCGCGGAAATGGTGTGCAACTTGCCATCCAACCCTTTGCGTGATGCGCGTGGCCAAGGCTTTGCTCGGCGGCGATGCGCGGAAATGCCCATCAACGTGGTACGGGCATCACGACCTGGCTGGAGCATCGCTTGGGACCGTGAATTCCCCTGGTCGGCGTGGTTCCGGTGCAGGGGACAGGGGTCGATCCTCTCGATCACCACGGCCTTGCACAACGCCCGGCAGATCGCGAGGCTGCCAGTGGAAACTTTCGATGCTTTCTGACAACGCCAGATCATTCGATGGGGAGACGCATGTCCGTCTCTGCATGCTCTAGCTCGGTCAAATCACGTCCCCAGCTTCGGCAATATTGACACTATTCGCCGCCCTTGCTCGTCTCTGAAGCTCGATTGAGACAAGGCCTTGCCTTGGCTTGTGCGATGGCGTCGAGGAATCCTTTGTGAAGAAGCAAGGAGCTCCCTTTGGGCAAGCCCATTGATGGTCCCCTTCTGGTGCTGTGACTGATACTGCTATTAGCTACTCGTCGCTCCGTGCCGCCAAGAACGGCTATGGGGATGACGGGATTGTCCAACGCGCGGGCCGAGCAAAAGGAATCTCCTCGTCCTTCTAAAGACCCCCGATTTTGGAACTTTTCGTACCACGAAGCGAAGGACCTCTGCATCGCGCAGATCGTGGATGAAGCAGCATCGGGTCGCTGCGTTGTCAGCACAGGAACGAGGCACCGTTTTCCCCCTTCTGGGCTCTGTGCATCTCTGTCATTCGCAGCCGTGGTTCGTTTCTCCAGCTGACTCCCGCCGCCATTCCTTCGAGATCTGCACGGTAGAATAATCTCCGAGGCAATAAAGCGCCAATGACAGAGAGCTGCTTCTTCATGGTTTCGACGGCATGCTCAGGACCCTTCGCTTAGGTTTGTTATTACTTGCTGAGGTGCTGTAGAGTTCTACGCCCCGGCGGTAATTTTCCGTCTTACATTTGTTCCATAGGGAAGCTCGACTGGGATGGATAGATGGGTGGTTGCATGGATTGGAAAGAGCTGCAGGAGGCGTCTCGTTTGCTTGGAAGACCCTCTCAGGACCATTAGAAGAGAGAATCCGGGAGAAGGTGAGAGAGTATGCTGGATGGAAAGTCAGGCAAGACTAATTGGAATACTTTTCCTTTCTTTCTTTCTTTCTTTCTTCTTGTTCTAAATATATATCTCTCGATGTTTATTTGGGCCTTGTTTCCTTCCTCTGTCTTCATTTCCCACTGCTTTGAAATGAAGGATGACTATCATTGACTGCAAAATCTTGGCAGCACCCGAGTAACTTAGCTCCCGTGACCTGGTACCGTACTTATTCTGGGCCGGAACGTGTGCAGGAAAGTAAAATAAATTAGGAAGGTAGGTGTTGCTAAAGCAGGGTTTTCTGCAGACCTCCCACACACGTACCGCCACCAGATGCGGAAAGACGCCTATCTTCCGGGTATATTTGGGCTCTGATTTCTTCTTTTTTTAAGAAATCAGGATTTAGTGGATTTAATTGTGTCTGGATCTGCATGTGTGTTGTAGAGTATGCAATGCCGTCTAAATCCTAGTTGTTGGATCTGTCGTTGCTTCATATGTCTATCTCTGCCAATCTAAGGCAACGTCCGTCCACGTCCGTCCACGTCTACAGGGAAGTAGAGGGCCTTGGGTAAACCAACGGTTGGGATCAAGAGAGGAGTGTAATAGACCTTGCATCCCTGGGCTTCGATTTCGCGAATTCTGTAATTTATTCACCCTCGTCAGGATTCTTCCCAGCCTCACCAGGATGGACTTGGCTGGTATCTGATCCCACCGCCGATAATTGGCCTGATCGACTTGCTTGTGCAAAGTAGAAGAGATCTCCGGCTGCAGAGTACGTGCTTGGGTCCTCGATGGCCAGGTTATCAACTGTTTGCTGGTTCGATGCGCTTTGGTTTCTAAGCCAGCTTCCAAAATCGTTCGTCCCAAGGGCCTTCGACGATTGTTGATCCGATGGTGACTGGATAGCAGGATCATAGGTGTTAAGTGTGGATCGCTGTTGTGGGCTCTGATCTTTGATGACTTGCTCATCATAGCCTCTGGAAGTCCGCCTTTCATTGGGCGATCCTTCACCTGGAGAGTATTTTGGTGCTTCGTAGTTATCCTGCCCTCCTGGTTCTTGTTTAGATTGCCGCGACTGCCTCTGGTGTTCAACCGGCCATATTGAGGCCATCTGAGCAGAAAGCCTCCAGAGAGAGTCACTCCATGCACCGTGGGGCGTTGTCGTATTTCGCTTTTCAAGCTCGCCGAGTAGTCCCATGAGAACCTGTGCAGTAGATGGCAAGACTGCGGAGCCGTAAGAAGAGATGGAAGACCT
Organism: Coleophoma crateriformis; assembly: GCA_003369635.1. Classification (NCBI taxonomy): domain Eukaryota; kingdom Fungi; phylum Ascomycota; class Leotiomycetes; order Helotiales; family Dermateaceae; genus Coleophoma; species Coleophoma crateriformis. Next base: position 2,353,394 of record PDLN01000002.1, read on the forward strand.
TAATTGGTCCATGATCTGAAGCGGAACCTGAGAGTGGTCTGGATACTTTTTCATGGTGTTCTTCAAGCTTTCTTGGGGACCATTGCATCGTAACGCTAGCAACGCCATTGATATTACGAACATCAAGTTCAGGTTCAATTGATGTGGGAGAATGGGTTCTTGTTGTTGCAAAGTCGCAGAGGAGTTCTTCAGCCAGCAATGGGCTGGCAATTGCTTCTTCCAAATGTACAGTCGGTTGTGAGCATTATCAAAAGCTTCTTCTCCCGCAACGCCTAGATAGGTCTCGCGTATCGAGTCATTCAGGACGTAGTTCAAGCGAACGAACTGGTTGAACGTGCTAATGGACCGTGACGGGCCGAAACGTTGGTCGCGGCCATTGCTTGTCTTCCAATGCCCCCATTCTGCAAGACCATTCTCATCGAGTTGTCCAACGAGTTGGGCATCCTCCTTGATGAGTCGAGGGCATCTTTCGAGTCTAGCAGCAATCAACGTATCGAGGCAAAAACAACCCAGGAAAACATTCTTGCGTCTACTGTTGTTCTCGGTCGGATGCTCCATCTCGTAAAAGGTTAAAGCCTTTCCAAGTCCAATGTCGATTGCCACGTTTACAGCTTGGCCTACTAGAAGCCAAGCAGTGCTCAGCTGTCCAAGGCTCAAATTCAGGAGCGAGAGGACAAGAAATGCCTGGACGTGGCCAATCTTAAAATCCTGCCCTTCAGAGGGAATCAACCCTCGTGCTTTCTCATAATAGGCTTTCCCCGTGGCAGACTGGCTCGGGGCTTCCCCTTGCCCACGGATAGACATGCACGCCCTCTGTGTTTCCGCATACGCCAAGATTGCCCATAATGTTGCATGCTCGCCAGACTCCAAGGATGATTCCGAAAGCTCCAAAGACCGGTAATACAACGCATATGTTTCATCTCTTCCCAGTATTGGCAACCAGCAGTGGGTGTATGTAAAGTAGATTTCAAACAATGCCTCTGCTTCGTCCTGTGGAGGAAGACCTCTGAGATATCTTGGCCCGGTTGCAGGATCCTCCTTTCCATAATTCATCGAGTGTGGTTCCAGCCTGGGTTTCTTGTATTCATGCACTCTGCCTTCAGCACTATCCAAATCAGGCAGCAAAGTTTCGAGCGCTTTGGAAAGTTGGCTGTTCCTCCATAACTCCGGCAAGGAGTCTCCGTCCTCTCCGCCATTCCACATCGCCATAAGTTCCGCTCTTTTGTTTCCATTCCCGAGCGCCTCGGAGAACAGCCTGCCCACACTGCCTTCGCCCTGTTGTTCCTTTGTGATCAGCAAGCCCAGAAGCTTCTCCAGTCCCCTCACATAGCCTTCCGGCAGACCCCGCTTCTTCACAACAGAGCCATACTGGCACTGCCGGCCCAAAGACACGCATGAGGTGCAGGCAGGCTTCCCTCCATCGCACTTCAGCTTCTTGCTTCGGCACTGGTCGCATGCCTGCGATACTCGTTTGCGCTCGTTGCCATCAGCTCCTCCGGGGCCGAGTTTGCGCTTGGATTTCATCGTCGTCTGGTGGGCAGTATCGTTCGGTTTTGCGGTGGGCGCATCGGTGTCGGCAGAAATTTGAGCCATCGTGGATGATTTCCAGCACCGGCAGCTCGGACACGTCAGCAAGCCTTTGCAGGTAATGTTAGGACGAAAGGGATACGATGTGGCACATGCCAAAGCTTCTTTCGGGCTGTTGCGCAGCACAGGAACGTGAGATTCACCGCATGATGTTAAGGTAAAACTGGCGTGAGAAGAATAAGGAGACACCGTATGTGCGGGTCGCTATTCGGGTAAGAACTCTCGCTGGAAAGTCCCTGATTTCCGGCTAAATTCTTGGCCATGGTGGGGTGCTTAGCGGGAGCCACTACCGAAGAACAGGCTCGGTCAAAGCACTGGAAAGAGCTTGTTCAGACTGCAACCCCTCAGAATGTTTCTCAGTAACGTGTGCCCTGAGGCCTCCTTTTGTATCATTTGGTACTTGTTGTCGATCTCCGCTCTACTTTCCATACCCTTACCTCAGTGATCTGTTAGAAGCGTCCCTCCCGAAGATTCCATAGTTCCTGCGGCCGTCTGAACCGCGGTTCAACTTTAGAGACTGCATGGAAGCCATTTACATTTAGAACCAGCTCTATAATCATTAGTTTTCACGATTTTATTAGGTAGACGAAATCAGTTTAAATACTATTGCTTCCTCAAAAGTTTTGCCTACATCCCTCAAGCCCAAGCAATCGAGTGTCCAGCTGCGCCGCTGTATATCTCTATCACAATCGAATTTGACAAGATGGATATTTTGTTTAACTTCATTGCTTAGTTTTCATTTTGGGTACATTTTAGTCATCTAAGAAATCTATGGGCAGCTTTTTCACTCATCAGAGACTTTGCTGTACCCTAATTTATCATAATGACCAGCAAAATAAAGAAGTCTAATAACTATATAATTCGGATAGTGATGTCCTCTAACCAGGTACATCCTAGACTACTGCCACCAGTTAAGAGCACCGAGTAACCTCAGTGTCTTCCTCTACACAGAAGAAGGATTCAATCCTGACCTCAAGTCCAGGCGTTGACTCAGATACACTTGGTGATTCAGTCGATGTAGAAGATAATAGGCTACGACTTGTGACATCCCTAGGTGATGTAGTTTGTCAGACGTAGCGAGATCCTTCTGCTGAGGGCAGGTAGGCTTCTATGTCGGGCATTGTATATTTCTTTCTGCGCCCGTTATGCCCAATCGTCGATTCAATATACTCGTGCTTTAAAAAGTCTCGGCACAAACATATGACTCCGCCAGCGTTTGATCCCCACCAATATACTTTGACACCAATGGGTACAAACATATGTTTCTCGTCTTCCCCTCTCCTCCAGTGGCATTCAAAACTTCAGGCGCTTCATCTTGCTCCACCCACTTCACGATATCCGCCATAACGTTCACGGGGTAAGCACCAATACCGGCGAGAGGATTGCAATGCCCGACGCCAGGGGCCTCAAAGTACCGGTAGAAATCTCTAGCGTGCGGATCTTGCTCGAGGACTCGCTCGTAGTAGTTAGACGAACCATTTGGAAAGATTATTGAGTCACTTAGTCCGTGCCAAGTTATCATCTTTCCACCGGCAGCTCGGAAAGCAGAGAGATCTGGATTTGAGGTTCCTATAATTGAGGCATATTGGTCGATCGAGTCGTAGAAAAAGGTTTCATACTCTGTGGGTGTTATGGTGGACGTATCGAGGTTGGTATCCTTGGCTAAAAAGACCTGTAGCCACTCAGTCGCCATCGAGAATGGTGATGGTAGACAAGATGTCACATTCCATTTGCTACAGGAAGTACCTCCGAGAGCCGCAAATGATGCATCAGGAGTCAGTCCGTACCACATAAACCGTCCAGCTGTAATCTGAGGACCTCGCCACATCAACTTCGCCATCTTGGCTGCGTCTTCAGTAAATGAGAGCTGCACTTTATCACAGAGAAATGGCTGGCCGATAAGAGTCATAGGATCGAATTGGCAAAGGCCCGGCGCGGCGACCACGCCATCCACCACGCCATCCAAGCCATCACAAGCTTCGACAGCCTTTTGTCGAATTGCTTCAAATTCACAACCTGGCGGGAACACACCATATTGCTGCATCACCAACTGCGGCCAGAACGTCGCAACCAATAAACGATCCCAGTTGATGGCGGGTGCAAGTGCGAGAATGCCATCATAATCCGTGGGGTACTTCTGTGCCAGCATCAAGCCTTGCCGTCCGCCAGTCGAGCAGCCATGCCAGTATGAGTGCTTTGCTTTCGTACCATAGTAGCTCTCAACGACCTCTTTCGCTAAGAGAGTCATATCATGCAGTGCAACAGATGCAAAGTCTTTCAAAAGATGCATAGCAACATGTCCCGGGCTCCGCATGCCCCAATCAAGTGGTGTACGACCTTGATAATGTCCACCGTCTGTAGATGCCACTGCAAAGCCTTGCGAGATGGACTGTGGATGGCTCAAATTTGGCAGTCCCGTAAACCATCCCCCTCCTCCCTGTCCTTGAAAGTCTCCATTCCAGGACTCAGGAGGCGGGAGCCAGATTTCCACATTGACGGAGTCGTTCTGGTCTGGGTGCGTATACGTTACTGTTATATTGCAAAATTCCAGATCGTTGTACCAAGCTGCTCCTATATCTCCAGTGTAGGGTGTTAACGTGGTGTAGTTTGAAACTGAGACTTGTGAAACCCGCAGGATCTGGCCGCTGAAGTGCGGTGGTGTTGAGATGGTCATTGAGGAGCAATTCGTTGCTATTTTCGGCAGCTCATCTGTGGAGGTTGTGAGGGGTAACACAGCCGAGAGTATCTTCAGAAGTCGAGAAAAAACGGTGGATATAAACTGCCTGATGATTACCAAGGCCGAAATAAAGACTTCCGCCCAGGACGCAAATGGAAGTCCTTCCTGCGCCTCATGACTGCCCATCACGGAGTGCTGGTCAATTCTCATGCTCCGGCCTCTAAGAGCTAAGTAACTACTTCGGAAATCGGCTGCCATTGCTATTTATCGTTGTGCTCGCCCCGATTGCTTGCACTGGTCGCCTCCGGGCTGTCACTGTGCTCCTGGTTGTATGCAGTGAAGCACGTGCAAACTGCTTGGAGTGGGATAAATAGCTGCGTCGTGCAGTGCCAGCCTAGCTATCTCCGCAAAGCCAAGGTCGAATGTGCGAACCACAGTAGATGCACTTTGCGGACCGACTCAACAAGCTAAGTACCGCTGGTGAGATCAGGTACTGAAAAGTAAAGAACAAGCTGTATTTGTTCTGCAGCTAGTGTTGTTGTGTGGATGAGGTGGAGGAGGAAGCAGAGTCGTTGAAGGGGTAAGCGCTATAGATAGAGAGCTCTAGAATACTTGAGGGATAAGCAAGCCCTGACAACCTTTACTATGACAACGGTTTCTAACCAATCCTTTGCCCTATAGCTGTCTGCTGCTTTGTTAACATTCTACAACACCAAGGATTGTACAACGTATTTGTAGGAATTGAACGTTTTCATAAAGGAAAGCAGTAGGGGTTTGTTTATCCCTAGACTTGTACATCAGGTTCGGCAAGGACCTAGTCGTAAATCATGAGCCGGTTTGGACAGGAATGTGCTTGGAACTTTAGTTGTCTGGCTGACGTATCAATGTCATCGCATTGTCTTCGCCTAGATAATGACGCATGGGAGTCTGGTTGGGTGAAATGGGCCAACTATTAGCAACATGCCATACTTGAACTGTAATAGTACTAGCGTAAAGCAACGAGCTGGTTACTACAGATCGTGGCTTTTACTGCGGTAATACTTTTGGTCTTTCTTCCCAAGGGGAGAATAATGAAGCTTTCCAATGCAACCTTTCACTAGTATCATTCTTAGTTGTACAATACTGCCACACCTATCCTAATTATAGACAAGTTCTTTTTTTTTTCACATGATTCGTTGCTCCCTCAACAATACTCTAGCGTCACGGTTGGCTCCGGTACTGCACACAGGTGTAACCCACGCAAAGGTGGAATTGCTCGGCATATTCCAAGATACCTCAAACCCTTCCTCAGACAGCTTCATCTCCCTTGGTCAATGAATATGGTTTGTTGGAGGCGAGTATTGAGCGTATATGCCTTTGTAGGCAGGGAAGTCGAGCCAGCAAGAAGGACAGATCCATTCCACAGAATCCATATATTCGTGCCCTACTCCAGCCTATCCCTGGTAAGAAACCCGCCGGATGTTAATTCCATGTACCCATAGGTCGGTATATGACTACCGGTATGCAGGAATATAGGAAACCTAGGCATAGCATATTATCGAAAATCAAGTAGATGAGGCATCCCGAAAATCAGTTGTATAAGGAGCTATTAAAATCGTGTCCAGGGGTCTGTTGATAGATCGTAGGCGAGGTCGGCCTCGGAGGAGGTCGACAGCGACGGTGAGTTTCCTTTAGCTCTCCAGACTAAAAGAAGAACTGTAGGATCGCCAGGTACAACAGCTTGTGCCTGGCCCCTACAATACTCCAGGGGTGAAACCAACCCTGCCAAGTGTAGCGCTTTTTTGACGCCAAATCAACTTTCGCCATACCATACCTGCTGCTTTACGGTTTGAAAGTATTAAAATTCCCACAGATACGTCGTAAGATATCCTTGGTGTTGTAGACTGTTGATGAAAGCAGCAGACAGCTATGGGCAAAGGATTGATTAGATAACGCTATCATAATAAAAGTTGATATGGCGTCCAAATCGTACTAGTGTTGTACTCACAGCAGGGGCTTGTTTGTCCCAAAAGTACCTATTGTACACAGCTGGTGCGAGGTCTTCTGCCTCTAATACCGCGTACCATTATAACAATACCTAGACGAAGAATTTTCTTGATTATCAAGGACATTGACTGTCCCCACTACATACGTTATCTTAGGGGCTCAGTACCACAAGTGAATCCAATCTCTATCTATATTCCTACCTTGTATGCTTGTCCCATAAAAATCATATATCCACCTTCTTTGATAACACAGTCTCGTCTGTACAAGGATAAATTAGGAAGTATTACATCTTTTGCCTCATAATTACTCTGCTATGCTCGCAAAAGGTCACTCACACCCTACTGAAGGCCGTATTCCAGAGTCTCACGCACTTTCAGCATCCAACTTGGACCTTACCCACAAGTGAGCATTCAAACAACCATCCAATTCGACAAGCAGTTCATTTATGAGCACCACGGCTCTCCCATGCACCCTCCCACTTCTGCACCCGCATCCAAGAGAAAAGACACAAGATAGCGAGTAGCAAATTCAAAAAACTCAAGCCGCACGGCCAGATCTTCCAAAGCCGGAGTGTTTTCCCGATCACAATCTCTACGGCCTCGACATCTCATTCCGGATCCGTCTCGAGCGATTGTGAGTGCTGAATGGGTTGCATGTATCTAGGTGCCGGCGGCGGTATGGACATGACCTCCTCGTCGCTATCATCATCAGCATCATCAAGATTCTTAAAAATTATATAGGGATGTCTTGCATCCGCGGGAGACATGATCTGAGATGTTTCAACTGACTGAGAAGCATGATGTTGGGATGTCGACGCGGTAATATACCCTCCGCACCGCAGAGAGTGCGGGAGGGATGGTAAGTGTCGTGCCATCTTGATCAAGGTGGTTACCATCTATGTTGCAAAGCCGTGGTACAAGTGCTCGCGTGTGAGGATACCGTATCTGAGACATATATAGCTAAGTCATAGTGTCCTGCAAGAGTTTACTCGATTCTGGCACTATCCAAAGAGTCTGCGACAGGCTTTCACAGCGAGGAGATACTAGATTGGCTATGTTGTTCTTATTCACAAGGGTTTGCACACTTCCGGTTCGCGCGTACTTGTATTTCTTGCTCGAGGTCGGAATAAGAATAATGGTCGCGGAAGGTGACGAGCAGTATGTGCAGCTTAGCCACGCCACAGGATCTTTTGGTGTGGGAGATTCAGAATTCGAACATGAAAAGCTGGGAACAAAGCTGATAAGTCTAGTGATACTACACCCGAAGTGATGACCATGGCTGTTTCGGTAACCCGTAGTAACTGCTTATTGATGGTGGTTTGCAGTCCCCAAAAGCCATTTGGGCTACTCCAGTATTCAAAAACAAAGGCACCAGATTGCAAACTGTAAAGGTCGACGTGCTTCATAATTCATTAGTGTCATGTACCTGCTCCAAGGCTGAAATGGTACAGAAAGGAAAGTAAGCAAAGCGCTGCAGTAAACTGCCATCCATGATTTTGTCCAGCCGCCTCTCTTATGAGATAGTAACATTGACCGTTTTTACAACCTCTATCGTCTGTAAATTTATCTGGCCATCTTGGTCGTACTGCGGAGGTATGATGGCATCGTCGCTATTGCTTCTAGTCTTCCAACCGCTCATATAGTCTTCGCTGGCTCGAGACTCGCCGAAGACTCTGACGCTTCCCCCATATCTACTCTGCGCGACGCTAGGCCTGGAGCTTGGCATCGGATGCATTCCGACTGAGTTCTCCTGCATGTAGTACTTGTGTCTCGAATTGCTGTGTGGAAGCCCTGAGCGGCCATTTCTAGAACGTAAACTATGTGCTGTTTCGAGAAGAGAGATGAAGAGAGGTCGGAGGGCGGGCAGAGAAGCGGCAAGGATTCCCACATAAAGCTCGACGGCATTCCAAACAAAATAGGAATCATGACTATAGTATGTTTAGCTTGATGCTTTGTGGGCAGTAGTGTCAATAGGCAGTCCTACAAGGTATAATCTGGTGAAGAGAGAACTTTGGTCTGAAGAATTGCCTTGACAATGGCGCAAGCACATGCACTGTATTTGTGAGTCACTTCCTCCGTAAGTATTGAAAATTGAGAGAATCTTACAAATATCCCAAACCCAGAATGGCTGTCAGTGTAAGGCGAGTCCTAATATTGATTTGAAGTCCCCATAAAATTGGAATTGGGATGATAGCAAACACAACATCGGTAATGATGTTCACACCTGGTAAACGATTAGGCTCATTGTAAGACATCCAGAAAAACAATGTTTCTTACAGCTATTGAAGAGTCCGATCTTCGTAAAAGTGGTTTTCGGATAGCAGTGTGCTGTAGCAGCAAGCTCGAATTTCCAGCTTGCTTCGACTGGGATGCAAGCAAATATGATGGTGCCTAGAGCCATGTGTCTTAGTGCGAATCCAAGCAGTCAAAAAAGACGCAGTCTTACAAATAGAAGCGATTGTAAACAATATCAAGAATACTGCATCAGCGTTAGGGAACACCAATGCCATCGAGTCCTGATCGTACCATTCATTCCAATCAAAAAGCTTCGAAGAGATCTCTTGTTTCCCAGGCGCAATAGAAAGAATCCGACAGAAATCTTCACCAGACTAATTCCCAAGGTGATTATGACAGAGTGGTAGAATTGCCACTCAGAATAATGCTCTAGTTCTGGCAATGTAATGGCATTGTAATGCCTGCCAGCGCCCCAATGAACCTCTCCAAGAATACAAACGAACACTCCAATGCCCATGAGCTGCTTCAGTTAGCCTGCGTACTGATAGACAGATCTCATCGAAAAAATGTGGTCATTTAGAGCTCTCGTGTATATTTGCATGTTGCAGGACACGAGTTGCTTTCTCATATCTGACACAGCAACAGCCACGTAGGGAAGGCTTCTGATATAGAGAATGGCAATCAACCTACCATTGCTCCAACAATGATGTAGTCGTCGACACCCACAACCTTTAGAACGAAAGCTCGGACGTAGAGCCGTGCTAAAACAACAACGAATGCAAACCAGCAAAAGAAGGCATGGATGGCGATGATGGATGGAGAGTTATTCTCGGACGGATCCGGGCTGTTTGCCGCTCGTCCAGGTGTGAGTGCCATGACTGAAAGAGCCTCAAGTTGGTGGTTGATCTATTTGACCAGGGAGCCAGAACATCCAAGGTCGAGGTTTGGCATCAATAAGTATCAGTTAGGGTTGTCCCAGGGCTCAGTACGAGGCGATTGTAATGAGATGAAGCCGAACATCATCTCATGCTGCTGTCGAGAAGTCCAGAGATGGGCGGTAAAGGGTTCTTATAAAGATCGTCAAGGATGCGGCAAACGCTTCGGCTGCACATCCTTCGTCATTTGATCTGACAAGACGCTTCTGGGCACGCGGAGATGCTTCGAGCGTCATGCACGAAGCCTGAACTCCCAAGAACTTGGAACCACCTGGCAGCAAGGAAAGCTTGCGATCTCAATGGATTCACAAACACGCTACGCAACCAGAGTTGTTTCGAGACTGCAGCAACCGCAACAAGGACCCAAGATTTTCCCCAAGACTTCGAATTATATTTGGGCGGCACAACGGTTAACGGTGAAGCAGACACTAAAGTTTCAGTAATAAGGAGAGAGCGCCGACCCGGAAGCCCACATGGCTGATCTGCCCGTGAAGCCAAGTCCGAGCCGCTTGTTACAAAAATCTGCGGAAGGCATGCAGGTATGCTTCTACCTGATATTGGCACGGGAAATCCAACAAGCGATCTCGAAAATTACTCTTATGCCCAATTCAATCTTAGATCCCATTGATTCCACTTGGTCTGTGATCTAGAATCCCAGGCTAGTCAGAGGGAAGGTTGAAAAACACGCACGTAGCAGAGCTGCTGTGGTGTAGAGTAAGAGTTCAATTGGAGTGCTCGTCATGGCTTGTCTATTTAGATGACCGGTGAGATGCCCCTACACGTCCCGTGCAATGCTGTTGCCGGCATGCTGACGCGGACCACTTTGCTTATGTTTGCTGCCGAACATTTAGGTGGCCCCGGTAAGAGGCGGATCTGCATCCTAATGAAGAGGTGTTTGCACAAAGGCCTGACTTGACCGACAGAATGTCATGATATACGAACTGTAGCGAGCCAGGATCTGGTATGCACAAGGAGTTGACCATTATAGTCGATATTCAATGAGCGAACGCTGATAGGTGGATCGTGGGGAGAGTGGAGTTAGAAGGACCTTGTACCCCTTGGTTGGGCATGCATTCATCCGCAAGCGTTGTATGGTGCGCCACCTATCGCATATGCGCCCGACCACCAGCAGTAAAAGTATGTCCGCCCGATCTCGGAGCTGCTGAAGCCGTCAGATGTAAAGTGTCCGATACGAGAGATGTTAGGAGTAGGTTCGCCGTGGACCCTCATATGGTAGATCTGATGGAGATGGATCGGGCATCCGCTAGTCCACACTAGGCAGTGTAGACGAGTCGCTAACCCGGACTGACAAGGGTGCGCATCCCAAAGTTAATTTCATGGTCTCGTTTCTCTTTATCTCTTCCTGTTCCTTCTAGACCTCCTCGTCCTCCTCAATTGCTTCTTTCGTCCTCTGCACCGGGCCGTCGGCTCTCATTTCGCGTGCTGCGTCTTTCCACTCATTTCTAACTTGGTCTCTCTCCCACTCCCAGTCCTGAAGCGCGTACCATTCATTTCCTGTCTTGACAAGGCTGAGATTGAGTTTGCCCCTCAGCACTCTATCACAAAAGCTGGGACATACCATCAGTGGAGCCCACCATCCTGCATACTTTGCACACCTTACTTCAGGACTCACAAGTACCAGATATCAGCGCACTCAAACGGTCGGTGTACTAGAGATGCGTGACGACTCGAGATCCCCCTTGCGCCTGGCCGGTTGGTGGATTCGCCGGACAAGGGCATCACTTGGCTGCTGCGAGGGACGTGACTTGTAAGTACGGTCTAGACGTTGTGCATACCAGAACGGTATATCTTACCTCAGACGGTTCCACCGATACCTCCAGGATGCCATCTGATGATATGAAGTATATCCGAGCATGCCATCCCCGTCCGTAAAATGGGCTCGCAATATGCCATGCAATATTTCTCCCCTCGCGTATGATCTTACTGGAAATCTCCTGCGCCACCAGGAACATGTGTATTAGTGTTAATGTGCGTTTGATCCTAGAGTCCAGCCCTCGGGAGCAAATTCTCCGGATATCTCTGCCCTAACGAGTAACAGCTCGTCGTAGAGCACGATCCTGACTTCGACCGTGGGACATCCGCAATGGCCCCAACAGGCAGGGACCCCAGAATATGCCGAGGCGGTTAAATGACATCTGCTTACTGTATCTTCAACAAGAGCCTTGGTCCCCATTGTTGCAGCCTGTCCCGTGCAGGTTTCCCTTTTGAGTAGGTACCAATGATCTGCCATGGTGACTTTGCCATCCCGGCAGCTTACGGCCAAGGCTTGACATTTACCGAGAGGAATGCGATACTGCAGTGCTATAAAACCTTTATGTAAGACAGCTTATTCTTTCTGCTTGGCATCCAAAAGTTTTCCCTTTTTTTGGTCAGCCTACATCCTTTGTGCACGATCTTAACTCTCGAAAGATTTCAAGATGCGATTTCCATGGTGGCCTGCAACTATAGCAGTTGGTGCTTCATTCAAGCCCGCTACCACTGCCCAGACTGATGCTCTTGCGGCAGTTGGAGCGTGGAATCTTGTCAACTACCAGCGGTCCATCGACTCCGAATGCACATTGGAGAATGCCGTTGTACGAAAGGAGTGGTAAGTCCAGACAATCGAAGAGTTGTGAACCGCGAGGACTCACCCACTGCTGTAGGGACACCCTCTCCAAACCGGAGAGGAAAGCTTATACAGATGCCGTGCTCTGTCTAATGGCTGCCCCATCCCAAACGGATCCTGCAGTTGCTCCTGGTTGCAAAAGTCGATATGATGATTTTGTTGCTGTTCACATGAACCAAACGTTCACCATACATGCCACCGCCAACTTTCTCTCATGGCACCGCTACTTCACGTACACTTATGAACAAGCACTCATACATGAGTGCGGATATAAAGGCGCGCAACCGTACTGGAACTGGGCGAGATCCGCTGTAAGTTGACCACCATATCAAACGCACGTTTTCAGGGTTGGAAAGTTTCGACGACCTACCTTAGACGAGGAAAGATGTTGAGATATAATCTCTTCCCGCTGAGTATGGGTTCAAACCTACCTTCGAATAAATCCGTACAGTTATGGACTGAGCGGCATGAGCATTTGAACTCATGCGATACCTTTTCACATTGCTTTCGGGATCTAGAATCGGAGATTAATGCTGACATTGCGCTCATACAGCTCGACCCAATCCATAGTCCAGTGTTTGATGGCTCTGAATACTCCATGAGCGGCAACGGTGTATACGAGGAACACAACTGTACCAATGCGCTACCATCAGGACTGAATTGTATCCCTCCAGGAGAAGGAGGGGGATGTGTCACGAGCGGGCCGTTCCGGAAGTATGATCCCTCAATCTCGGCACGGGCATTTCACTGACAAGACATTCTAGTATGACAGTCAATCTCGGTCCCGTCTTTCCAACCCTTGCAGAGCCAGAAGTCGTCCCCGCCTCGTCCCTCCTTGCATACAACCCACGCTGTCTCAAACGCGACATATCCGTCTGGGTCTCATCCAACTACACCACGGATGCCGTGATTGCCGATTTGATTACGCAAAACCCGGACATCGTCTCGTTCCAGAACACCATGCAAGGCGACTTTCCCGCGGGCATTTACGGTGTCCACTCCGGGGGCCACTACACGATCGGAGGCGATCCCGGCGGGGATCTATTCACGTCGCCGGGCGACCCGGCCTTTTTCTTGCATCATGCTCAGATCGATCGCACCTGGTGGATATGGCAGAATCAGGATCTCGAGAACCGCCTGATGGCGATTGGGGGCACGATCACTCTCAGTAATAGCCCGCCAAGCCGGAACGGAACGTTGAACGATACCATTGACCTTGGTGTGAATGCGCCGGCGGTACCTATTCGTGATATCATGAATACTATGGCTGGTCCGCTTTGCTACGTATATGAATGAAGTAGTCAACAGGGAAGGTATTGAGGGAAGATGTTCATAAGTAGTTGGAGCGTCGGTATATATGGATTGGTGGAAGGGAAATATCTCATAATAGCGAGTAGTCTTAGTCATAATTGGAAAGTGTTTTATTTCGCTAAGCATATTTTCAAAGTCATTTCGGAAGCCAGCGGGAACATCGTCAAGGCCCGTCCTTGTACGAGGAAATGTCCGCATGTCACAAGCTTTTTCAGCGACGAAAGGAGATTGGACAACGAGGAATGAAGTGAGTGACATTATTAACGCTAGAGCTAAGGAGGAGACCCATGATCTAGTGATCTAGAGGGCAGGCTCTCGTTTCGTGACGTGCATCCACATATCATGCTGTATGAAAATCCCAGCGCTGAATGACTTCCATGGCTCTTGTGGATTAACGATGGTGAATTCGAAGTGGCGCAGGAGCTGGATTTGGAAAGCTCACGTTAGCGTTCTCTGCATTACCCAAGAGTGAAACGAAAAAGAAAAAAGGCTTCTGAGGAATGTCACACTCCACAAGCTGCTTGACAGACTCATGGGACTTCAGGGTCGAGCTTCTTTGGGTGCTTCATTCGAGGATTTCGTGAAAATGGAAAACCTCGCAGTGACAGTACGCAATGAGACAGGGTAGCATACCTCGACAAATACCTTATTCAGCTCGATTTGAGCCACACTCTTCCCTAGACATTGCCAGCGGCCATACCCAAATACTAGATCCAGATTCGACTCCTTTCTCCGGATGTCCTCAGCACTGCCCTCGAACCAGCGCTCGGGACGGAACAATTTCGCATCTGGGCCCCAGAGGTTGGTGTCGAGCATTAGTCCGAACGCACAGTAGCCTAACTTTGTGTTTTCCGGGACGTAGTAACCGTTGAGCGTATCACCGCCAGCGGGTACATCTTTGAACATAAGTCCAGTAACGGGTGGGAAGATGCGAAGTCCTTCTTTGATGACTGCTTGGAGATATGGCATCTTCCTCGCTTCGGCATCGGTGATTGGCGACGAGATCGGTGTGGATGCGATTTCGGAGAGCAGTCTGTTGAGAACTCTAGGGCTGGTGCTTATATGAAGCAACGTGGCTCGCATGGCAGATGCTGTTGTATCAGAGCCTGAGATGGTTCCTGTCAGTATGATAATCGGCCTACAAATGTGATGCATTGTATTTGGGGGTTTTACCTGCGAGGCTATGGAATATATTAGCGAGCGTTTTCTTGAGTATGAAACCACGTGGAGCGGAGTTCAAAGCTGCAGGTATCCATTCTTGGACATGTATGGAAACCACGCGAGATACCACTTACATCTGCATCAGAGTTTCTGACTCGGCTTCGCGCTGAGTCAGGCCATGGTTGACAAATGATCCGAGCATATCCTTCTGGATCTTTTTGTCTGGACCAAATCTTTCGCTTACAACCCTTTTCGCAACTCCCATTACCCTCCCAAGGCCGTAGATGTCTTTGTCAGAAGGCATGAGGCTCTTCAAAAGTCTCGACTGTATGATTTGTGACAGCCATGGAAGCGCACCAACCAAGATCATGACGGGAACTGTATCCTCAGTCGTCTTGATATAGGAGAACACATCATCGTCCGTGTCAAGATACCCAAATGCTTTACCAAACGCAATATCGCTGATGACGTCTAAAGTAAGGAACTGTGCCTTCTGGGCAAAATCTACAGGGTTGTATATCGTATCCGTCGAGAGATACTTGGCCTCCAAGAGTCTGATCAAATTGGCGATGTTCTCGTCAATGGATAGCTCCAAATGCTCATTCTCTTTGCCGCTATAACCAGCGGCCATCTTAGAACGGAGAACACTGTGCTTCTCATTGTCTCGCTCCGAGAGAACATTGTCATGACCTGAAATTGCAATTAGCGATAAGAGGAGCTGCACAAGCCTTTGCATGCATACTTGGGTCAATTCGCAAGGCATCATACCAATTTGAACGGCGATAAGGCGATTTGGTGTTGAGCATTCGTCGCAAAACATCTGGGTCACTGGTGATCAACTCATTGGGTCCAATTCGCACGATCGATCCTAAGATCCAAGATTAGTATGGAGCTTTCCAGGCCAGAGATTGTTAAGCTTCTTACCATATCTTTCGCAAGCTTCGGCCGTCTCCATGTGCACTCTTCCCCCTCTCGTCTTCATGATGAGCCATAATTCCGAAAACCCTGCAGAAAAAGGACCTGGAATATGTCGCAATCTCAACCACGCGCGAGTTCTCCGTGCAACAGCTACAGCGATTACCGCGCAGACCAACCAGGCTAGCCCTACAGCTGTAAGCATCATGTAGAGTGAAGAAGCAATACACGGTCGGTCATTAAAGGATGGGTCTCCACGTCCGTGAGCTCGCTGTTGATTGGAATCCGAACAACCTAATATAATATCAAATCAAAGGCGGAGACGATATCCAGAGAGCTGGTAAAGCTACACAGATCAAAGTGACAGAGAAGTGAGCGGAAGAACGAATTAGGACCAGCCTAGTGCGACCGCAAGCCGAGACGGCCATTGCCCCGCGCACCAGACAAATGCGGAGGACTGGCGGTTGGCTGATACCTGACATTCAAGACATCCAGCCAGCTCTCACTACTTTCTGACTCCCAACCAGTCCAGCCAGCCCGTCTCGACCAACAAGACCGGCCCAGACCTTCGTCCTGGCTTTGTTGCCTTTTTCTTGCGTCATGCCATCGCATCCCGCGTCGTCCGGCCCGTCCGGCCCCGCCAACTCGATATATCATTTTTCTCTTCCCTGCCCGGCATCTCCGACCATGAGGCTGCTTGCTTTCCCTGCAGTTGTCCGTGTGGGCGATGAGTCCTCATAAATTCGGTTTCACTGCGGCAATCTTCCCTCTTGGGAGCAACATAAGCAGACGCAACAACACCTGGACACCAACTCAGCACTCTTCCCTGTTCTCACTTGGCGACATTTTGGAATAGCATCAGGCGATCCTCTAGCCACGGACCATCTTTCGCAGCTGGGGCTACCAGGCATTTGTATCACAATTCAGTCATGCTCGATAAACCCGACCCCCCGCCGGCAGACCCGCCGCTCGCCTCCCCATCTCCACCGTCTTCTTTCGATGGGTCCCGCAGCCGCCAGGAGGTAGGGCCTTGTACCCACCAGCACAGCAGCCTCCACCAAGAGCAGACCACTGCTCCACCATCCACTATCGCGCCGCCTGACGACGAGCCCCGGCTTGATACTTCCGATGGCTTCGACTCAGCTGGCGTAGAGGAACAGGTTGTTCCAGATTTTGATGTATGGCTCTTGCTGAGCGGTCTCCCTTGCTTTCAGATTGCGAAGGAACTCACGAGTGTATAGTCGTTGATAGATTTGGATGATTTCCGAGACTATGATTCGGCCCTTGGTGATGTAAGAAGGCATATTTTCGCACTGAATTTTGCTGATACTTGAGTAATAGGAGGATGACTTGAGTTCAACCCAGTCCATTATGTCAAGTATCATGCGATTCCGAGAGGAAAATGGGCGAACTTATAATGGGTATGGAAACCGAAGTACGTACTTCACTTTTCAGTTCACTGCTCATAATGTTAACCTGCTGCAGCCTACGTACTTCCAAATGATGAGGTTCGTCTTTCCGGATATTCAAGACCTCGTCAGCTAATTTCACTAGCCAGAAATGGACCGTCTTGACTTTCAACACCATCTCCTAGGTTTGACATTTGATCATCAGTTGACGGTATGCCCGATTGGAAGAGTTCACAGGGTCCTTGATATCGGAACGGGCACTGGAATTTGGGCTATAGACTTTGGTGCGTGAAATACGTGATTAGGCGAGCTGTACTAACGTACTTCAAAGCCGAAGAACATCCCGAAACGACGGTGATTGGGATCGATGTCAGTCCAATTCAGCCATCTTTGTAAGTAACCCTATACTCATCATAGAAGAACAAAGAGAGAGTGCTGACTTTGCAGCGTCCCACCAAACTGTATCTTTGAGATAGATGATCTCGAGAAGCCATGGAACTTCACTTACAAGTTTGACTTTATTCACAGCAGGATGATGACGGGTTCTTTTCAAGACTGGCCACGATTTGTACAGCAGTGTTACGAGTGAGCCGCCGTCTCCCCCAAGAATAAATACACTTTACTCGTGATGATGATGATCATAGAAATCTAGAGCCAGGCGGTTATATCGAGATGATAGATGTATCCTTCCCAAATCGCAGTGACGATCACACTCTATCACCAGATTCAGCACTGCAAAAATGGGGCAACTATATGCTCGAGGCAAGCATCAACCTAGGGTGTCCCCTAAACACTGCAGAAACCTATCGCGGCCTACTTCAAGACCAGGGTTTCATTGACATAGAAGAGAAAGTATACAAGTGGCCACAGAACCGGTGGCCTGCAGATAAAAAGCATAAAGAAATAGGTATGATCCATCTCAAGCATTCGAGAACCTGTGACTAACCGATAAAGGACTCTGGACAATGGAGAACTTCACTAGCAATCTATCAGGCCTTAGTGTTGCACTGTTCACGCGTGGACTGGGCTGGTCGACAACAGACCTGGAGGTCTTTCTTGTCGATGTGCGTAGAGAGATGAAGAGCATGAAAATACATTCATATTGGCCAATGTACTTGTGCTCCCGGTCATCTTTCGAAGGAACCGCTAACGTTCATTTAGTTATGTTGTGTACGCCCAGAAGCCAATGAACTAACTCTAGACAGGCTGCGGTGCGCAATTTCTTGGAGACTTTTAAGTATTGGGATGTTAATGGATGGTTTACAGTGCACGAGACGGGGTCTGGCATCACATTTAGCCAAGATTGAAGTGTTCTCAAGGTGGAATAGGTACGGACCAAATGGGATACTGGATTAAGCGAGCTGGAGACAGGTAGATGAAAATTTTCTAAGGGTTAACTGTAAAGTATGGAGCGATGGGTGTATGGAATGCCCCCATTAACATGTATTATAACGGAGAATTCTAGTGGACTATGAGGCCTCGAACAGGGACACTTTCTGAGGCTTACTCCTTTATCTCAAAATCAATTGCTGATTGAATCTTGGTAACTGATTTCACCCGCTGGAATAAGCATACTCATTCATCCAGAACAACTCTTTACCACAGGAGTTGTGATGGCAACAGCAATCTTGTCAAGTCTTCAAATCTGCACCTAAGAAACCTAACATGTTGTATGAAACAGCTGTAAAGTAGGCTGCTCTATGAAGGACCTTCAATTTTTCAGATCTATTGCAGTGTTACTCTCAAAATTTCCCCTTGATCTCCCTAGTAGTGTACATTTTCGGCACAACAAACAGCGCCTTAGCCTCCACAAACACCCTCCCATCCAGACCTTCCAACCGGCCCTGCACCCACGCTTTTCTCTCCGTCTTCCCCTCCAGCACCGGCACCGCCCTCGCAACATAGAACTCGTTCGTCACACTCGGCTTCAGATAGTTCAGCTCCAAGTTCGCCGTGACCCCCGTCCTCGACGGGAACTGCATGATGGCGCAACGACCCAGACATTCGTCTAGCACCGTCGCGATCAGCCCGCCGTGTGTCACGCCCGGCCAACCCGCCAATGCGCCACCGAACCAGACGACCGAAACGAGCTCGCCCGTCGTCGCGTTGTGAAAGATGCGCTGGTAGCCACCGAGGCTGCGCGCGCCGCTCAGCGGGCCGGTGGTGAGGCGTTTGCTGCGCTCCGAGGCGCCAATCGTGTCGTACGCTTCCCAGGACGTCCAGGCCGGATCGTTGGAGAGGGACTGCACGATCGGCAGATTGGAGGCGCGCTTGTGGAGGAATTCGACCATCAGTTTGTCCTCTGCAGAGTCGGGCAGTGGGAGCGGCGGTGGTGCTAGGACTAATGAGACGTATGACCCGGCTGAGATGCCCAGGAAAAGACACAGCGTGGCGTAGATATAGGGGCGTAATGACCGCTTGGGTTTCGGTATGCCATCTTCTGAAGGAGGCGGCGGTGGTGGTGGAGGATTTGGTGAGGATTGAAATTGTGATCGAAGGTCAATTGGTTTGGCTGGGGCTTCAGGAGTGGAATAAAAACGCTGCTGGACAGCTGCCCTGCATTGCTGGACCGGCAGACATGTCTGGCTTGCTCTGGAATGCTGGGCCAAGGTTCTCGCAGTTGAGCGCGCTGTGCGGGTGGCTATCCGGGTGATCATGGTGCTGATGTTGGTTGATGATGAGCCCTGCTTGAAGTCCAAATCTTGAGCTTAAGGGAGCCTGGTCGGCTTGAGACCGGGTCGACATTCAAGCCTGAATCGCAAGGCAGCATTATTTCCTCTGCAGTGTACAAGCCGTCCGAGGATTTTGTATGGTGGCTTCATTTTTTCTAGCTCTGGGCCTTCGGTGTAACAGGATTTCAGAAACCATCTTGATTCAAGGAAGCAGCAGTGAGCCAGCCCAAATGGCGTCGTCGGGCAGACTTTCAAGTGTCGAATCCAACCTCCCGCATGCGTTCGGCATCTTCGCCTGGTTCGCGACTTTCCACCAATAGATAAGGTGCAGTGACACTCTTAACATCCTTATCGGAAACCACTCAGTACACGAAATGTCACCATTAAACGGCGCATCAGCCGGTGCCTCTTTCAAGTCCCTTCTCTGCAAACGGCAACAAAACTTTATCTTGATCCTGGGCTGAGATATTTCATTTAATTCCAGGCCTCAGAGTATCGAGACAGAAGAGTGACTCTATAATGAGTCCTCTGCTTCCAGTCCCGCAGCGCAGGACACTCGCTCAGTGTCCTGAATTAGCACTCTCGAGACTAGAGGAGGACGACCAAGAGAACAGGTCCAGATATCGGCCATTCTTACTCGAACCTAGCATCGAATCCAGAGACTGGATATCAAAGCTAGAACTGGAAACCACCATCGGCATGGCAGAGAAAGACCTTGCGGTCACCAAGACACGGCTGAAAGTCCTGGTGCTGTACGGTAGTTTGCGGAAACGGTCTGCCTCCATCTAAAGTGCTTCCAGGGTCCCCAAATCTGACAAAGTCGACAGGTCATATTCCAAACTGATGGCTTACGAAGCCTCTCGAATACTGCATCGTCTTGGCTGCGATGTCCGCATCTTCAACCCAAGTCACCTCCCGATCCGCGACAGCGTAGAAGCCACGCACCCCGCCGTCCAAGAGCTGCGCACCCTCTCCGCGTGGTCGGACGGGCATGTATGGGTCTCGCCTGAACAACACGGCAACCTCACGGCCGTGTTCAAGAACCAGATCGACTGGATACCCCTCTCGACGGGCTCCGTCCGCCCGACGCAGGGGCGCACCCTGGCCTGCATCCAGGTCAACGGTGGAAGCCAGTCCTTCAATGCCGTCAACAGCCTGCGCATCCTCGGTCGCTGGATGCGCATGTTTGTCATTCCGAATCAGAGTTCTCTGCCCAAGGCCTGGACGCAGTTTGAGGACGAGGGTGGCGATGGGAGTGGGAGGAGTCGCTTACTACCTTCTGGCAACCGCGATCGGCTAGTCGATGTCATGGAAGAGTTTGTCAAGTACACGATCTTGATGAGGCCGCATTTCGAGCTCTTTGGTGATCGGTACAGTGAAAGGGTGGAGCGTTTGGAGAAGGAATCCAAGAATGGATCGATCGCGTCTTGACTTCATTGGTGTCAGAATGTAAAGACGAAAGTGACTAGAAGTCTCCCGGTAGAACTAGACATTTGATTAGCATGCGCTTTACTACTCACAGGGCGTCGTCATTGAGAATACAGTACTGCTCTTGAAGATCCGATCCCGACTTGCAATCCAGCTAAGCGAGCACTTCGAGCCGACCCGCATTTCCAGATGACGAAGTAAGACGACTGACCATGCCCAGCCTTCGTATAGAACGACCTGGTATATTGGAGCATTATAGCACTTGTAAGAAAACTGGTATGGTAAAGACAATATGTGCTTAATTTCTGCCATGCCGGCTGTGCAATACTCTGCTGCCTTCGAAAATGTCTTCTTGTTGTGAATGTCCCTTCTCTCTCTGCGGTCATGGAATAAACCGACGACCACAGAAAAGTGGCCATGATCTGACATCCGGCTAGAAGTGCCGAGCAAAGGAAGTGTTGTAAAAGGTCATGTACCATTTCAGAACACACGGCTTCACGGAAACCTCGGACCCTTCAGACAAAAGCCAAAAACCGACTGTAAAGAGTAGAGCACCTCCGAGACCAAGCACGACCGCAGTGAAATCGGACTCCCCTTGCAGTAGAGAACACTTAATTCGAGCCCAGCGCCAGCACCAAAGCCGAAACCTACCGCGACCGAGCATCCTCTATCGATGCGTGGGTCCACATCCCTGCAGAGCGCGCGCTGTGAGCTTGTTGACTTGTGCGGTCGGGAAATAGTGCTGCCTTTTGTGCTGCCGATGGAATTGCCAAGGCTCTACCCTGCAGCGGGGAAGTGCTTAGGGGTTCTATCTAGACTTTACAAGCTTGTGCGTGCTCACAAGCTTAGGTACTATGTATTTATTCGGTGGAGTTGGGACTAGAAAGCTTCCACACGCTCTGTGGATTGACGCCAAGTGTATTGTTCACTTGCTGGAGGCTACTAGCCGGCATATTCTTGATCTTGATGACTGGTTAGAGACGGAGAAAGCTCCTCCCGCTCTTGCCACATTACTTACCTTCTTTTGATGTAGCTAATCACGACGCATGAGAGATTGGATCAATGATACATTTATGCATAGGTCATAGTAAAGCGGGAACCATATGACCATTTTATTGAGTTGCGTATTTGTTGTTCTGTTCCAGGAACTTTGTCCTTGACACAACTTCCATAGCCGGCTTACAGCTCTTGGATAATATCCTTGCCAAAGTGGTTATCAAGTCTCTCCTTCAAGTCTTCAACCTCGATCTCCTCGCCCATGTAGTGTGCACCGCCTGGAGTCTTGGGTGGGATAAGGATACTACTAAGGACGTGTATGACACCATCTCTGGCAATACCATCCTGGACAGCAATGTGGTTGAAGCCGTTGATACGGATCTGAATGATGCCTCCAAAGCGAACTACATCGATAGCGAGGCTCTTGTCGTCGAGCAAGGTTGGGAGATCGATGTGGAAGCGTCCTTTGGGGATACCAGCAGACTCAAGCTCACCTGAGGCCAGAGCATCCTTAGCCTTGTAGAATGCATCCGAGTACAATGTCTGATTTGCAACGACGTGATACTTCAAGAGCGCTTTCAAGTATTTCTCTCCATACGAGCTGAATAGGAAAGCATTAGCTCTGGTGCCAAGCTTCTTGAATGCCCAGTTGTTTGGCGCGAAGAAAGTTCCGCCCTCGTGTGGTGCCTTTTTGATAGCATCAAATAAACCAGTTTTCTCAAGTCCAAGCGACAGAGTACTGAAATCGCCGGGTAGGAGGGAGATGATTTTCAGGGAAGGTGGAGGAGGAAGAAGAATGGAATCGACACCATGGATAACTCCGTTTGTTCCGAACTACAAACGATTAGTCGGCTAGTGAATCTTTGACAGCTGCAGCAATGGTACTTACGATATTGACGGCGATAATTCTGCTGTAGAAGTTGACAGTCAACCCCCTCAATCCAAGACCAACTCGCAGCCGTTGTGGCTCGCCGCCGAGAGTGTCCTCCCCTAAAGCAGTAGGAATAGTGTGCGTAACAAGAACTCGTCCTGCAGGGTAGAAGTCGGGTGAGACATGATACGCCAGGATTTTCTTGATCACTTCCTTGGATGGCTTATGGTCTTTGGGTATCTTCGCAAAGGCCTTGTCAGTTGGTGCAAAGACGGTGTAATTGGCAGCAGTGCCGTTCAATGTCTCGACTAAGTCGGGGTATTCGTTGATGAGCTTAGCTAGCTTAGTTGTGTACTTGCTCTTGGCAATGAGCTCGTAGACAGTTAGGTTTGGCTTGCCGTGACCATGATGCGGCTTCTTGTGGTGGGGTGGGTGATCGGGTCTATGGTGAGGTGGATGAGGATGATCCTCATCCTCATGGTCGATGAAGTCATCCGTTATGTACTCTCCAGATTCGAGCCATCCCTTGACGTCAAAAGCGGTCATGGATTGGAAGCATGAAAAGGACGATTTGGACTTTTCGTGATAGTGCGAGGCTGCGTGAAATGCATTGTCGAGGGCATTCCCAGAAACCTCGACAATCTCCTTAACAGAGTCCTTAATGTCCGACAGCGTGGGGAGCTTGCTGAGAATACTCTTGGATGCCTCCTTGGGCTGGATAATCATCTGCGATGTCATCTGCTCATCCGGAAGGACGAAGGCAGAGGTGAGAGCCGCAAGCGGCAAGACGTGAATGAGCTTCATGATGAATGAATTGATGAAGAAAATAGATGTATGTTCAGCGTAGAAGGAAGAGGGCAGAGGTATATGTAAAGTGGCAAGCTAGCTTGAGGTGACGCCTCTCAAGCGATACGATGAGGTGATACACTGTCAGCCGAGCGGAGCTCCGTTCAGAGTTTCAACTTAGTTGACACGGTGAAAGATGAGAAACCCGACAGAAGCACAGAAGAGGTTGAGATATGTCGTCGACGGACGGAGGAGACGGCAAAAGGACGATTTAATCTACCAGTCTTGGTCGCCAGGTGGCAGTATTGCGCGTCTTGACATTCTAGTGTCGACATCATCATCATGCTAGATGAGTGTCATAGGAACCCTGTCGATTCGTTGGATTTACCCCTCCTCTCGTACCCGTCGGACCTTTGGATGTCCCGGCGCTGACGAGGACCGCAGCACCCGGATCAGGAAGACGAAGGACCCGAGCCGCAGCTCGGAAATAAGCAAACCTTGCTTGTAGAGCACAATTGTTTCAATCCACGGCTCCAGCTTCCATGAGCCGTGCCTTGCAGAGGAAGGAATCCAGGAACAGTCCAGAAGAAATGCACCTGCAGTGAGGCTCGTTAAGCGATCAGGTGCCGTCGTCATTGCGGGGGATCTGCTGCATGGACATTGGACAGGCAACAAGCTGACTAACAGGCTGAGAACTACTGGCCATGGGCAAGCCTGATTGTTTACATTTCTCACAACTGCACCATCAAGGAATCTCCTTTATCTCGCAGACAGCCTTGTCGCTGTGACGACGTGCCGACAAGATTCAACTTTAAGCTCCGTAGCTAATACTGATTTACAAGGACCGTGCCGTTGAGTCCCCGGAAAATACAGAGGCCCTAAATAGCCTTCAGATCGAGTACTCACCAGCCACAGCACCTAGACTCTTATCAAATAGAACGATGGCCACAATCCTGCCGGGCTCGGAAGCTCCTTGCTAAATATCACAGGAAATACAATCTAGAGAGAGGCGAGAAGACGTGGGGTTGTGTAGCTTGCAACAGAATCCACGGCCCATCGTTGGCGGAGTGTTGCTCTGATTTTCAGCTAGGTAGTCTCTGAAAATGTACTGGCCTTGTGACAAAACAAACTCAAGCGTCTACTTGAATAGCAACGGACGAATACATACATAGAGCTGCAGTGAACTTGAATTACATTGAAAGTCTCATCATATATATGTATATATATATCTGTGCAGCGCTCTATTGAAAGTAGCTCGTCTACCCCAATCCTGCCAAGTCTTTCCGAGATAGAGTACTGGAAAACCTCCATCCAAACCATGCCACCCATACTCTAGTGCATAACAACAGCAACATGATCATCCATATACTTGCTGATGTCACCCAAGAACACACTTGCAACAATAGACACGAATCCAAATGCAATACTGGTGTAGTAAACAAAAGGGTATGCATAAGCATAACTTTCCTGACCGGCAAGTACGATGTCGTTCCAGATGGTTATATTGCCGTCGATGCCCGGAACTTCGAGAATCTTGTTGATCAGCGAAGCACCCGTCAATTCGGCGACTAACTTGATGGTTTCTGGCGTGTAGATCTTGTGCTTGTAGCATGCAAGGGCGATGTTGACGCTGAGTTTGGGAACGAACTTGTTGAGGAAGACGTTGTAGTAGGTCGTGTAGCCGATGGCCCCACCGACCACACGGATAGCAAGCGTGAGAGCTGCAATGGTGGCGATCAGGTCATCGGGGCAGATGATTGTGGTGATGATGGAAGCTGGGACGACGATTCCTCCAATGCCGAGTCCTGCCACCACGAGGATGCCGTACACGGTATTGATGTTATCACGACGGGCGACGGCTAGGGCTCCGCAACCGGCTGTCATCATACAGGAGGAGATGACCATAAGGGCTCTATTACCGCCACGGAAGACAGACAAAAGCCAAAGGACGATGCAAGCTCCGGCGAGGATGGAGAAACCGATTGGAAGACCTCTGATTCCAACACCGACGGGATCATGGCCGTAAACATTGAATGCTTGTGTAGGCCAGAAGAGAAGAACGGAGAAGAAATTTGCTCCCGAGATAAAGGTGATAATGAGTGTCAAAGTTAGGATTCTGGGGTCTTTCTTCAGGCGGGACGGGAACATAGGATACTTCGCGCCATAAACTTCCCAGAATGCGAAAGCGATGAGAAGAACGGCTCCGAGAATGAGCGGAACAAGGACATGCACTGAAGTCCAGGCGTACTGGTATCCACCCCAAAGAATCCCAGCGATAAACAGAATCATTCCAGAAATAGAGAGCAAGCCGCCTACAAAATCGATTTGCGCAATGATTTGTCTATTCGTCAAGCCAGTAGAGTTGACTCTTGGTGGTGGAAAATAAAACACGGCCGTCATCACGAGACCGATAAATGCCCACAGTCCACAGAAGAGTCCAACGTAGCGCCAGTTAGAGTGGTATGCAATGAGCTGAGCCCACAATACTGAAGGGCAAAATGGAAGGATAGTGAAGATCAGAACTGCTACGTATTTGCCTCGCTTGGCTGTAGGTGCTAGTTCAGAGGTTGCCGCCAGAGCTGTGAGTTCGTTGATGCCGGCACCAACACCAGCGAGGGCCATGCCAGCTAACCAACATTAGTTTGAGTGCAAGTACCACCCGCAGTCTGCTTACCAATGAATGTGTTCATGGTGTGCGCTGTTGAACAGACGATCATCCCAATCACAATAAAGCCTGCACCAGCAAGCGCAATATAACGGCGTCCGAACAAATCTGAGAGTGCTCCCACGAATGGACACACTGCAGCTAGAGCTAGCAAGTTGGCGAGCACAAACCAAACCCATCTATCAGTACCTCCCAGCTCTCCATAGATGTATGGTGGAATACCACCTAGAAACCATATTAATGAACATTACTGGAAGATTTTGAAGCGTATTGCGTACCAAATAGATAGACTGGTATCTGTGAGCCAGTCCATAGAAATGCCATTGCGACCAAAGACATGAGACGATTGAAGCTCATCTAGAGACATATCAGTGTGCCATTCCGAGAGTTAAGAGCCAGCACGTGGCTTACAGGAGGTTCATGGTCGTGGTCTTCATTGTCGCCATAGGTTCTTAGACCGTCTTTCTCATAGTAATTTGAATTTCCTGGAACCCTTGATATCGTCCTGATATTCTCGAGGTGTCCTGCAGAGTTGCCAGCACCGACTTCCTTCTCGCTTGATCGTGTCATCGAGTCTTCCGAGCTCGTTGCAGGAGCATGAGAGTGACCTGCGTGATCTACGACTTCGGTATCTCTCATAGCGTCTTTCATGATGCTCTATGAATTGTAAAGATATAAATTAAGCGGCGACCTCTTCGTACGGAAAAATGAGAAATCGAGGACTTTGGGGAATGGAAACAAAGCTTATCTAAAGAGCGGCTGGATGCACAAGTGCTAGTTATATGAAGAGACATGATCCGCTGTACTTACCCACCCCTCACGTCGGGCCCCTGCAAGGTCTCATCCATGATCCTGGAGGCAAGGAGCGGGGTGAAGACTTCCCCAGATGTTGCACTACTCTGGACGACTTCCCCAGACTGAACGATGGGCAGAAAATGAGCGAAGGCATTAACTAGTTCGGATCTAGATCTAGATCCAGCGTTGCCACCCGGGGTGGACGTCAAGACTTCACTATCCAAAAATACACCGAGGTCATTTTTTTTTAAACAGGGCTATCTGGACAGCGCCCCCAGGAAAGGGTTGCAGAGCATGCCACTACTGCACACTTTAATCCTGATGCGCGGCTGAGAGATAAAGGCGGTACAGATATTGTACCACTTTAACCTGGGCCAACGCAGGACGGGAATTGTCAATCTGCCGCTCCTGCAGTCCCATCATGCGGGAAGAAAGGGAGTATCCAACCACGGCAGCCACATGGAGAGCCCTCGAGGCTGCAGATTTGCGAGATAAGCCCTAAGGTCTGCAAGTACCCGGGGAGAAGATACTGTGTGTAGAATGGGATATTCCCATTTGGGGAGGGACAGAGGGGTAGCCTCGGCTGGCTGTTGCACTGGTGTGAAAGGATTGCGGGGAATGGTGAAGCGCAAGCCTCGAAGTCAAACCTCCGGACTGCTGATCTGGAGATGGTTCCCGGCTTGTCCTAATGTGGACTCGGCAGGTAACTGTGGAAGGCTTTGCTTCGGGAGGCTTCCTTATTGGGAAAGTCTCCGGGCGCGTAACACAAGCTATCAAAGTATCTTGTGCCATCTAGCTAGCCCAGCCCTTGAAATTTCCTGTAACTTGGTGGCTCAAGGTTGCGCAAGTTTGCATCATCTTGGACTCAGCATTTGGTGACCTTGCAAACAGCATTGTGATCGACAAATACATCTACAACCAATGTGTGCTGCTAAACTCTGCCGAATTGTCTGCAGGAGCAAGTAATGACTGTAAGATCCCAAGATTCCCAACGGCAATACTTACGAACTAGAGTCGTATCGCAAACGTAATTAGGAGTAAACTAGGAGTCCCTCAAAACTGCGCTAGAAAAAGATTTGGAGCGGAGGGAAATTGAGAAGAGACCTCGGTGTGCCGAGGCAGAGAAGTAGATATACAACCTCACTAGCTCGCCAAAGCATTGGCATTCAAGACCACTCCATGTAAGATACATGTGTGGCCGGATTCACAGCTCATTTTGCAGGCCTATCGCATCTCAACGCGTTCGTCCAGAATATCACGACGATGGTAATATTATACATATCTCACCCCGTGCCCCGCCATATTCGATACAGCAGTTTGGTGTCTGGGACGTTGTCTGCCGCGTCAGGAATTGAAAATACCGCTTCTATGGCAGACAGCCTGATGTAGGTCGACGCATTTCGATTGCTCGGTCTATGGATGGCGGTGTTTGAAGACGGGGTACTATGAAGACTGTGTCGCTAACTTGTTCCCACTATTGCCCTCTCTTTTGTCGGTGAAGGAGAAGCCAAAGAAGGTACAAGTACAATATACAGCCTCTATGAGCCAAAGAATCCCTTGCTAGGGAGATATAATGAGTTGTGGAGAAAGAAGACATTCACGGAGACTATTGAGACGGAAGCTGCTGCTGTTGCCCGCCTTGTCCTTGAAAATGATGGGTTTAATTACGGTGATAGAGGACGAATCAAGGCCTTTGACCATGGAAATGACAACTGCCAACCTTCAAAGTAGTGTAGCTCCAGAGCGTGAAGGATACCATCAACACGAGTCGATACAGAGCTCGAGATATTGAGGCACCTTAAGCCAATAGTACCCTTTCGAGTTATATGTTCTTGAAAAACTTGTGAGGCTGTAAGCATTGGGTATTGGTCAGGTTCTGATCAGCGTGGGAACCTTTGGCTGAGCAGTGTTCACCGCGTACGAATTATGGGGAATCGGGCTAATGATCGGCTCGATGTTGATGCCTGAATCGCCAACCCAATAAACGAAATCGCGTACTTTTGCCCCGCCCCCTCCCCCTCATAGTGGGTGGAGTGAAGAATCACAAACGTACTCCAACATTACGAACGAATACTGCTCCGTTAAGGTTGATCCCACCTTCACCATTTCTGTGCATGCAGGACTTAGAGAGTTCACTAGATTACATGGGAAACTGTATCACATAATGGCTACATGAGAGTTCAGTGCCGCAATGCGCATGGAAAACAATTGATATCCGCTCTGAGTAAATTTCAAAACACCTTCCAGTCTATGGCATAAACCGCAACCTAGACGCCGTAGCATAAGGTATCAGCTTCTCCGAGTAGTCTTAATCTCCTTGTATCTTCCTTATTCAGTGGTGCATTGTGGTCTTGAACCCGTGTTTACAAGACATTCCACATATAACCTCGCAAGTTGTGAATCGCCAATACGATATATCATGTCATCGCATGAGTTCTAGTCCACTCTTTGGCTGTTGCGATTGCGGCTGGCTCATCCTCCTTCCATCTCTTGGCCACCTCGGGTGCTAATGGATCATCAGGGTTGGGAGCTCCTAGCAGAGCTTGAATCGAGAGGAGAATCGTGCGAATCTGAAGCGCAGGGGACCAGTTGCCTACCAGGGGGTAAAAGTCAGTACTTGCATCGAATACTCCAGTAATGATAATAAATGACCACGTACTCTTGAGAACATCAAGACAGATACGACCGAGTTTATCGATGTTTGGATGATAAATCTTGGTGAGAAATCGAATCTTGGGTGGTGTCATAGGGTAATCGTCTGGGAGAAAGAGCTCGAGCTTGAAGATGCCTCCTATTTACACAATCGTCATGAGCCTGGTACTGAATCCACCGATGCAATAACCAACCTTCGTATGGAGACTGGGAGGGGCCATGTATTGAGACATCAAAGTATCTGAGGTTGTCCTCGTGAGGTACTGCGCTGATTCCTGGAACACTAGCACATGTTAGCAAATAATGGGTATACTGAGAAGCTAACCTTGACGTACGGTTCCGCCATCAACCTCTCCGTCTCCTTGATAATACGCTTTGGAAGAGCCATGATGTTCGTGACACTGAAGTAAAGGACGGCCCGGTGTATGCGGCTAGATGCGAATAGATACGACAGGCCTCCGTTTGTGGACGACTCTATGAGGCGACAGCTGTTGCGGCTGACGGAACGATGGAGTTTGCGAGTCGTGTGCTACGGGAAAGTGCGAACTATTTCCAGCTCGTCTGTACGGCTTGTTTGAGTTCGAAGTCATGCGCCGTGAACGATGAGGTAGAAATGTCTTGCAGCGCTGCAAGGTCCAAGGTCGAGATGTTGTCACTCTGCTCCACTCGGCAGAACTACGGCTAGCCAATGCCTGCTAGTCCTGATTCGTAGCTCGTCTTCTCGAGCAGTGCCTCGTCCTCGTCCAAATGATGAGACTGATGCGCATTTAACTAGGTCCGCAACTTCTCTCGAAAGCCATCTGCCAGTAAACTGGGCACATTTGCACCCGAACGATGGACCCCACCATGTAAATCATGTGCAGAATAGTTCACTCTTAGCAACCATACCAAGGTTCGGCAGTGGATGATGCGATTACACCACAGTTACAATGGCTGAAGAGTCGAGGAAGGGGAAGTCAATCAAGTCTGCGTTCGACAGTACCACCTTTGATGCCGATGTGTCAATATATGTTGATCGCAAGGTTGGTTCTGCGACTATCTCGCCGTCTGGGCGGGATGTAGCTCTTGCATCGTTTGTTTCCCATTCGCATTCTCAGTGCGCTCTTCACTAAGGAATACATAGTACTGAAGGCTTGGACATAATTGATCTCGATTCACCCCTCAATCCCCCGCGTCATTTACGACACGGACTTCCTTGGCTGGTCGCTGATGTACAATGGTCGCCCTTTGCAGTCCGCGACTACTGGGTGGTCAGCACTGCAAATCAAAAGGCGCTGGTGTGGAATCTGAATATGCAAGAGGATTCTTCGCAGGGCTCGATTGAACATACCCTCCACGGCCACAGCAGGGCAATCACTGATATCAACTTCTCGGCGCACCACCCGGATGTGCTTGCAACTTGTGCAGTCGACGGATTTGTTCACTGTTGGGATCTGCGACGTCCGAGACAGCCCATTCTGACCTTTTGTGACTGGTTTGCTGGCGCGACTCAAGTCAAGTACAACAGACAAGACTCGCATATACTTGCCTCTTCCCATGACCGGTGGTTGCGAATTTGGGACGATCGCATGGGAGCCGCACCTCTGAGATCTATAAATGCGCACGAGTCTAAGATTTACGGCGTTGATTGGAATAGGACAAGGACGAGTGGAGTAGTGACCTGCTCCTTGGACAAAACCATCAAATTTTGGGATTACAATAATGATATTGATCAACCTGAACGTATCATCCGTACAGACTTCCCAATCTGGCGTGCTCGACATACACCTTTTGGATGGGGACTTCTAGCTATGCCTCAGGATAGTCCTGGCTATCTTCACTTATATGAGCGTAGGTTGACAGAAACCGAGAAAGATGGCCCCACGCCGGCAGTAGCGATATTCCCCGGCCATGGCCAGCACAAAGTCAAAGAGTTCCTTTGGCGAAGTCGAGGCGGCATTACAGATGAAGGGTTTGACAACCGTGACTTTCAGCTCGTCTCTTGGGGGGAAGACAATCATCTTCGTCTGAAGCGTATCGATGTCAGCCAGTTGGAAAAGGTCGGCCATGTCAAGGGCCGCCAAGTCCACAAGCGTCTGAGTCTTACACGAACTGGCGCAACTTACAAAACATTCCGAAGTGTGGAGGGCAGTTCCAATGATAAAAAGGCAGCGACAATAAGTGGCCCTCGTCCAGGGAGTGCTGGTCTAAAGGTGAGCTCCCTCACTGTTGGCATGGGCAAAGTTCCGGCTTCCTTAAGTCCGCGCACGAGTACGACACTCCGCACTCCAGCTATGAAAGTTAAAGCTCTATCCCCAAAGGGCGAGGACCCAAGGCAAAAGCAAATAAGTTGGATGGGTGGAATCAAGATCAGCAAACAGGAACGGCCACCCGGCACCCCGAAACGGGCATCTTCCGGAAGATTTTCCCTCCTTAGTCCAGGATTTGATGATGATGGAGACTGGGATGCCCCAGAAACCCTTCACGATGAGATCATTCGAATCCATAGCCAACTGCCAAAGATCACATTCGACGATGTCAATATGGATAAGAGGAAAGTGGCCACTTCAATGAATGGTCCTTGGGGCAATAGTGGCGAGTCAATTTACATCCGAGTTAGCATGAGCTTCCCAGAACAGTATCCGGAAACTAAACCTCCATCCTTTTCGATTGGCAAGACATCATTGATGTCTGATCATGTATACCAAAAATTAAAGGAAGAGGTCGATCTCATTGCATCAGAGTCTATATCCCGTCGTCAAGGATGCCTGGAAAGGACTTTTCGTTATCTTCTCGGAGAGGTCCCATTGGAAGAAAGTACCACTTTCTTCGATGATGGCGACGACATTGACGACATTGACGGCCTTGCAGACGAAAGTTCTAGTGATGATGAAGATGATATTCCTGCTGGTGCATCTGCCATGATGTCTCAAGAGCTTGACTCCAGCGCTACAGGATTCATGCTATCTACTGCACATCGCAATGCGAATATGCCACTACCAAGATTGTGTGGGGCACGGTTCTCGCAGGATGGCAGGCTTGTGTGTTTTTTCCCGCCCAAAGAAGATAAAGTGAAGTCACTGCTTGGTACATTGATCGACAATAACTACGCGCGTAACCGTGGAGAGCCGGCATTCGAGGCTTTTGGTCGCCTTAACAATAATTCTCCTGGACCGCGAACTAAGTCATTAGCAGATGACAGTCGAGATGACTCTGATGGATCAGACGACTTAGGGACGTCCTCTTCCAGTGATTCAGATTCATCTCGATTTCGTGTATCTCACTTTCCCATGACTGAACTTTGGCGCCCATCTGCCCGTCGTGGATATATGAAAGCTCTCTCCACCAATCGATCTCAGAGATCCAGTGGAGGTGGTACAGGCACTGGAACTGGTACAGGAACAGGCGTAAGTCGAGGTCGCATAAAGCCCAAAAATATCATTGTCTTGCACAATACTGCTGAGCTTCTACCTGCTAAGCGCGAACTCGCCCAGGAGTACGCAATATTTGGGGAAGGCCCGGATATTTGCGTGCACAATGCAAAGGTTGCTGAAAAACACGGATACCAAGATCGGGCTGACATATGGAGGTATGTTGCAATGATCTTACATAATGAAGTGCCGTTAGAGGTTCTTGACCAACAACATCGTCGTGACCCTATTCTCGTCGTTGCGAAAGACATGGCAAAACTACACCGAAACAGAAGCGACAGCGGGTCCGACAGTGGTGTGGATGTTTCCCATGACTTGGTAGGCCGGAAGACGAATCTTCTTGGCAGAGTGAAATGGGGACATAACCCACTGGCTAGAGAGTTGATTGAGAGCCTTTTCGTCTATTATGAGGAAAGGGCAGATATCCAGATGCTGGCTATGCTATCCTGTGTGTTCAGTGAGCCTGCAGCCAAGGATAGCATCTCACATGCAGAGGTTAAGATGAGTCAACCTCAGACGCCGCTGTCGATGAAGACTCCTGCCTTCTCGCTGGATTATTTCCCAACTGACGTTGCTGCCTGGAGCAAGTTTCGAGGAACTACTATGTCATCCACAGCAACAACACCGAAGCACAGTCATACACCAGTTGGCTTTTATGGCTCCGTTGGTTCTTCCAACGGAGCGTGGGGTAGTGATCATGCATCGGTTACATACTCCTGCGGCGAGACTCCTCCCTTGAGATCAAATCGAGCCAGCTCAGAGCAACTCAACTACCAGTCCCAAAGCTTATCAACCTCCCCTGATGGAGCACGGAGCTTCCGCCGAGGCAACTCAGGAATTGCTTCGAGCTTTGCAGCGAGTTTTTCCAGGCCTTTCAGTTTGACTGCTTCTTCATCACCTCCAAGTGGACCGCCTCTGCGCAAGAAGCCAAGCCCTGTAGAGCATATGCTCAATTCGCTGGCGCCTAGCACTATCACTTGGGGCAACACAACTGTACTTGGAAGTGTGCGAGAACAAGCAGTATCTGATCACAGTACATATTCTGACGATGAGGGCGGGAGGGACGCCGGGCCCACAGTATGTACCGGTATTAGTATGACTATCGAAAACCAGCATGCGTTTGACGACGATGGTGCCATGAGCTCACCTTTACTCAATCTTAGCCATTCGGCTCACTTTTCCAGCTACAGAAAAGCCTATGCAGAACTTTTGTTCATCTGGGGTCATCAACTTTCACGCTTGGAAGTTTTGAAATTCAATGGCCTCAAGGATTATTTCCCCGAGATTGTGGTCCCCGAAATTGGGTCTTATGCTACTTCGGTACATTCCAACGATAGCCGGACAACTGACCAACCCCCATCTCCAATACTCTTGGGAAAGAAAAGTCAGGTTCACACAATAGTGAGCGATGAGGGACTCGATGTCAGTGGTTATTGCCTGAAGCACGACTCACGCCTTGAGGCATTGAAGACAATCCCAAGCAGCGGAGCTATAGGTCGATGCGAGCGTTGCAAAAAGATTCAACAACAGCTATCCTGTGTGATCTGCCTAGAACCCGTAAGTGCGCTCTTCACGCCCTGCCTGTCTTGCCGCTGTGTTTCACATGAACACTGCTTGGCAGAATACCATTCATATGGCTCTACATTCTGTCCTGGAGGATGCGACTGTGATTGTGGCGCCCAAGCCAGCGATGGCATTGTTGAGAGTTGGGAAGTCATGATGGCCGAGATTGGGCGTCAACGCGATTCCGAAATGTTGTCCGGGGAGCATTATGAAGAGTGGCTGAAAGACCAGTGGGAGACGATCAGCCCTAAAGACCCCAGTGGTGGCCAAGGAAAGGGCTATTCTACCTTGGGCAAAAGGGTGGATCAGGTCAAGAAGGGTGACCTGGGAAAAACCAGTCTGAAGAAGAGATCTAGCAGCATTAAGACACAATAGTGCTGGTGATCTGTACAACAAATGTTACTGTAGATAAGGCGTCAGGGTTGGGAAGCCATAGGTGGCATCGGCGTTGCAATGAAATTTAGGCCAATGACTTAGGCCGTGGCCATATTACCAGAATAATAATCACATCAATTGCGCTGTCTAAATTATGCGGAGACAGCTGGGCTCGCGTATGATGTGAAAACAAACAACTTGGTACTGTATTCTGAAAGTATTGGTCATTTGTTCCTAATCCACGCAGAGGCTTTCAGTTACTCTACAGTCGACAGACATGAGTGGAAAAGCAAAGCAGGCTTGGTAGTCAACCAAGTCTACTATACAGATTACGTGGGATATCCTCCACGTCTCAGTGTTGTGGCACAGCACCGTACATAGCTCTCATGTCAAGTTTTCAGCCTCGAGTCACTATCGATCTTCTGGCGGGACTCTGCTGGCTCTGCCGGTCACTCGGAAGTGGAATGCCCTTTGGGGGAGATCTCCCGGGTCATCTCCACAATTACAGCCGGGGTGTTCTTATTTTCACACGCGGACTTCCAGCCCCGCACGTGGAGTTGGTGAAAAGTGTTGATACAATCAACGAGCGAAGTACACCATACTGGTTGAGGCTCTCAGGTAGACGAGGGTAGAGCCTGCTTCAAACGTGAGGACAGGATTGGGACAGGCGGTTAAAGCCTAGTGCAGACAATAAATAGAGCAGAAGCAAAAGGACTATGGAAGAATGCTGAGAAGGTAGATGCTAGAGAAAGGAGTCTGGCTTCATGGATATTCTTACGTTGGCAGCAGAGTAATCATGTGGAACGACGGGCAACTTAGTCGCATATTCTTCTTATCGATGCAACGTGCCAAACAACAGCTACAAGGCAGAGTCGAGTCTCAGACGCTCACTGGCACATGTGTGGATATGGCACATCAGCATGAGCATGGTATGGTGCCTGGCCCCGGCACTTATGCGAAAGAGCGGCTCAAAATTGCAGTAGGCTACAGTACTTGGTCGGCTTGCTGTTTCTTGGCTGGGAGCCTGGGATAGTCAACAAGAATGAAATGCCAGCCAAACGAGCCCCACAGTGTTGCCCTAGAGGATATACAGACAAAGTTCAATGCTCGACTGTGGCTTGCGTCGTCAGGGATGGAGCGGTCCCATTCGAGGAAAGCTCACGACGCCCGATGGGGCAGCTGAAAACCCACTGGCGCCAGGGCCAAACTGGAGGCCCCATCGCCAACGCACTTAGACACAGCTGAGGACCTCGGGCTCTGAGGATCTCGTTCTCGAAGGAGGATTGCTGAGACTGAGGGACAATCCTCGAGGCGCTGGAGCCAAAGTCAGACAAAGTATAAAAGCAAAGCCTCAAGACTTGGCGGCTTCTCAGTGATTCCCTCGCTTATTCCTTCAACCAACATGCTGCCCTACATCTCGATCCTGCTGACTGCAACAGCGCTTGCAGATGCAGTCACCACTTACAATCTCACAAGTAATGGCTGCGTGGATGCCAGCGGCTTTGAATCCTGCCAAGTTGAAGTTACGACGTTGACAGCAGCCTGTATCCCTCGCGCAGCGGCGGACCATAGCGACTTGGCCGTATAGCCTGTGGTTGTTCAGCATACGTGGGAGACTACAAATGCTACGCTCAGCATTGCTGGAATCGAGTGTATGAATGCGAGTATCAGGAGTTTGCTGCGCAGTATCTGCACGAGTGCCCCGCCGTTGGCCCTATTCCTTATTTCCTCGTGCCTGACAACGTTCCAGGTTCATGCTCGTGCAATCTGGGCAATGTTTTCTTCGCAATCGATAACATTACGCTTCAGTCATCCAAGTGTGCCAGCAATGGCACTTTGGGGTTCACAACTGGCAACCGGCCTGAGGGCTGAATCTGTTGTGCATTAAGTGCTTCTATCCCAAGGTAGGTAACCCGTCCACATTCCTCAATATCCCTCGTCTCACACTTGGCAGCATCTACGACATCTGCCCTAATACCGACCCCAATCTGATTGGTTTGTCACTGGTTCAGCAGTACGAGACGGCCCTCAACACCCCGTTCAGTTCTTGTGATCCTTACCTTGCTGAGTTCAATTGTGTGTCTGACCTTGGCTTCCAAAACGTGCCAGGAGGAAAGTTCTACCGCCAGGGAAATCTTCCTGTAGCAGATACAGATACGTTGTCGAATGTTGCGGGCACGGTCACTTCACCTGCCAGTGGTTCGGTATTCACGTATACCAATAACGGTGACAGCCAGACCTATACCATCACGGTCGTAAGTGTCAGTGCTAGAAGTCAGGGCACGAAAGCTGTCGGCAAGACAACAGCGACTGGCAGCAGTGATGCCACTGTAACCAATTCCGCGGGAGTTGCTGCCTCTCCGACCAGTTCTCAAGCTGGCCGGCTTGCGCTCAACAAGGTCTTGAGTCTCACTCTCTTCTTTCACTTCTTCATGTAAAAGTTAGAATTGACGACCAAAGCTTTGTAAACACCCAGATCAGTGGCTGATTCCATGTTTATCTCAGCTATAAATTCATGAAAATGAGGCGGTGCACAGATTGGAAATGGGCAGCTTTGACAAAGTGCTTAATCTTTGACATAAGCCTCAATTGAGATTCAGCTACCGCTTTCAGACTC
Organism: Coleophoma crateriformis; assembly: GCA_003369635.1. Classification (NCBI taxonomy): domain Eukaryota; kingdom Fungi; phylum Ascomycota; class Leotiomycetes; order Helotiales; family Dermateaceae; genus Coleophoma; species Coleophoma crateriformis. The sequence goes on from PDLN01000002.1 coordinate 2,391,065, forward strand.
AACTGCGCAGTCCAAGCACATGAGATCAACTCTAAATGCTTTTCCTCCGCCCTGGACTCCCCAATAGAAGTCGAAAGCTCCAAGCGCTGATCGGGCGGCCGAAACTATAAAGCTTAACTGGTTTAGTCTTTCAGTAACAAAGTCTCCTTTGGGTCTGCTCGTATGGCCCTAACCTCTTACCGCCTGAAGCTTGGAGGCTTGTCAATAGTGGCATTTAATCTCTCATTCGCGCATATACGGGCGCAGCTCCACTCGGGTGCTCATCGAGTCTTGGTGGTGGCGCTTGGCTGGCCCAAGACAGGAATGTAAACCCTCTCCCCACGCGCCCAGCAGCCTGAAGGGGATGTGATCACCAACTGCCCATGCTGGCGCTTCTGCAAACATGGAGCGTAGAGGGCTCAATGCCGTTCTTGGGGTCCTTGAAAAGCGGAGGGTAAACATGGCAACATGGCGGTCTGTCGTTGCTGGACCGGGCTTGAGTTAGTCCTCCATAAGTGTAACGCACGGCAGGCAGATTTCATTGGCGTGAGGCAGACCCCATATTTACATCGCCTCTTTTTGCCCAGCTGGGACGCGCAGGGCTGAGTCCCCTGTGCTTGGCGAGACTGTCTGAATTGCTGCTGCCAGGGCTGAAAATTTGGCGGAGCAGCAAAGAGACGTATCATGTCGGTTGGCCAGCACACGCACGGGAAGGATAAGTTCGCTAAGACCCCCCTTTATCCCCATCATATAAGTGTTTCTACATTTCTGAGGATCCTGTCTGTTTCTTCTGCGCCCTTCTTGCCCTACCTCCAGTGTTGCTGGATAATATATCGGCATCATGTCGTCAACTACAAAGCCTCATATGCTGGCCACCCCGGTATTCCTGTGGGGATTTCGTCTCGCTCAGCTGGTACTCGCCCTGGTGGTGTTAGGTCTCTCCGCCTATGGAATTACATTCTTGGCCTTCGACGGCGATTCTCTTATGCTCTTCACCGTAAGTGATTGAATACTGAAAACTTACAAAGTCTGAGACTGCGTAGGCACTTGCAACAATGATCGTCGTGACATATGTGGGTGTGGCAACCCTCTTCGCGCCCGTGATCTACAACTACTGGGCCATCCTCGGTCTCGACGTCTTCGCAATTATATTCTGGCTCATCTCGTTTCCCCTCCTGGCATCGGAGATCGCCAGCTATAGTGGTACCACCTACGACTACTGCTACTACTACTGCTACAGGAAGGACAAGCGTTATGTGCCAGCCAAGCGTGCCGTCACCACGGTCGAAACGTACAGAAACGCCATGATCGCTGATGCAGCAATCGGTGGCATTGAGTTGTAAGTGACATGGTTCATAGGTGCAGCGATATTTACTTACCAACCAATCCTCAGTGTCCTATTCGTCGTCACCCTTGTTGTGACCAGTATCCACCTGCACCGTCATCGCAAGGCTGGAGGCCATTGCGTTCCAGCATCTGGCGCCCCCGCTACGTTCGAAGAATCCAAACCGGCCGCGCAGCCGCCGGCCCAATATCAAGCTCAAATGCCGGAGCAGCAGCAACAGACAGCCTACCAAACCCCCATAATGCAACAACCCCAAGCTGAGTATCAAGCTCCTGTAATGCAACAGCCTCAAGCTGAGTATCAAGCTCCTGTCATGCACCAACCTCAGGCCCAGTATTCGGCACCAGTGACACCGCAGCCACAAATCATGTACCAAGACCCAGGAATGCAACATGTACAGGTGCAGCAGCAACCTCATTCCATGCAGTAGCCGCAGGGACCTCAGTGAAGGGCGGATATCTTGAGAGCCAAGATGGACATATGCTTTCGTGCTCAGTGCCTCAGACACGTCCCGAAATTCTCCCTGGTTCTTGGATATACCCTTAGTACTATATAGTGAGCATGGACGATGGAAGTTAATCTCTAATGGGCGGCAGGACCTGCGTGTACATGGTGGAGATGCTGTAATAATCCGATACCGAAATGCTTCAAAATCAAAGCTTATCAAAATCCAACGTGCCACTGTCTCTGCACCGTTGTATTTCTTCTGGCGGTGCTTGGCTCTTACCAGATGTACTCCCATATCTCTCGACCAGATACTTGCCCATAAGTTACTAGCCCTTGCGTGAAAGAAGTCGATTTAATACAGAGCATGCACTCTTCGCCGTTCAGCATAAATCATCACAAGATATTCACAAGGAGATTAGGTCTGCAGTGAGAGATGCTCCACCTTGTACTTCCAGTAAAACTCAGGCTTTACAAGGTTGAGCCGGAGGAAAAGCAGCAGACGTTAAACCCGGCAGAGGTATTACTTAGCTAGGGGAGAGGGTAGCGAGCAAGAGAGCTAGCTAAGCGACCGCGGGGAAGGTATCTTGGACGCTATTTGCGGTAACCCTTCGCAAAGGGCACGTAGGGAAGCTTTAGTTTCTAAGTTACGGTAATTGATAGTGACGGAATCGAGGTACATATTTCCGTCGTTACGGTCTCTTTTTGAAGATAGGGCCGGTTCTTTTCTGTCTTGGACAATGCCAAGATATCAATGCGCGATATACAGTCGCTTGCAAACCCGGCTTCCGCCCTAGACGCACTACAGTAAGAACTTTGGTTTCTCCATGTTGAGCAGGCGGGTACAGGACTAAGCAAATCAAACTTAGTCGGTATAAAGATAGCAGAAATAGACTTTCTACAGACTTCTAGAAGATCCCTTTCTCAAGGATTAAGTAAGGTGAATATTCTAGGATGTTCTCTGATGACCAATCCTGGGAGATCATTGCAGGGAATAGAAGGCTAAAATTATACATCAAGTATATATACATCAGCTCCCCCAAGCCCCTCTCTATCAAAGTTATGAAAATAAATAATATAAGTTATTCAAATACTTGACAAAACTACAATCGGTTAGATGGGCTCGGCCTCGTCGTACTTGCCCTGGCGATGAAAGAGGCCGGCGAGGTTGTTCCTGCTCTGAAGGGTATCAGGGTGCTCTTCGCCCAGGACCTTCGCGCGCAGCTGCAGCGTCTGCCGGTAGATGGGCTCGGCCTCGTCGTACTTGCCCTGGCTCTCCAAGAGGCCGGCGAGGTTGTTCCTGCTCCCAAGGGTATCAGGGTGCTCGTCGCCCAGGACCTTCGCGCTCAGCTGCAGCGTCTGCCGGTAGATGGGCTCGGCCTCGTCGTACTTGCCCTGGTAATAAAAGAGGAGGGCGAGGTTGTTCCTGCTCGTTAGGGTATCAGGGTGCTCTTCGCCCAGGACCTTCGCGCTCAGCTGCAGCGTCTGCCGGTAGATGGGCTCGGCCTCGTCGTACTTGCCCTGGCTCTTCAAGAGGAGGGCGAGGTTGTGCCTGCTCCCAAGGGTATCAGGGTGCTCGTCGCCCAGGACCTTCGCGCGCAGCTGCAGCGTCTGCCGGTAGATGGGCTCGGCCTCGTCGTACTTGCCCTGGCGAAAAAAGAGGTATGCGAGGTCGTTCATGCTCGTTAGGGTCTGGGGGTTTTCGTTTCCCAGGACCTTCTTGTCAATTTCCATCACTTCTGCCATTAAGACCCCTGCCTCATTAAATCGTCCTTCTCTACCAAGACACATTCCAACCTTCCGTACTAGATTAATCCTTTCCCCCCAATCTTTGCTCACAAGGTCAGACTCCAGAGTATAATATGCATGTACTAGATACCTTCTCCAAACACTTCTGTTTTGGTCGCTACTCTCTTGTAATATATCATTTAACCGGGAGACTGTCCTCTCGGTCCATTGGGCAAGTAAGTTTTGTTCCTGGAGCCAGTTCCGGGTTACAAGATGTACAAGTTGATGCATATCTATAGCCTTGTCTGCCGACCGTTTACTAATAAATGAATAGGCGTCTAGTATCCCAATCGCGTCAATCTCATTCTTCCGAGATAGTCCGGGTGGGAGGAGTGATTCCGGAATATCATTCGCATTAACGCAGGACATAAATGATAAATATTCTGCCGCTAGCGGATTACGAGTCTGGATCTGCTCAAATGAAACAAGCCAAGTAGTAGCAACAGGGTTGTTAATATTATCATATCGTCCTTCGTCCTCAAACTCTGTACTAAGGATATCAACGATGTTCTGCTCCGTATCGTCAAGAAGTTTTGCATACTCCAAGAGGGTTATCCGGTTTATATTAATATAGGCGACCGCTTGGACAATAGCGAGAGGGAGATAGGTAAGTTTTTGGAGGACATCCTTCGTAGCTTTACCGTCCGTTAATAGGTCTGAGTCGATCAAATGTTTCTCAAGTAGGTCTTTCGCCATAGCATCATTCATCTCGTAAATTGGAACCACGTTTTTGCCTGCTAATTTCACTGCGGCTTCTCGGCTTCGGGTTGTAAATATAATAGATCCATGCTTGCTCTTTGGCAGGTAACTTATTCGACGGCCCGTTCCATCGTTTGCTTTGTCCGTCCAGATGTTTATGTCATCGGCATTATCAAACACCAACAGCCATTTGCCAGAGTCTTCTTGGTTCAACCGTTGTTGAACGAGCTGTAGAACGTCTGCCTCTGTCTTCTCTATATTGGGGATCTGTAGCTGTTTGGCAATCTCTAGGTACGCTTCTAGCATACTCTCAATATCTGTTACTGGTATCCAGAAGACCGAGCAGTCTGGTTCTCTCACTCGCACTTGATAGATAAATTCAAGGGCAATTTGCGTCTTGCCAACGCCTCCTAGGCCATAAAATGCAACCCGTTCGCAGCGAGTTTTGCTCGAAAGCATAGCATTAGCCTTATCGAGTTCGGAACTCCGCCCCACAAACTGTGGGTTCTGCTGGAAAGGGACGATCCATAGTGATTCATTTCGTGAAACTAGAAAGCATTTAGCTTTGGCGATTCCCTTAAACATCAAGGCGGATATACCATTGTGGAGATCTACTATACGTCGCTCGTTGAATTCCTACACGACGTTGGTTAAGTTTCGTGAATGAACTAAAAGCATGTCACCCTTACATTGATAATGGAAAGGAGATTGGTCTGTGCCCTGCCTGTTTATCATCAGCTAAGTGTTTATTACAGCTAGGAAAAGTCATGTATATACACACTCTGCTTCAGACTCAAGTTCCTAATACAATCCCTAACCCGAAACTTCTGTGCTGTGTGAGCTAGATACTCTTCCGTGGCTGCTTCTATCTTGCCTATCTTCCCGTGTTCGTCAAGCCCAATGTCCTGCAAACCTTGCTCAACATTAAAGCGGAAATATCGCTGTTCATCAAAATGCTTCCGCCATCTGGCAATGAATTTCTTCTCCGTGTTCTCCGTCTCGGTCGCGATAGCCACTACAGTCTGGCCGAGAAAATTGAGTATATTGTCTTTGAATGCGTCTTTACCTGGGTTCCCCGTCCCAATGGATATAAAGCACTTTACCAAAGGTTTCAAATCTGCAGTTTCCTTACACCAGATGTTTGACGCTTCGTCCTCCACTTCGTCGACGGGGTTGTTTGCGCCAAGACCACCATCAGTGAATGTACGATGCCCGATAGTTACGGGTTCAAAAAATGTTGTGGCAGCAGATGTTGCAAGTGCTGCCTGCCATATCGTAGCGGGGATATTCCGCTCCTCAGGAAGGCTATAACTTCGAAGACGGGTAATATTTTTCGTGTCGCGATCAACAGTACAGACAAAGCTAACAAGATTAGAACTTTTTCTTTTTCAGTTTCCGAGTATTAGCATAGCACTTACGTCTTACATCCACGCTCAATCTTATCATTAAGCAACTCTGTCTCGGACGCGTCGTTCTGAGCCACCTTGCTCTCAGCTATCACCTTCTGGACCGTGGTCTTTAGTTTGGCTGAGTCGAACCGCGGCTGGACTTGAGCCTGTATATTGAATGGCATGCGATTCAGTTTCTCGCCAAAGACGACTGCTGCGAGATCACTATAGGCTGTGATACACTGATCCACGTCCATTTCGAGCCGGCCAAGCATAATCGCGATCAGTCTTTCGACTGTGTTAGCAAACACTTACAAAAGAATGAATTTACTCACCCGCCAGTACTAGTGCCTCCAATAAGGTCAAATACATCGCATGGCTTTAGCGCCTCAAAATCAGCAGTCATCTGTTGCTCCTGGTGTAGTATCTTTCGCTCATGGTTCAGTCGATCCATGATGCCTTTCAGGATGAAGAGCGTTGAAAGGCCACGCACGCCGCCGCCATCGAGAGACAACAGACATAGCCCTGTAACATCAAGAGGATCTGGCTCTGCGCTGCTGTGCTTAGTAGACATTTCCTGCTGCATGATACGATGGAGAGAGGTCCGCTAAAGAGTACAACCCAGAGAGGGTGATCGAAAAAATGAAATCACGTTGGAAAGACAATTGAACAGTAGATGTGTGCTTGGGCGGAACGAAGGGTTATGATAAGGCTGTCAACGGCATCGACAATAAGCACTAATGAGCCAGCTGAGGATGGCCAGCTCAGGATTGGACAGTTTTCTAGTGGACGCCCCAAAAACAAAGCCCAACTCATGCAGCGGCCCGTCCAGTGGTTGGCCTTCGATTTCCTTGGCAGTGTGTCGCTTAACCTGACAAGAGGCGTGGGGGCAAGAGTGTCTATGGCTCGAGTCCGGGGATGTCTGAAGCAAGTGACCCAACCATAAGCCACATATTAGTAATGGACCCCTGCAGTACATATGGCATATGGATAGACGGCCAAGTCAGTTATAGTGATGTAATCAACCTTATTCTAGACTCTCGGGAGGATGATCATGTGTATATCACTCTCTGAGTTGTTGTCCTAGCTTTTTATAAATACTAGCGTCAAGAGAGGTATTACTCGGAGAGAAGTCTCGCAGATCTGGAGTTTATTCTCTCGCTACTGGATGGGCTATTTTCTTCGACTAGCCTGCTAACTTTAGAGCCCTACTAATACAAGACATTGATAAAAGGACTTTAAGCTCGTCCTACAAGAACACCATTATGTCTTCTAGTTATAGCCCAGGCTTCTCAATCAGGCGATCGTATGGAGCTTCAAGTATGAGCGCAGTAATCGACCGAGGCCGTCTACTACTATTGCGAGGAGCTTTTATCGTCCCGTAGTAACGAATGTTTGAGCATATGTATTGCCGAGATCGAACACTCACTGTATTCAGCGAGGTCAACTTTCTCATCGGTCTTAAGCTTCTTATCAAGTATCATTTCCCCAATCAGGTCTTGCTGGGAGGGCACGAGGTTCGGGGCCATAACATAGCCCTGAAGACGAGCCACTACTCGATTGTGATCACGGATGTGGCGCTTTGAAATAGACAAAGTAGCACTAGTTCAATAAGCTTTAACCTTACTGATTGAGACAGTACAGGAACCCTGGTCGACTTCATGTCAAAATCCTAAAAAAGTGGAAGCCGGTTTTGCAAGCGACTGTAATTGGAAGGCGGATTGGGGATTTAGGAAGTGGAGAAATAAGCTTAAGATTAACCATTACAGTAATTCTGCACCGACGGACCGGCATTTCAAGTCGTCGCTTGTTTTTTCTGGATTGCGCATTGAGTTACGTCGGAATGCATTGCTGTATCGCGGCAATGAAGAATTTTGATCTCAAAATGGCTTCACTGTTCTCTCCCAAGCATTATCTTTAGTATATGCCCACTAGTATTGACTTGGACCCATCGTGGACGGAAACTTACGAAGACAGTATAGCCGCGATTTCCGCGAACATGACTTCGACTGTTCTCCCTCGTTCCTACGACCTGACTTGAAAAAAGTGTACGTTAGGCTTACTTGCACTGGTTCATAGGGAGGATATGTTGGAGCCTAACAAGGGACATGGCCCCTTTTTCGGGTTTATCTTGCGGTTTTCAGCTTGCGGTGGATGTGGTGTGATCAGCCACTCATGCGCCAAGTATTGGATTTGCAATCCTACTTGTACTTTCCCAGTTGACAACGCGAAGAGGTTCTTCTATAAGCACTATCAAGGCGACTGTATTTTGTCTCGAGTTTGGGTACCCCAAAGAAAGATATGTCGGAAGAGCTCGCTTCTCTAACGGAGCTCAGTCTCAACATGACGCCCTGCGCGCGGTGCAAGTTGATAGATCTCGTCAGCATCGCCGCCCTACAGCGGCATTATCAGACGGTGGGTCGCTCAGATGTGCCCATCGGGTATCCACATCATGCGACCTATCGCGAACTGCGAGATTCTGCTAAACGCTGTCCGTCGTGTGCTTTGTTCTACGAAGCCTCTAATGCGGATGAACGGTTCCCGAATAAACCGCCCATTGAAGAGGACGACTGCGTTAGATTGTCGGCCGTGACAGCCAAGCAATGGCCACGCTATATTCTCGAGGATAGTCCTGCAAGTGCTGCTGCTCTTTTCGGGTTGATGGTCGAGGTCGAGTCCGCAACGTCCAACTCTTCTTCCTATCAGAAAAAGCTAGACCTCTGGGTTCCTTATGGTGAGCCACGCTCGACCCAACTTACTTGTGTGATTTGTAAATAGACCAATCTAATGACTTGCAGACAGTCCTGATCGACTGGCGTCGGACGTGCTGCAGAGACCAGTTGGACCTGCAAATGACACCACCATAATTTCCCAATGGCTGAGCCACTGCAATGGTACTCATCCCGCTTGTAGGAAGACGGCGCCGGGAATCGAGTCTGTCGCGGAAGACAACATGGTCACCCTTCCCACTCGCGTCATCGATGTTCTCGGATTCGAGGAAAACGGACACCAGCCATATCTCCATACCGCGAATGGATCCAAAGGCAAATACGTAGCACTGAGTCATTGCTGGGGGAAAGCGCAAGTCACCAGAACCATCTCGTCAAAGTTAGGCGACTTCCAGCAATGTATCCCCATCGACATGCTCTGTAAGAACTTTCAAGATGCGATTTTCGTCACCAAGAGTCTGGGATTTCAGTATCTGTGGATTGATTCGCTATGCATCGTTCAAGACAGTGCTGCAGACTGGGAAAGCGAGTCGTCAAAGATGGCCAGGGTGTATAATCTCGCAGCGTTGACTCTCTCGGCAGCCAACGCCTCAGCAGCCGATGAAGGATTTCTCAAGCCCCGGATCCCAGCCGTCGAAAGATCCGTCGCATTGCCTCATTACAATGGGTACAGGAATCTAGATGGCCACTACTACATCGCGGCAGCCCTAGATGACTTTTCCAAAGAAGTTGACTCGGCACCTTTAAGCACGCGAGGCTGGACTCTTCAAGAGCGCCTGCTCTCCCGACGAAACGTTTTCTTCGGCAGAGATCAGTTCCATTGGGAATGCCAAGAAGCCCGATGGAGTGAATCAACGCATCTGCTGAAGCAAGAATCAAGCGATTCGGGCGGGGATATGTCCATATGGCGGCGCTCGTTGTATCAGTCGGCCAACGACGATGCGAAGGTCTTCGATGTCTGGTGGGCACTGGTGCGAGAATACACGAAACGGTCGCTCACACACGGATCCGACATCCTACCTGCTCTCTCTGGCATCGCCAGCATATTCAGCCAAAATATTCACGCCGCTGGCAACCAGTACGTTGCGGGTCTCTGGTCCCACAACTCCGATCTAGCACGGGGCCTATTGTGGAAGAGTTTTGGTCGCACGGCAGAAGACCAGCACAAAATCCGGGCGCCGTCGTGGTCGTGGATCAGTCACCAGGGTCGAATCGATCCCGCCTCCAACAACGGTGCGACGGTCATAATCGAGGACATCGACATCCAGGTCGAGCTCTCGGGGCAGGATCGATTCGGCGCTCTGCGAAGTGCAAAGCTTAGTTTCACGGGGTTTCTCGTCGCCATCCCGATTATCAAGCGCACCGGGCCGGACTACCAGGATCTAGATGGAAAGCAGCTGTATGTTTACACCACGGCTGTTCTGCACGACGAAAAGATGCATCAGGTTGGAACCGGGGTTCTGGACGAGCCTAACGCTCCCATCGCTAGCCCAACCTACTGTGTTCCCATTCGGCACCATCAACGTGGCATGGACGTATTGCTGCTCCGCAAATTAGCTGGGTCGGAGAATTCCTACCAGCGAGTTGGCACGGCAGAGATGGCAGATCATCCAAGGCCAGCTACTCCAGCATTGGGCTCACCAATGATGAAGCTCCTTTCGAGCGCGGAGAAGCAGCGTATATCAGTTATTTAAAGTCTATTTTCCATGACAGGCCTATAGTATTTAGAATTGTCAAATAATGTGGACGATATGTATCTGAGACTTCTTCAATACTAGGTACATAGAGATTCAAGTATACCCATCTGAGCCAAAACTAAGGTACTCGTGATAACTAGCTGTGATGCTGGGACCTCGAAACTATACACATTTTTGTGCCTGAATCAATCATCTGCCTGATGCCTCTTACATATGTTCAATAGACCAAGAAGTATAGATAGCCATTAGGGAGCTATTGTTATTGTAGTTTTCTATGCTTTTTATTTTGGCGGCGGACGATTCAATAGGCTTGAGGCTACTAGTTTCGTGTGTAATTGGCAGATGATTATGTTGCTGGCTGCTTGGGAAAAGGCAATTCTGCGGGGTGCGTGGACATCATCAAGTTCTGGACTGGTTTGGGGTCAAATTGTAGCCGGGACTGCTAGAACCAGCCATTACCTGAGGGTTGTGAAGTTCTCGAAAAGGTAGATCTCCGAAGAGCCTATGTCTTAAATTTATCCACGCTTGCATTAATGTCTATTTTCACAACCACCAACTTGGAAAGCACCTCATTCCGAAAGTCCCCGATCTCCAAACTCCATCCCGTTGACTGCTTTGAAGATTTTGCAGTCGGATTTATGACCACAATCGCTCCAGCCTTTGGTCTGACACGCCTACGCCTCGAAATCAGTTTCTTCCCAAATTTCTGGGTCCGTCGTGTAGAACAGCACATACCTTGTCACAGTACCAAGCACTCTCACATCCTTTACACCTCAGTAACTTGTCGCCCTTCTTCCCACACGCCTGACACACTTCTTCTCCCTCCTCTACTTCGCCTTCTCTCTGCACCTGCTCACTTTTGACTCTGATGCTCAACTCCATCAACCTCTCCACCTTGGTAGGTAGGATCTGGATAAAATCAGCACACGGTCCTCCAACTCAACTATAAAGAAGAAGAAACTAGAAACAAAGTAGGAAACATCGCCAATTCAGACTTCGAAACACCTCCAACAGCCGAAAATAGGAACCCTAGACCCCAAACAAAACCAAACACAACCAAACCAGACCAAGCAAGAAACATACCAAAACCTCCTCAAGGTTCGCCGCCACATGGCCCTGCTTGCCCTCCTTGACACCGCCGCGCGTGGGGTTAGCAAGCACCAGCGTCTGGCCCTTCTTCAAGCCATCGACGGCGAACTTGGGGCTCGACGCCGTGGAGTCAGGGACACGGAGGACGCAGGCGAAGTTCTGGCCGGCGCAGTCTTGGAGGATGTAGGTGGGATTGGAGGACAGGGTCATGTTTTCCTTGAGGGTGCCGAGCAGGAAGTAGGGCGAGGAGAGATCCGCGGCCGACGGGTAGGTGACGCCCGGGAGAGAGGGCGGGTTGGTCAGGGGCAGGGCCTGGAAGGTGGGGAAGGTGCGCGGGGAGGTGAAGTTGGGGAAGCGTTGGGAGGGCGCCATCTTCTGCTGGGTCCTGGATTGGGGAGGGGGGCTGCCTGTGTAAGTGTGATGGGCGGGGATGCCGAATGGGAACGAAAGCTGGGGTTCGAGTTCGCCGTGCGTGGAAGAGTGAGTGAGTGAGTGATGGCTAGCTGGAAGGGAAGAAGAAGCAGAAGAAGAAGAAGACATATTGGCCAGCTTGAATGAGCAACGAACGCATTGGCGAAGGGGCTGAAACACTACATTGAAAAGACAACTTGATATCTTCCCTTACAACATTTCGAGACGTCTCCCCAAAAGCCCACCCCATCTACAGAAGCAATGGACATTCCAAGCCAAGCAAACCAACAACAACGGCAGATGTTTAGCGACGACATCTCTCCCTCTTCCCTCCAAGACGGAGAGCAACGTCAATAGCACGTGACATCATGCAATACGGAAGCGACCGAGTAAGCGAGGCGCAGACCGACCAACTGTAGTTCTCCCCGGCAAAACAATGGAGTCAAGCACCGAGCATTCCCGAATAAGTAACCAAGATGTGTCTCCCAAAGGAGACACCAACGCGAACACGCACAGCCTGAACATCTGACGGCCGAATTGACCATGCCATGTGAATATTCTAGATAGAGCCATCTTGCTGTAGCGGCTGCGGTGGCTATATTTATGGCGGTCCTGATTGGCTCGTCCTGTGGTTTTTTTTTGGCTGCGATATTAGTGAGATGGCGGAATGCCGCATGGGGCTCAACGGAGGAACATGTAGGTAGATAACATGTATATATAAACCTTCGAGATAGGTCCTCAGCAAGTCGATCTCCACCCAATATCGACACCCATTGCAAATCCTCAAAATCGCCGTGCATCTCTACATCGCCAAGAACTCCTCCTTGGAATCAAGCCCGCCATCGAATCGCTCGTCAACCAGCGAAGCCCGTACCGCTTACCTTACGCATTCAACTCCGCAATATTCACCCGCGTACACCCTCAACATGTGCCTCACTCTTCTTCTAAGCAAAAAAATGAGGAGCACAGACAAGGATGGCAGCAAGGAGGAGAACGCACGATCGGTCGGGACGAGTCACCGGCCGGCCTCTCCGCGCGCTGGTGTCCCTGCCAGTGCTGAGCTTGGGAACAGAGGGAACGGAACGGGGACTAGGGGAAGCTAGATTGGAGGTTTCGAGATAGAGGGGTGGGGTGGCGGTCCTGAAGGAAGTGACTTGGAGAGAATGTGACAAAGCGGGATTTCAGAGGGTAATTGATGGCAACTGATTTGAGTACTGGTGCTTTGGGAGCAGAGGCATGATAGACGTGAGATGTCAAGAACCTAGGCGATTTTGCTGTTTCGAATAAATTTTGATTATCCCCTGATTCAAGCCCGTCGTTTCCATCACGGCATCCAGCATATTCAAACATATTCGCTCCAATGCAAACCCCCTCTATAAAACATCTCCATCCCGCCAAATGCCTTTCCAGAATCCTCCCACATCGGGCCCTCACTCTCAGGCAAATAACCTCTCTCACATCTATCGAAAACAACGCGTTTCTGTTCCACCTCGTAGAAGTGATCGAACCGCACCGACAAGGCATCTTGGAGCGTGGTCACGTCTCCTTGTGGGTGCAGAGCATGCCACGGTTTCGTGCACCTCAGGCCCTTACAGGACTTCAAGACGAATAGTAAGGAGTCTAGCCGTGCGATTACATTGCCTATTGGGAGGTTTAGGAGACTGTGATTTTTGTGAGATTGTGACGGATGGAGGAGGTTTCGGAGTTGGCCAGGATCATCCTGTTGGTTTGTTTGTTTAGTTAACGTGCAGGAGGGAGACGAGGACTGCAGTCCGAGGAGCAGAACTTACGCTCATGTCGTATAGTTCGTGTTCGTTATTGCACCACACAGAATAATACAGGTTATAACCTGGCCCGATGACCCTGAGGGCTTTATACGTATTGTTGAATGAATCCATGGGTCCATCTGTAACAGTATCAGCAGATATCTCAAGACGAAAGTCACCTCGTTTGCTTACAGCCATAGGCACCCTCACTCCCAGCAAAGCCCCAATACTCAACATTAACATGCTCTTTCCTCTCTACCACCGCGAGGTCTTGCAAGCCTCGCTTCGTAATCGGAAAGGCAGCGCCATCAAAATCAGTACGTAGCGGTATACCCAAGAGATTGAAGAAAGTCGGTGCCAGATCTGTATGCGTGGTTACGATATCCGTCGTCTCGTTCTCACCTACACCCGGCCCGCGGATAATGAGTGGGATGTGAATATCCTCTTCCACACCACAGGATTTCCCCGGTTGGAGGCGGTGCTGGCCGATATGGAACCCATTGTCCGTGCTGTAGACGATATAAGTATTATCCAGGATTCCGTAAGCTTCTAGTTTTTTTAACACCGTATTGACCATCTCATCAACGGCTTGGAGTGCTTGTAGTCTTTTCCGGTAGAAGTTATCATTAAGGTCTAAATTTGTCTGATTCTGCTTCTTGAGATCCCGGATCCAATTCGCTCCAGATGGCTGAAGAAAAGAAAAGGATTAGACAGTTTTCTGAGGGAATTGGCCGTGGCTACTCACCTCATCCGGATTAAAGTTCTCTGTCCTCGGAACCTTCACGCCTTCGAATAAATGCTCATGTCTCTTTGCTGCAACGGGAGGGCCAAAATCAGTCTCGTGCTGATTCCCATCATCGCTGTAGCTGTGCATGTTGATATTGCAATGCGGGGCATTAGGCGCAATGGTCAAGAAGAAAGGTTTATCAGCCTGGACCGCTTCATCAAGAAGTCCATATGCTTTCTCAGCCAGAACATCAGTGCTGTAGTGACCCTCGTAGTTCTTTGGCTTTTCCTGGTTACGTTGGAAGGTACTGTTGAGGTAGTTGTAAGTGCCCGGGTCAAGCAAGAAGTCCTGCGGTGGTTAGCGAAATCCAGGCACCTGAGAGTTAAACTATTCACCGTGCTTGTAAACCCAGCGGGGTAAGGAGAGTCGTAGTTCCACAGAGTATGCACATTAAATAACTTCCCGGTATAATACGTGTTGTACCCGGCTTCTTGGAGCCAGACCGGGAGATATTTATCATTGAAGCCCTGCTCGATAAATCGACCATAGCCACCTAATCGGCACCAAAGTCAAAACCATGTCGCCAATCTCGAGATGAAGCCACGCTCTTACCGTAAGGTGGATTCACATCCGTAATATTGGTGTTGTGCGCCGCCTTGCCCGTCCAGAGCGTGACTCGTGAAGGGCAGCAGACGGCAGTGGTGCAATAGTGCCTGCTGAAATACGTGCCCTTGTCAAGGAGGTGGCGCTTAACAAAGGGCATGTAGTCTAGTGATGAGAGATGCACATCTTGATCATCCGTCAAGAAAAAAACGACGTTGGGCTGTTTCTCAGGCTGTGCGGGTCCAGCATGAGAGTCATCAGTACTCAGAACTGCCTGGTCGTGTACCGATGCCAGTGCTGATGCAGCTAGTGCCAGCGAGGGGAGATACGACCACCACATGCTGCCTTGACGGGATATTGGGAAAGGGACGGGCGGGCTAGAATGTCTTCAGAACTCATTAGTAAGAGCTTGGTTCGCTGTTCCACAATGGGAGTTGATGGTCCATTGCTGTACCGCAGTGTGTCGTGACCTGAAGCCGGGATGGCGTGCGACAGTAAAGGTGTGCTGTGGATCCTAGAGTTTGGTCTCATTGGTGCCCGCCACTTCCCCAGTTAAAGGAGGCTGTAGCAGTGATGGTTCTCATGCAATTGCAACTTCGTATAAACCCCCAGAGTAGATCACAGCGAGTTTATTTGTAGAGCTTCATCAAGCTGGCTGTTGCTTTGTTTCCGTACTCTTGACCTAAGCTCATATCAGAGCAAGAGCTACCTATATGGCCTTAAACGTTAGCGACGAGCATGCAAATCATCAGAGTATTAACAATCACTGCAGCATAACACAAACATCACTACTGAATGCACCTCAATGGAACCATGAAGATATGGTAAACTTTAGTCATAAGGTTTTCTGCTACGAATCGCATCGCGACATAGAGAATATATCCCGAAGAATCCGAAGATTAAACACCAACGCCATCAAATCTTCAAAATAGTTAAGTTTTGTGTTGATTACTTACCCCAGTCTACTCATACAACATTTTCATCAAGAGGAAACCAGAGAACAAAAGAAAAAGCCCTTCCGCGAATATGTACTTCTTCAAATCCCATCGTTCTCAAATACAAAATGGCCTTCCAATTGGTGCACCAGGTGATCAGATAACTGCCCATTCGACGACTTCCAACGCACACATCACGAGAATAAGTGTGGAAGGTAAGATCCTGGATAATATTAGTAACTGAAGAAAGACAAAAAAGAATAATTGAACATACCAGATGACGTAGCTTTGGAAGAGAAGTTTGCTCATGACACCCTCGTAAACACCATTGATCTGGCAGATCTGGGCCAATTGCAAGGCACTTGGCGCTCCGGTGAGCAAGAAGCAAACAATAACGAAGATGGGATCGTCCAAAATGCTCACGGGAACGAACTTGGCCGCCAATGCCAGCAGTGGCGCCATGATGAGTGTAGGTAGGAGCATTCTAGAGATAAGGGAAGCAATCAACAGCTTCTTGCCAATCTTATTCTCTTCGGAATCAACATCCAACGCTTCTTTAGGAAGCGTATTGCGGGCCAGATTTGCTCCCAATACAACAAGAATCAAAGGAACAGCGACGCCCCCGGACTGAGCGACTGCGCGAGTGACTGAATTGGCAATGAAAGATCCATCCTCGAAGAAGAGTTTTTGTAAAGAAGGAATTGATGCCACAATGACAGCAAGAAGCATAGCCCAGAGAGGTGGGTTCATAAATTCCCATAGCCCAGCGAAGAACTTGTACAGAGCGGTGGACGTCTTGAGGAGAACTCGTCGGAGACTTGCTGGGAGTGAATCCAAGAATCGCTGAGTTCTGGATGCAGTGAAATTCGAAGCAGCATTGATGCTGCGTTTGGCGTGGAGATGAACGAGAGGAATCCACCCCTTCATTCCCGGAGGAATATTCTGCTCCTCATGGAGAATTGGGGTCCTAATGCTAGGGAAAGTCGTAAGGTTACCGTTCGATCGATCGCCTGCAAAGACATTTCCATTCGTAGGGGTCGGGTGGACGCCAGGCAGCTTCTTTCGTGCTCCAAGTCCCTCATCGTCCGAAGCTGAGGCATAGCCCTCGGTGTTAATGGGTGTTCGGCCTCCAGACTCGAATGATGCTTCGGAGACAGTGCCATTCGTGACCTTTCCGCTGGAACTATGCTTCGTGATCATCGGGGCGTGCTCGTTCTCGCCGTCAAGACCTGGAATGAGCTCCTCTTCCGGTTCATCCCGATATCTGCCTTCTTCGATGGCGGTTTCGTCACTATGGTCCTCATATGTCTCTGCAGGTGCCAGGAGTACGTGATAGCCCCAACTCCATCTTACCAGCTGCCCCAGCTGTTGGAAGATTAAGAGGTAAAGGATACCTCGTGCCGCAACCTCTTCGTCGTTGTCTCCAGGAATCTGATCCCAATGCAACCCCTTCAATGTTTGTGATAGTGAGATGACCAAGGAGATTGGTAGCGAGTTTGAGTTACCGAAAACCTAGAGGCCGTCAGCGTTGGAAAGTCTTCCAGAACTCCAAGACTTACTCCCATGGCAGTCACAAAGTTGGCAGGCCTTTTTCCAAAGCCAAAAGCCTTGGAGACACCTCGAGAGACGAGGTAAGAGACCAGAGTTTGAACAACGAAGATGAAAGGAATGACAGCCAGGTCAATCAATTTCTCGGCGGTCAGTTGACTGGCGAGTTTTGTAAAAACTGCTTGCACATTAGACCAACATTTCCCATACGCAAGTGTCGGCACTTACTCAGACAAGGCGTGAAAAGTGCGACGTTCAGATTCGCCACAAACTTCTGCTGGTCGGCATCGAACATGCCCTGCCTGGCTACGATATATCCCGGCAAACTAACACATACTACCTCCATGACTGCCTCAAAAACCAACAGCGTGAGATGGCCTAGGGATGGGTGCGAATCATGATCACTGCGAGCGACAATGGAGCCAAAGGCAAGCTCGGTGAAGGTGGACCGGCTGGTGATAGAAGGGCTCTCGATGCCATTCGCGAGACGGAAGGAAGTTGGGGAGGTGAACAACCCCATGATGAGGGTTTCCGAGTCGTCCGACGATCTCCAGTAGTTGTGATGTACTGACCTCTATTGATGGATTTTGTAGAGGGAGGGCCGGCTGTGACGTGCGCTCGCGAGCTATGATCTCTGATAAGGAAAGCGATGACGGAAGCAGCAGTGGAAACCGACGCGCGTTGAAAATAAGGTCGGCGCTCTTGGGGTTCGGCGCGAGAGGCTGGCAGGAAGGAATTCGCAGGAGAAGATATGGAAGAAAAGAGTCCTTGGGGGAAAAAGAGGTAGAGTCTCTTCTTTCAAGGTTCCACCAAGCTCTGGGCACTTGTGCTTGTCGTGGAGGCTGGGGCTTTTCAATTTTTGATTTTCTCGGCGGTAGAGGCGAACGTACAGCGTGCCTGAGACGCGACGGGGAGGCCTCGAGAGCAGCAATCCTTGTAGTCGGAGCAGTCACTGACACACAAATTCCCACTCTCACTGACCATCAATGTACAATTGTCTGAAAGTAGTCTGATGCTCGATCTTACCAGTCATTATTAGTCCTCAACACCGACAGAGCACAGTTGGCGAGGATGGAAGTCACGGAAGCTTGACAAGTCGATATGAGAAACGTGTTTGCCCGGGACGGACAGTCACCCGGCCAGCCAATCATCGTTATCTTCCGCGTCACACCATCAACTCCTCCGCTGCAGCTCATCACCCTCTGGCCTTTCTATTGCTGCGTTTTGCACATCTGCATGCGAATTCCATCACGCAAGGATAACGCCTTTGGTTTCGCCCCCCGCAAGGCTCATGCGCGACGACCATGGGCTCAGCCTCAACCGCCAGTAGCAGCAATGGAATGACGAGGGACGGCCGTGTGACATTTCCCTTTGGACGTCAAATATCGTTTGGCCGACCTGCCCTATCTCAGTCGCTCGCTTTATTGCGCGACAGAAGCGATGGTATCGCAAAGTAACCTGGCGACGGATGGCGGTCGAAGGGCGCCTTGCTATCTGCATCGAACGCGGCAAGCAGCGAGAGTGCCAGCGCAGACTTTATTGAACGTCTTGGTTGCTAAGAGCTTATTGGTTTGCCAAGTAGGCTCTGATGAAGCTTCTGGTCCAAAAAGACTGCTAGCTTTGGTCGCGATGTGCGTTGTAGGTAAGCCGCTTCAACGGCTCCAGTGGTTGCCAAATAGGCCAGCCCGACGTGAAGTGAGTGTGGAGGAGGTATGGGGAAGAACAACTACAAAATCTCCAAACTACGAAAATCCGAGGGGATCCCATCCAACTATCTTCCACTAATGGAGAGAATAATGTCAGATGTCAAATAGCTCTCTGCAGGGACAGGACCCAAATCTTGCATGCCACACCGGTGTTAGAATAGCAACCCTGGCAGAAGGGCTCCATGACGACAACGTGCATGAGCGAAGGCCATGCTTTTCGCGATCAACTTCCAAGAATAGATGCTCGCACCATCGAGAGCAGAAGACAGGACAGGAACAGGAACAGGAACCAGAACGTCCCATTCAAAATGCCAGCCTCAGGAATCATCATTGTGCAACTGTCAGCTTCTACGTCTTCGCAGCATGCAAATCCTATCTCAACCAGGACGATGCATAGTGTGCTCCACCAATCCTACATTCTCACCTGATCCTGCTCGGGCAAACTCCGTATCGTCCGTCCTTTCCGGTATGCCAGGTCGCTTTGAGTTGTTAAGAATAGCTTCATTCTAACGTAAACATCGACGGGAGTTGCCAGCTTCCTCCGGGACATAGGGTAAGACTTGGACCCGGGATAGCTTTCGCCTCGCTAAGGTGTATCTCTAATACCTACCCAACCCTGACTTGAGCACCTTCTGAGGTAAGATTGGGTATGACACGGAGAGCACTCCTTGGCCCAGAGCCACGTCTGGCAAGGGTAAAGCCACGCCTTATCAGAGAAGGCTGCTAGGCTAGGTTTTGTGCCTCGACAGGTTGCTGTCGGCTGTAGTTTAGGGTTCCTTAGTTGATAAATGCCACAGCGAAACAACCGGCGGTAAAGGTAAAGAACGGCAGGCGCCTTCGAGCAGCGCGGAGAGATGTTGTCAACTAGGCACTAGGCTCCTTTGCTTCGTGGTGAAGTTCTCGTCACTGCAGCGCGACGCGACCCTCAGATCAACACGTGACCGAGAGGTACCCTGAGCATCGGCTTCATTCACCCAAACTGACTGACTTCTGGTCCCGCGGGCTTGGTAGTCCAGGTGTGGCCGATCTCATCGAGCATGGCCCAGTGTCGCGGCGTCCTCACATGCCGGGCTCTGGTCTGGTCTGAGACTCCAAGTGTGGCTGATGCCCGCTGCTTGTTTTCAGACTTTGCATGCTCTTGACTTCTCATCGGCCCCGCAGGACACGTCAAGGAAAGCTCTATGGATCATTGCTCATATGCCTCTCATGACCCCATTCTTTCCCTGGAGATCAGATCAGATCAGGAGAATCCAAGCTCTGGATCATAGTTACGACTGTGGCTTGCTCGCCAAAGGTCTGTGTCTCGAGAGATCCTTGCCAGGTTGTCGTTCTTGTGGGGTCTCTTATCCACTCACGCTCGTCCGCCAT
This sequence comes from Coleophoma crateriformis, assembly GCA_003369635.1. Classification (NCBI taxonomy): domain Eukaryota; kingdom Fungi; phylum Ascomycota; class Leotiomycetes; order Helotiales; family Dermateaceae; genus Coleophoma; species Coleophoma crateriformis. The sequence continues at coordinate 2,411,287 of PDLN01000002.1, forward strand.
TTTCTCCCACCATAGACCTAAGAAGACAACGTCATTGCACCTTTGGTCGCAGGCAGAGTAATGCTAGCAATAACTTCTGCATGCCTAACGTCTCTGTCTTGCCTACAATGCGGTTTTGAAGTCGCCAAACTGCCCCTCGAGATCAACCACAGCCTATATTTGCTGTCTGGATTTGATTGATTGATTTAAGCATTCGCATCCTCGCTTTCCTAGCCTTCGGTTCATCCTGCTACCCCAAAGCACAACGATTTGTGGAGAGATCTCTGCGACTTCCGCAATCGAACCTGCCGCCAACGCTCAACGCCAGCACTGCCCAAAGCAAAATTCCCACACGACAGACTAAGTCGACGACTTGTGAATCCTCAAGATACAAATCCAACTCGATCAAGAAGCGCTTCCTTAGCTCGTATCGTGGCCTAGTCATCTCCAGTACCACCGATACTTGGGCAACTCTCTCCCCGCCGCCGGCTTCGATCTTTTTTGCACGAGTCAAAGTCTCACGCTCTGCGATTTGCGCTTTCTGAGATCTGTTCCATTCCGATAACATCATCGCTCGCCCGTTGGCGTGTTTCTCTGCTCAGCAGACTCTGCTTGACACTTCCGATTAGGCAGGAAGAGCCGGAAACTTTCTCCAGACTCCATACCCTTCCAGAGTCAGCCTTACTCTTCCAGACATCGGCCAAGGGAACTTTGCTGACTAAATGCGCCTGTAGACGTCTTGCCCCTCCTTCTAAGGTCATCGGGACTGCGCTGTCCTTCCATGACTTGTGGATAGCCTACGATTCTATGATGGCTACGCCGCCAGAGCAGGTGCCCAGCGCACCACCAGGAGACTCGATAGATTTTGCAGCGGTACATGCCGCTGCTCCCCCCGAAACTACAAATGCAGACGGTGCCGCAGCAGATACACCAGATGCATCGCATATCCAGCGACTGCCTACACTTCGTTCCGCTTCCGAACCTACAACCACGCCCTCCATGACTGCCTCTTCGACGCCTCTCGGTATGTTGAACAATGCCCGGAGGCCTAACTTTTCCTCCAACCTATCAAGCACAAAGGGGCCTGGCGGGTTACCACAGACTATGCAGGATAAGATGAGAGCCTTCCACTTGTCCAGGCAGGGTACGCCGGTGAGGGCTGGATCACAGTCTCCCTCCGTAAGTTCGGAGCCTCAGAGTCCGGGTCCTGTCCCCGGCCTTCCTGGAGGTTTGCGTCTTCCACCCAACATGCGACCTGCAGCCCACAATTTCGTGTCTGCCCCTGTGGTTCCCAAGGCAAAGGCAGCTATGGGAAAGCCTTCGCTGGGGCAAAGAAGAGGCATGAAGCTACCCGGAGGCTTACCAGGAGCTGCTCCGGCAGAGAGCCCTCTTGCCAATGGCACTCCTCAAAATGGTCCGGCGGATACCGGTTCACAATTCAGCAAGTTTTCTCAGTTTGTTGATACCAAGAATGGGACTCTGAATTTTGCCGGCAAAGCAGTCATTCATGGCGGAGGCATTGATTTCTCAACTGGCAATAATTTCAGCATTTCGCTGGATGAGGTAGACACGCTTGAAGAGCTTGGGAAAGGAAATTACGGTACTGTTTATAAAGTGCGACATTCACGACCAAAGATGCGCAGACCGGGCTTGGGACTTGCTGGAAACAAGGCACTATCTGAACAGCTCTTGTCACATCACGCCGACTCCATCGATAGCTCACCTACTGGATCTACGACTGGATCTACGACTGGATCTACGACTGGTATTGTGATGGCAATGAAGGAGATTAGGCTGGAGCTCGACGAAGCTAAATTCGCTCAAATTATCATGGAGCTCGACATCCTCCATCGCTGCCTGTCTCCATACATAATCGATTTCTATGGCGCTTTCTTCCAAGAAGGAGCTGTTTACATATGTATAGAGTTCATGGATGGTGGCTCTATCGATAAGATCTATGGCGACGGCATTCCCGAGAGCGTGCTACGAAAAATCACCTACTGTACAGTTCAAGGTTTGAAGACATTAAAGGATGATCACAATATCATTCATCGCGATGTCAAGCCGACAAACATTCTTGTGAATACAAGAGGGCAAGTCAAGATTTGTGACTTTGGTGTGAGTGGAAACCTGGTGGCTAGTATTGCGAAGACCAACATTGGTTGTCAATCATATATGGCACCAGAGCGAATATCGGGGGGTGGAATGTCGCAGGCCGGAGCGCCTGGCGGGACGTATAGTGTGCAAAGCGATATCTGGAGTTTGGGACTGAGTATCATCGAGTGCGCCATGGGTCGGTACCCTTACCCACCGGAGACGTATAACAACATCTTTAGTCAACTCAGTGTATGAAATCCGTCCCGCTCCCCCTAGTCTTTTAACTGACAGTCAATAGGCAATCGTTGATGGGGAACCACCGGATCTCCCAGATGAAGGATATTCTGAGTTAGCTCGAGACTTTGTCCGTGGATGTTTGCACAAGATACCCAAGCTTCGGCCCACATACTCCATGCTTTTGGCCCACGGGTGGCTCGCGTCACTGTCCAAGCCGGACACTATTAGTGAAGCTGATGAGGACGAGGCCACGGAGCTCGAAAAAGAATTGGCAGGTGTCAATCTTGACGAAGAACACTTCACGGGTACCGAGGACAAGGAGGTCGCCGAATGGGCACGCAATGCTATCGATCGCAAGATGAAAGGCCTGCTAGGCGAGAGTACCAAGCCAGCTTTACACAACGCACCGCTAGATTCCGTCAAGTCTCCTGCCGGTTCTAGTTAAGACGTCATCATTCTAGTGTGGAACACATGACGAGATGACGGGAAACACGCACACCATATTTCCTTTGTTCACATACAGGTTCGATTCTACACCAGTCCTTTTGCTATGCTGGCCAGAAGGCAGAGGTGGTGTCTACTCTTTACGAAGGGTTTGAGGGGTTTTTATAAATGATGTTTCCCACCTAGGTGGCTCTGCAAAGGAGCGATCCACCGGCTCGTCTTGCTGGCCTGTTTGATCCTCTGGTATCTCAGTGTCGGGTGTTTGTTGGGGTCATGGCTTTTCCCTCGTCCTTCTTTGTTCATAGTTCACATGGAAGATATTGTTGCATGGGTGAAGCGATGGTTGAAAGGAAGTGAGGCAGGAAGGGTCAGATATTCCATACAAAAGAAAAAGTTGAGATGTGCCGGGAAGGAAAGAGGGACGAGAATTCATGATCTATGATACCAGAGAAATCAAGGATGTCGTTAAGAGATTGCGCGTTTTCATCAAGTAGGTGTAGATCAACTGAATATGAACATGGATCAAATTGTTTTCGAATCACAACTTCTCCTTCGCTTTCTGTATGCCTGCGTACACACAATCGAGCGGACGCTGCCTCCGCACCGTTTTGTAGGGAGCGAAACCGGCCTCGGGATTTGAGCCTTGTCAATAGCAAGTTCGCGACGGTGCGAGTGCAGGGGCGATTCCAGGCTGGGCAAGTTCCGAGATCAAAAGAAGACTCAGCAGAGCGTGATGTGTAGCCTGAGGCCAAACGCGCTTGATACTTTTGTAGAGCTACGGACGGTGCATGCGCCGCCTTTTATCGGCTTTGTTTCTAGCCGGGACCCAAAGTGGGTGCCGAACTGGATAAGTCAACGACGGATCATTGTCCCTCCCTGGCCCTTCTTTTCCTGCGACGCACGACGACCCTGTATGCGGCGTCCGTGAGTTGCGCAGTTCCGCGGTTGAGGCTTGGACGCTGTGCGAACTGCTAGAATGGGCTTCCGCGCCCCAGCAGTGCAGTCCACGATGAGCACGTCTCGCTGCGGTTGCCATCAGTGAGTGCGTGATGCGCCTGGCACCGGTGTCGCTGCATCGGTGTGGCATTGAGCGTGGCGGAAAATCCGACATTTCTCTTGTCTCTGTCCGGCTCAGAGTGCCGATGCGATCCACTGAAGGGCGTCGACGCCGTTGAGTCTCCATTGAGAGTCGCCTCATCCCACCCACACTGGTCCTGCAAAGCTACCTAACTAGCTCTTTCTCTCTCTCTCTCTCTCCATGTTTTGGATCCCAGCCTTTCTCATGTCTCCGCTAGTCCTCTGGATCTTTTCTGCCCGTCATTTGTCTTCAAATCCCGTGCCTTAACGTTGGTTGGAGCTGCAATGCCAATTCCTTTGGTCTAGTTTCGACCTGCGCTCTTCTTCTCCGACTGAAGACACAATTGAGCTTGCACGTAAGAACCATGTCGCGCGAAGACTCGGAACCACGTCCCTCACCGCCAGAGAAACTTGGCGGGGTAGAGTCTGAGAGGACCTTTTTTTCTGGCAAGACGACCACAGCCCCCATCACCTCTAGATTGCCTAAGGAAGAGGTCTCCGATGGCAATGCTAGTTATGCTGCCGATGGGGAGAAGGACGAAGATGGAACGGCGGGGTTGAATGTTTTGCAGAGGACTTTGACGACTCGTTCGGAATTGCGCTCGATACGCAACCCAGGACCGCCTCCCGATGGTGGCACGAGAGCCTGGCTGCAAGGTGCGTAGTTCTTTAGGCTTCGTTGATTGCATTCACTAATGCACGTATAGTGTTTCAAGGCCATCTAGCCATCTTCAATACCATGGGATACATCAATTCATATGGATTGTTCGAGCAATACTACGTCGCTAACCTCGGACTCAATTCCTCGGATCTGGCCTGGCCGGGCTCGGTTCAGATCTTTCTCTTCTGTCTCCTCGCGACAGTTTCAGGACGGCTCTTCGACTCGGGCTACTACCGTCACATCCTGCTCTTCGGCTTCTTCCTCCAGCTTCTGGGCATTTTCTGTACCTCCTTCTGCAAGACCTACTGGCAAATCTTCCTGGCCCAAGGTGTTACACAGGGCCTTGGGAATGGCTTCGTGCTCTGCCCAACCATGAGTCTCGTCAGCACTTACTTCTTGAAGAGGAGAAGCGTTGCTATCTCGACCGTTGCATCGGGGAGTGCTACCGGTGGTGTTATCTTCCCGCTCATTGCCCAGCAACTGATCCCCAAGATCGGCTTTCCGTGGACGGTCCGCGTGATGGGCTTCGTGATGCTGGCTAATATGGCGATCATTCTTGCCTTAGCACGCACGCGGATTCCTCCACGGAAAGCCGGGCCAGTTTTGGAGTTGGCCGCGTTCAAGGAACCGCCATATACGCTATTTATCTGCGGCATGTTTTGTATTTTCCTAGCATTATATTTCGCCTTTACATATGTACGTAATCCTTGCGCTTCCAGAATCCTGAGAAGGACTTCGAGACTAACAATGCTGGCCCTATCTAGATTAACCTCTACGCTAAAGATATGCTTGGCGCCTCAACACACATGTCCCTGACCATCCTCCTCGTCATGAATGCGGTCGGTTTCCCCGGCCGCGTTGCGCCCGCCTTCATTGCGGATGCATATCTTGGACCTATCAACACCCTCATCCCCTTGACGTTCCTCTGCTCTTTTATGCTCTACATTTGGGCGACGGTCAAAACGCTTAACGGCCTCATCGCCTTTGCCGTCTTCTTTGGTCTCACCAATGCTGCTGTGCAGGGGATTTTCATGGGCTCCATGACCTCGCTCACTAAAGACCTGAGCAAGATAGGCACTCGTGTCGGCATGGCGCTATCTATTTTGGCTTTCGCAGCTCTCATTGGCCCGCCGATTGCAGGGCAGTTGATCCAGGTTGATAATGGGAGTTTCTTGTACACACAGCTTTTCGGCGGCAGTACGACGATTTTGGGCACGGCGTTATTGGTGGCTGCCAGGGTGTCCGAGACAGGGTGGGTTCTGAAGAAGAGGATGTAGAACGTATGACTCTGGCTTTTTTTGTTTTGGGAAGGTCAGCGGCACATAAGTGAGCAAAACAACTCGATAGACTTTTCCATTGTTCTTGTTTCTGGGTCTGGGAATAGCGATTTGGTTCTACGATACCCTCCTAGTTTTTTTTAGAGATTAAACCTTTAGAGACGTCCTTGGACTAGAGAATAGTAGTACAGTGGTACACTTCACCTTCGTCTCTTCGGTGGTCGCTTGTCCATGGTCTTCGTCCGAGGCGGCGACTCCCTCAACACAGAACTCAAGAATCCAAATGTCGCTGCGACTCCGGACAAACCACGACCACAGCTCCTACCTCCCTTACCAATGGACACGGAGCGATCCGTGGGAAGAGAAAGGACAGAAGAAAAGAAAACAAAATGCTTTAGAGGAGCGAAGTCCAACACCAATCTATATGCGAACAACGATGGCGGTGCCGGCTCGGATTTGAAAGCGCTTGCGTGAAACCAAATCAAGGATGACTATGGCAGTGACTTTGTGAAGATGAATACATCCTACAGGTCCCTGCTGTTGACAAAAAGCTAACACCACGCGACTTCGTGGGTACTTGTGTGTGTGTTTTGTTCGTGAGCAAGATATAATTATTTCGACAAGTAGCAGAAGTCACTGGATTTTTGGACCTTAGTGGGTGAGAATATCAATGACAGGATTGCTGAGGTGCTATCTTAAAGACTACATAAACCTCAATTTCTTCCCATTGTTCGCCCTTTTAATGGAATGCCAATCCTTGGAAGCGCTTCTGCCTGAGACTTCCTGTTTATGAGCGTTGAAAGTATCTGCTCATGCATTCTGCATTCTTTGATTTATGGTCAACGCTGTCCATAGCAGACATAATCGTTTCGATTCTAGGAACCGAATACAATCAGCGGCAATGTAGAAAGAGGGTTGAATTATTTCACATTGAACCGAGGGAGCTGGTCATTGAGACGGCTGCGCATGACATGTCAAAAGAAAACTCCAGTATATGATTATGGAGCAAGCTCACCACGTTCACAAATTCTGAATGCGTGGAGGAGATTTGCCATCTGCGATATTTGAGGATGATGACTTGGGGGGGTCAAGCGGGGGAAAATCATCTGCAAACTCGGTGAAGCTCCAGCCAGGGACATGCTTGCCTGTGGACATCGTTGTCTTTCTCTTGACCTTTTGATATCCTAGGCCATCTGGCTCATCCATGTTGGGAGTTCCGTCTGCTTCGCGATTTTGGTTGATTCTGTGTTCGTCAGTTTGTACTCTTTGAGGTCTTTTGCGAGGGACGCGAAGAGTTTGCAACTTACTCTGGAGTCTGGTCGCTTAAAGTAGTGCCCTGCTTGACATGAAACTTCTCGTTCTTTGTGATGCCAGTTGCTCCGTTTGCTTCCTTCTTAACACAGGGTTCCTGATTGCTTGATCTGTTTTCCTTCTTCTTCTGTTGTGGCAATTTTCTTGAGAATCTTGATTTCCTATTTAAATTTGAGACCTCCTTAAGCTCGTTTCCCTTCACTAGGGTATCATCCTCCATAGTTGAAGTAGCCAGCTGGTCTGTACCAAAAACATCAATCTTCGGTAACATGTTTTCCTTCTGGTTGCGGTCTTGAACCTCCTCGGATTTTGACTTGTTGCTACTGTGCTCTTTCCCCCACTTGTTTCCTTTGCTTCGAGGCGCCGAAATTTGCAATCCATCAAACAAAGTATGATCGACAAATCTTAGAATATACTCCTCTGAAGGAGCCTCCAAATCTCCTTGAAGTGGGATGCTGTTTTTATTGATTGGAGCAGTGGAATTTTGAGTTGTAGCATGACCGCTCTCAACATTCTTTTCGATGGTCTGTTGCTTTCTCTTTGAAGCCTGGCTGTCGGTTGACCAACGGCGTCTTTGCGGACTGTTGCGGCTTCGTTCCTTAGATATGCCTCCTGTATTTCTCGAAAAACCTGTTTCATTTTTTGGGGGGATTTCTTTCTCTGTTAATACAGCGCGACTCTGCTTGGCCTGATTCGTAACTCTCTTGGTAGGACTTCCTGCTGGTGTCGACTTAGTGGAACTGTTGTTTCGGTGGAAATTTGAAGAGCGTCTTCTATGAGTTGAAGTACGCTTTTGACCGCTGCTTGTCTTAGAAGCAGTACTTGTTGGTGTGTTGAATCGAGGATTCTGTGGCTTCCGTCTTTGCTTTTCTCTAGTGGCGTCTTGATTTTGAAGGTAGTAGACCGGTTCAACTCCCAGTATATCTGTCATATGAATTGCAGTGGAGGCTCGATGGCTTCCACCTTGGTTGTGAGACTTGACGCTGCGGCTAGCACGACGAGCACCATCTCCCTGAGAGTTTGGAAGCGCAACTTTCAAGATCTCGCCGTTAGGCATCGTATGACCATCAAAGTAATCGATGGCTCTAGTTGCCCCACCGAATTCGCGGAACTGGACAAAGGCTGAGAATCTACCAGTGAGAAGCTTAATGTATTCTACGGTTCCACATGCAGAGAACATCTGTCTCAAAAAGTGAGACCTGATGGCTTGCTCGTGGTATCCTCCTACATATGCAGTTCGTGCTTCTGTAGCTGGTGGCCAGTGATCTATTGGTCGGTTGACATAATACAGCGTGATTCCACTCTCGGTGACTATTTCTTCGACAGCTCCGTCATGAGATACCATGCTGCCAGAGGGGATTCGTTGATATGGAACATAAGGATCAACTCCTACTAGCGGTCTAATGCTTTCAGAGGATAAGCCATGATGCATCATTGGTCTGCCTTGCTTTTGAGAAGTCTTATCTTCTGAAATGTCTCTGTGCTCCTTGGAGGTCGATCTGGAGCTGTTTTGGGCTAGAATACCAACACTATTGAAACATGGTGCATGTGGATTGTAACGACGATCCCGACCATCCCCTTGGGTGTTCGATGTTCTGCTGAAATGAGCCTTGGCTCCAGTATCTGTACTGTTATTCAATGTATCAACACGAGGCTCGTCCAAAATATCTTCCTTGTCATAAGAGCTCATTTTAGCCAAAAGTTCGCGGCGAAGTTTCTCCAAATGCGCTTGTAATATCTCGTTCTGTCGAGAGCTCAATCCCTGAACCTCGAGGGCATCGGTAGGAGAAAATAGTGTGGTAAGGTCGAGGTTCTTTCGAGTGTAGAAGATGAGGTCCTCGTCGGTGCGCTGAAACCAATCTACGACCCACGCCTTGATTTCCTTCTCTTCCATCTCCTCAAACTCCTTGTCAAGTTGTACATTTTCTCGTTCAATGTAATCGAGGACATGGTAGAGAAAGATAACACCTTCAGTCCAAAGATCGTATCCGTCAAAGTACTTGTAGATCTCTTCGAAAAGAACTGGAGCTTTGACATGCTGGACCTCAACAGTGAATTCATCTCGGAGTGCGTTGGCTTTTCGGACGATAGCTCCATCCAGATCCGAATGCACGATCTGTGCTGGTAGATGGTTAGGAAGGTGTTTCTTGGGGATCTTGCCGCATTTGGTCGAGAAGATAGCTTCCGCGGGATGTGGGAGGCTGAAAAGGTGAAGTGGATACTTTAGGGAGTATTCATTCATCTTGGACTTGGAAAGAATTGCGTGGAACCTCACTCGATGAAGGACCTCAAACGAAGTGACAGGCGGCAGTGAAGGTGGTGATAGTTGCGCATGATAGTAGGCAGCTGGAATGAGCGAGTTGAGCAACATCTTGGAAGAGAGGCGATACAGAAGGTAGGTGCGAATGAAGAGTCGATGTATGTAAGATAGTGAAGGTAAACTGGAAAGGAAGCTTTGTTCGCGTTATGAAAAGAAGAAGTCATAGGAAGCTCGCTTTCAGCCTGATCCAGCTCAATAGCTGGAAGGCGTTGGAAATAACAATACCAATAAAACTTTAGCGCCCCGTCCTACTTCTTCGCGCGTTCAATATAGCTACTACTCATAAATCCAGTCTTTGATACTGCAGCTGTTGTATCTCTGGAATGCTTAGTGTGTGCCACTCCAGGTTCGTGATGACTGGATTGCTTTCAATCACCATCAAACATATCGGATGCTTAGGATTTCATGCAAAGGTTCGGCTTAAACTAAGAAAGGAGAGAGATGAAAGGCCACTCCTTTACCCCATATGTGGAAACATTTCAACCTGCATACAGATACCATTAAGTGTGGAATTGTGCATCCTTGATGCTAAAATACAAACTTTTACTTTCTAGTCCCTACTTTGATGATGAAAGGGCCTGCACCATCTTCAGGATTTCAGATTCACTGTCTCCCGCTACAGCCTTTCCGTTCTCCCAGTCCACAGTCTACAAATTGTCAGGCTGTGAGGTCTCCAAAAATTGCGATTGATACTTACCACAGGCCGTTGGAAACTCTCCGTGCTCTGCTTAAATTTCTTCATTGCATCTGCATCATCTTTTGCTCCTTTGATAATAACACTTGCAGGCTGGGGCTTCACATATTCGAGTATGCTGGTAAGTTGGTCTGGAGTCGGGGCCTCTTCCGTGATGTCAAGCTGGAATTCATCGCGCTGGGGTTTTGGTTGTGATGCATGATCGCTGGCCTGGTCTTCAGTAGCATATGCCGTGGCGTTTGCAGAAGCTTGCTTCAACAAGGTGTGGACTCGGACGGAAGCCGGTGAGCTCGCCTTGTGGAAGAGGGTAATAACATCGAGGGCTTTGTGCTGTACAGTTGATCAGTGTTAAATCCAAGTTTTCGTACTCAATGAAGCTTCGGAACCTATAGCACTCACGAATCGAAACATCTTGGAAGTTTAAGAAGCTCTTTGATAAGTTGTGTAGCAATTGGAAGCTATAGAGTGACGGACTGAAGTTGTCATCGTTCGTTTGCTGCTTGGACGTCATCCGTAGCCTGCCCCACACATATCGGAGAATTTGATTTTCCGTGTAGGGTTCTCGTTGCTACGGAGTCGCGAAAGAAGAGGCGCGACCAAATTGTTTTCTGGGGTCAAAGATCTGATATCCAAGATCACGAACAACCCAGCAACTTCTGTAGCGCGATCTCATCTGAAGTAAACCACAGATACAAGGGTGCGAGTCGCTCAAAGTTTCACCATGCCTCCATTGATTCTCCACAACGTTCCAGACGAAGAGCTCTACGTGGGCGAGGATGGCATTCAAAGACCCTATGCGATGGTATTCCCTGGGTTAGTACTTACAACTACAATGGCCTCATCAGATTCTTACAGTAGCGATAGTGACAGTAATCCAAGAATTCGACGGGCAGTTCCAGAGACAGGATCCTTTGGCAAATCAACAAGGCGCTCTAGGTCGAGAACGGGAACTCCAGCTGCTGTTAGGCGTGAAGACCCAACTTTAGCAGCTGCAGATGCGATTTTCACTTCATATCTCGCAGAGAGAAATTCGAGTCAGCCTGAATCGCCTCAGCGAAAGACCTCTTTTTCATCCTCGATATCACAGCCAAACCTCTCAAATGCCTTGGCATCGACGGATGGCAATGCGACGACAGGTCCTCGATACGTCCATAAAGAGCCTACAGAGGTCATACTTCGAGGTTTCAAATCATCACAGCAATACGCAGCCATCAACCACTATGAGCACCTCGCAGGACGAATTTGTGAAGACTATCCTCGAGATCCGCCTCTTGAGCAGAGACGATATAAGGCCGATCTTCGTGACCCCGCCTCTTTACGACGACGAGCTATGACTCCAGAGGAGAAAGCAAAGGCCCTCAGATTTGCGGGTGGTGAGCACTGGATCAAGATTACCTTCGAGTCGGCAGAAGCAGCAGACGCCGCAGTCTTCTCGTCACCGCAAGCAGTTCTCGGGTTTCAGGTGTATGCAGAGTTGTACAGAGGTGTTGGTCCAGCTGTGGATGAACCTCTGCCGATTTATGTAGACGAGACCCCTCGCGCTGGAAAGTTTTCTGGAGGTGAAAGGATTCGAAAGTCGCAAACGTCAGCGCGCCGACCATCTTCCAGTACGCCTCGATCTCTTTTAACGCCGGCCGCATCCCAGATCGGCAGAGGGGAGAACTCTCTATCGCCCCCAGGTTCCAATGTCTCCTCCCAAACGTTTGACACCACAACTTTATCAACGGTAACAGCTTCCTCGGCAACAGTCACGGGGGCAGCTGCAAGCCAAACGCGCGAGTCACAGGAAGCATCTCTTTACTGTCGCAAAATTCCAACAGCAAAAAGAATTCAACTCAAGCCAGCCGACCAGGCACTGCTACCTCAGCAATCAAGATTCCAGAACTGGTTCAGTTGGATGTCCATCTTCAGCGACATCATTGGGAAACAACTACCAAAGACAGATACAGGAGACTTTGATTGGGCAAATGCAAGTCTTTATTGGAAGGTTATTTGGTGGATCGACTCATGGTCTGGATGGTTTGATGTAGCCGGGAAGGACGAATGAGGAGAAATCGCCCGGAAATTCTGGCTTAGCATGGTGCGCCGTGAGAGGAAAACATGTAATATAAATGGTCTGTTTAGCAAGGCGTTTGGGTTGAGCTTTGAGGGCGGGATGGACATCTCATCAATGTTAACTGCATAGAGTCTATAGATCATACACACCAGAATGATACCAGCATTTCCTGGAAATGCATTCAAACATACACCACTTTCCACGCAATGTGCACCAGATGATTGAAAAACAAAATCTGCAGCATTCGATTGATGCCTGCTAAAGTCAACATGTAACAAATTCACCAAACACAAAAATCTAGAAAGGGGTATTAAACGCCAGGCGAACCAGAACTCTCATCATCCGTAACACTCCATCTACGTTCTCTGCCTCGACTTTCTGTAGAATCAATACTCGGCGTGCCACTTTCCACCTCTGCTATCGCCGACGGACCTGGTTCATCATCGCCCACTGCAACGTCTTCAGCTACTGCAGTTTCATCTGCATCTTGCACAGTCGTGGGCACCTTCACCACCGTCGTCGCAGACTGCCCATCATCCATACTCTTCGTCATCCTCCTATCCAATGGTGGCGGTGAAAACGGCCTTACGCCTCGCGAGCGATTCAAGATTCCACTCTCGGAGAAAATACTGCCAGTATCATCAGCACCAGTCACTGCACCAGCAAGACTTTGGTACCGATCCACATCAGCACCCAGACTGTTGTTTCGACCGTGGCTACGCACTGCTGTCCCGCTGTTGCCGTCACTATCTGGGAGGATACTCTTTTGCGGGAGGATACTAAAGATTTTGCTCCCGCTCCCTTCGTGCTGCCCCGGCGTGTTCTCGCCGTCGTTGGCGAAGATATCTCGTCCTTTCTCCAGCAAATCATCCAGTCCGCCTCCGCTCCAGCCTTTTCTTGCCAAAGCCTCGAAGATATCCACTTCAGCTCTTACTAATCCAGCACCAGAGTCTACAATCTTGAGACTCATGTCTTGAGCTTCTCTTAAGAGGCCTCGGCTGTGGCTACCATGCAACGTAGTAAGGCCGTCCAACTTGGTCGTCAGGTCTACCAAATGCGATCGAAACTTCGCCACGTCCCTCGTCCGCTGCCGATGTAGCTTCAAGCCTTCTTTCTCCATCTTCCTAATCTCCTTACTCATACTCTTCGCCTCTCGCTGATATGTCATCTCCTCTTCTTCCATATGCCTTTGCCATTGGTCTAGCTCATGTAGCAACGGCACCTCAAAATTTCTGTATACACACTCGCTGAGTATCTGCTGATGATTCGCAATCAGTTGATGGACTCCACTGGCCGCTAATAAAGTATCTGCTGTACAGTTGCCTTTGGAGGTAAAGCTATTTGATATTGATCCCCCTTGCGGATGTAACGCTTCCGACCGGGCTTCTTTGAGGCGTGCGCAGTTCTCCAGTGCGGCTCCAAAGGCAGAAGCTGTATTTGAGAGGGCGGCAAGTGATAATCTATAGGCTTTCGCAGTGCTGAGCAGTTCCGAGTAGGCTGCTTGGGAGGCTTCGAGGTCGGATTTAGAGAGGACCGCATGCGCCGAGCGTGGAGGCGGTGGCAGCGGAAGATTATAAGTGGATGTTGGAAATGCGGTAGATGCATATGAGTATGTGGGAGAGGATGGTATTGGTGGTAATGCGCTAGGGGTCGGCGATGGTGCTCTGCTCGACTGTGCCATGGTGAAGCCAGGGAGCGTTTGTTTATTTACGGGTCTGGATCTGCTGGAAGAGAAGGAATGCTTTGACAGAGCGGAGCCAAGGAGGTGGTGTATGTGCAGTCCGTGTATATACAATCGCACAAGAATCTACATAGATAGAGACCCGAGAGAAGTTCAAGTTGCAAGTGTAACGACTGTGTGATGGACAGGTTACAGGAATGTTGGTGTCTTCGAGCTTCGATTGGCATCGAGATAAGAAATCAACATTAAAGTGCAGCCGAGGGGCAGCCTTGGCGGCGACAGCCCTTTGCTTCGACCTCCAGAAACGCTGCTCCATAACCACCACTTCCTGAGATTCATAATTCTCCTCTGACATCGACCAGGGGCTTTAAAGAGGCAATCAATACATCTTGAAGGATTAGTCCCTGTAAGACAACATCCGCAAGCACATGCAATAGATCTCAACCATGTCCGCCCTCACGATTCCAGCCGTTACCAAGCACACAGCTACGGTCATCATGGCCCATGGCCTGGGTGACAGCGGCGCAGGATGGGTCTCATTGGCAGAGAACTGGCGACGACGACAAAAGTTCCAAGAGGTCAAATTCATCTTTCCCAATGCACCAGTCATTCCGATCACCGTGAACATGCACATGGCCATGCCTGGCTGGTATGATATTGTAAGACCTCGAACTACAGTCGGTTCTTCCTCATTCTGCGAAGGGCCCCCACCACCTTCTCTCTTCCCTTTACACATTAGGAGCTCACCAGGCTGACTTGGGGCGTATAGACCAACTTTGGAGATCTTCAAGCTGAGCAAGATGAAGTCGGTATTTTGCGATCAAGAGACTATTTCCACAAGCTCATCAAGACCGAAATCGATGGCGGGATCCCTTCTTCTCGAATCATCATCGGTGGCTTCTCACAAGGAGGCGCCATGTCCATTTTCTCAGGCGTCACAGCACCAACGAAACTCGGTGGTATCTTCGGCCTCTCGTGCTACTTACTCCTACACTCGAAGCTCAAAGACTTCATCCCCAAGGAAAACCCAAATAAGGAGACACCGATTTTCATGGGCCATGGTGATAGTGATGGTGTGGTCAGGCCGGAGTGGGGACGAATGACCGCGGAGATCTTGAAGAAGGAGGGGTGGAATGTGAATTTGAAGATGTATCCTGGTCTGCAGCACAGCGCTGATCCAGACGAGATCGATGATGTCGAGAGCTACATCAAGGCGAGATTAGCAGAAAGTGCGGACAAACAGGCACTGTAGCTCAGAAACTTTGCAGCTGTCCTGCTTGCGTTGGTTGTGCTAATGGTATTATGGCGTTGGCAGCAAGTCAAGCGATCAAGAAGCAAGGTAAAGACGTCGCTCTTATAATAGAAGTAAGGGCTAGATAGATCCCACATCTATATATAGATGAATGCGCAAAAGCAAGCCTCTCGGAGGTTGGTAGCATTGCAGGCGAGCCGACTTCTCTACCTAAGCGATTTCCTTTCGTCCTACTAGAGCTCTTGAGGGTATATCAACGTAGTACTAGCTACCTGCGCGTCAACTAGAATTTCGTATACACTTATACAATACCCGTACTGGGGTCTTTCTATGAGGCTCATTTTATCAATTTTAGACCTCACTTTGGCACTCGCACCATCTCATTCCATTTTGGGAAATAGACAAGGCCAAGGTATTGAGACCAGCTACAGATGTTATACACAATCCTCTACACTACAAAGACTCAAGTCTTTCCATCGTCTCGTTGGCAGCCGGCACATCACCAAATCTATACTGGGCCCAACTGAAGCTTCCCTCAGCAAGCGTCCACAGCCTTTTGCCCATATCTTCTCCTGCCGCACCAGCACCAATATGAATGGGCAACAGATGCTCAAAAGAAGGATGGGCCTGTCTCGCATCGCCTCTCCTGAGCAATTTCGCCATCTTAACCTGTCTCTCCTCCACATCTGCCTCAACAGCCTCCCTGAGTGCCTCATCAAACGAAAACACATATGGAAGCGTGTTGTCGGTACCCATCACAAAGCGCATGTCCCGCAGATTATGCACCGCCATGCCCGAGACGATGATCTGGATGTTCTGCTCCCGTAGTGATGCGACAGCCTGGCCAAGGGCATAGTGCTGGTCGGGATCTTCCGTGGCGAACAGCGATACTTGTACGATGGGTACTTTCAATGGGTTGGTTTCGGGATTGAACGCTACCTTGAAACTCGCCCAGACGCCATGATCTAATCCGCGCCGCGTGGGATTTGCCTTGATACCGGCTTTGGTGAGTGCGTCAATCACAGTCTCGGCTACTTCTTTGCTTCCAACGTTGGGGTAGGTCTCTTTGTAGTAGTGACTTGGGAAGCCGTAGAAGCTGTAACTCTCATTAGTTCCATGTCGATGAAGCCCTCGGTGAGTTTTGCTCATACTCGTAAATCAGATCCGTGAGCTCGAACGTATTGACTTCAATTGCATTTGGCTCTCCTTGCCAATGAGCAGAAAAGACGACCACAGCTCTTGGTTTGACTTTCTGTGTGATATCTCGTCCGATCTTCTCTAATTGAGGATACACTGGGTGATCCTTTTCATACATGATATTTGGCTAGGTCCTAGTCAGCCCAATGGCTCGGTACGTGAAAAAGTACAATCTCGAATACTCACTCCTCCATGACTAAGGAAGTAAACTGGTGTGCGAGTTGAAGTCATGGCGAGTTTATTGGATGCAATCTTCGGGGCAGATATGGGTTCACTATGGTGGAGCAAACGTTGAATCCCTTCTCGGGCAAGGGCGATGAATTTATTTGAGGAGAAAATGATTGCGAGCACAGCTACCAAGACCGTGATGATGATCGTGACCGGACGGAAGTTTGAGAGATTCATAAGGAAGTTACTGCCCAAACGAGCTCTAAGGGTAGTGACAAGTCCGAGAGCAATTACAAGGCTGTATGGTTGCTATATAGACAGAGGATATGGCGCAATTTGATTCGTAAGATGCTGATGCTGGTTCGTATGCCGGACGATCCCGCGGAATACATGAGCCAATGAACGACTGGCCTGGATGCAGATTTGTAAGCAGAAAGGCTTGTCTCGACGTGCTGGTGGGATGTGCGGAATTGATGCGTCCTCGCCGAAGAAACCGTAGAAACAGCCGACTACTATCACTAAGGTATTTGAAATACTGAAAGCACTACCAGATTAGCAATCCATGATTAGCAAAATAGTGCCTATGAGTGAGAGCGATAACTCCTTTGTGCGAACACTCGGTTGATTACTCTAAAATTGACGAACTATACGGGCCAATAATCGATATTGGGTCAGGATGTAGTATGCAATCAGTCAAATACCAAAATTGTCTATTAAATGTCCTTGAATACATATCTGCACGGCAAATACTGGCTCAGTAAGAAGCTGGATGCTGTTGCTAAAGGAAATAACGGGGAGTATTTTCGCGAATGTTTGTATACAAGAACCAATTCTTGAACTTCGACCTTGGATGCAGCAGTCTTGAGACATGTGCCACGAATAAGTAGTTCGCGAAGCACTCAGTGGCCTCTTGCAGCTCCCTTCACCAACTTCATCGCATTCTCTTCCCACCCAGCAGCACCACCATATCCTTGAATGAGCATGTCAATATCCACATCTTCAAACGGAATCTCTCTCCGTCTTCCAATGAGTGCTGTATTTCTTGTGCTGGGAATTCTCATCATCTCCTTTTCCACCTCCCAACCGCATTCCTTTGCAATCTTTGAGACCCAAACCACCAGAGAAGCATACGCCGATGTTTTTGCAGGACCTTTCGGCTGTGGAGCTCGGAACCGTGCTCCTGTCAGGTCGTGACTGCAGCACGGTATCATGATATATGGCGAACGTGATATATTTGCAAGAATTGGTGTCCAAGGTGTCAGCTCATCGGCGTGGTTGGATATTATAAAGGTCCCTTCAGGAAAGATGCCATTATGCACTCCTGGTCCATTGCTTTTGCCATCCGTGATATCACCTGTCGAAAATCCGGTCTGTATTTTTGAGGGTACAAGAACCAATTCTTGGAGGTTGTCCCTTGTCTTTGAACTGTAAGTTGCCCAAGACTTTCTCCTCCTGGCATCAAATCCCCACCCAGAATATCCCTCTTCTATCAAGATATGCACGAGCAGTCCATTGCCGCAACCAATATCGACGAAGCCTGGAAACGGGGTATCCTTGTACATATCATCCCATAAGCCCATTAGAAAAGCTGCAATCGAAAGATCTTCAAAGACGTGTTTGCTTGGGTCAGTTACCTCGGCCCAGGAGTCGATGAGACTCTTTGCATATTTTGACTTGAGTCTCGAGTATATGTTCTGCGAGACGGTCTGAGGTACAATGACATCGTGCTGTACTCGCTTGACATAACCTGCCGCGGTGCCTTGGCCATGCTTGTGCAAAACTTGGAGAAGATGTCCTGCTGTGCGGATAACCTTCTCGTCTTTTGGCTCATTTTCGAAAAACGAGTAATGTATAGCAATATTACCTTGCTTTGAAAGCGGACTGTAGGTGTGAAGGAAGGCTATGCCATAAACAGCAGGGTGATAAAATGGAGTCTCTGCTGCTGAGGAGACATGTGGAAGGTATATGACTAGAGATTGGATCTCTCCTTCAGGCAAGATCTTTTCATATATTAAGCATGTCTGATCTAGGGGTTTATCCAGCTGAACATTTCTGGGGATCATCGTCCGAACCATAACCTGCTTCAGGTTGAAGCCCTTGATATGAACAATCCTTGGTGGAATCTCCACATCATGGAAGGGACTCTCCGTGAATGGCCGGTCCAAAGATATGTCAGCTCGGAAGAGTTTTGTCGAGTTGATATTGGGATTTCGAATGAGATTTTGCATGACTTGTGCAAATATCTCCGGTGGGAAAGAACAGGAATGCCAAAATAAAGGCGTCCAGGATTCTCCTGAACTTTGCTCTAAGACTGGGCTTTCACCCGAAACACAAGGCTCGGCCTTGAAAGCCATGCTTATTCCAGTGGACGAGAAGTTCTTTTGCGTTTCCACCCAAGGAGTCAGGCCGCCGTGACCCTGAGAGCTGCAAAGATCAAGTCTGCGCGGACGGACCGCTCGTGTCAACACGTGACCGCAGTGAAATAAAGTCAAGGCCTTTGGCCGAAGTGCAATTTTCGGAAATCGTTGCATGGACTACAGTGCTCCTAGTCTGCTGTCATACTCCTTCGCAAATCATGAAGAGTAGTTAAGGGAAGGTAGCTTGATGCGCAGAGAAGATATATATGCGAATCGTCGTCTCCGTCGCGAGAGCAAGGATCTCCTGAGCAGTCGCTTACCATTAAGCGCGATGCCCTAAACTCACTAGCCTGTTTTTCCTCCCACAACTCAAAGGTCGATATTGAGGTCGCGAATTTTTGAAGTCAGCAGGATCCAACGACAAACTCAACGACAAACAGCCAAGATGCGTACCTACGACGACACATTCTCCGGCGAGAAGATCTACCCTGGAAAGGTACGATATAAACATTCCTGAACTGCTTGCAGGCTGGCTATGGAAGCGGGCACCCAGAATAGAAGAAGGGAGGAGATTGAGGTGGCAATTAATGTCGCAGACGCCTGGCAGATTGAGAATGGAACAAACGGAATGATGGGAGCAAATTGCTGATTCTGCGAAACTACAGGGAAAGCTTTACGTCCGTGGTGACAGCAAGATCTTCCGATTCCAAAATGGAAAGACCGAGTCCCTCTTCCTCCAACGCAAGAACCCCCGCCGTATCGCATGGACTGTTCTCTTCCGAAGACAACACAAGAAGGGTATTTCCGAGGTATGGCATACTCTTACCCGCGGAGCAGAGGCTGGAAGGTTGGGGAGCAGAAGGATGGATTGCTAATATACTTTGCCAACTACAGGAGGTAGCCAAGAAGCGATCCCGCCGCACAGTCAAGTCCCAACGTGCCATCGTTGGTGCTTCCCTCGACGTTATCAAAGAGCGACGCACTCAACGACCAGAGGCCCGTACCGCCGCACGATTGGCAGCAATCAAGGAGGGAAAGGACAAGAAGGCCGCAGCTGCGAGCGCAAAGAAGGCTGAGAAGGCAAAGAACGCTGCCAGCGCAGCCAAGGGAAACGCAAAGATCACGAGCAAGCAGGGTGCTAAGGGTGCACCAGTTAAGGTCAAGGCCACGACCCGTTAAATAACGAGGGGAAATCTGGGTGTGGACTGGACGTTGCTGCTACTTTTGTCGTTTTTTGTGGTTGGGTTGGGTCATGCAAGGATGAGCATTATGGGCACTTTGATCTCGAATGATAGCTGATCAATGCAAAACCGGTACAACTACGACACATGGCGGTATTGCTTCACGTGTGATCTGGAGAGGGTGTGTGTACAGTCTCTGTACCTTGCAAGTTGCATCAAGGCAGGTCTTGAGCAGGGAGCAGGTACAATTCCAGTTCTCTACCCAACCAGACTTACATCAGACTTGAGTTCAGGCGTGATGTGCGAGGTTCTAAGGATTCGAACAGCGCGTCTTCAAGTTTCACGCGTGTCATACTCTACTCCCAGCTGGAGCACGTCACTCTGTAACCCTAGGTTGATATCACATTCCAGGGCGAACAACTAACCACTCGGATTGCACACCTCCACCTCAGTTTCTCAATCCCTCATCCACAGCTTTCAGACAGGCAAGAAACGTGACAGGCGCTTAGTGAATTTTATACAAGAAAGCAACCCTATGACGAAGTACCTAAGATCGCCGTATACCCAGCAATAAAGCTGCAAACATAAGCCATCGCCCTTGGGTCCTTGCACATTTCCATGCCGTCACCTCCAAAAAAGTACTCCTTGGGTCTCCCAGGCACAAGACTGTTTCACTTTTTTTGCGAAGAAAGGAGAGAGAACCGTATGAGCAAAGCCATAACCTTCGTAGTATTTTTCTTCTTGATTTATGCTTATTCGACCTTGTCCTCGAAGTTCTCACCGGCAACCAGGTCTGGGATGTCATCATCGTCCTCGTCCTTCTTGTCGTCTCCTCCCTCAGCCTTTTGCATGGATTGGTAGCTCTCAGCAAGCTTTCGGAGTGATGCGAGCGAGTCGGGGCCGAGTTGGTTCAAGATACCTGGGACGAGCTCGGTGAGCTCTTTGTCCTCTCCGTTTCCGTAGATGGCGAAGGTGTTGGCTGGGACTGCGGCGTGAACTGCAGACAGAATTTTAGCTTCCAAATTGACCTTCAAACTCTCGTGTGGATATTCCTACCCTTTGGTGCAGCAAAGTGGATGACGTTGCCATCAGCCTTGAACATGTTGACCTCCTCAATTGCTTGGATAGGTTGAACATTCAGCTTCTTGAGGGCAGTTTGCAGCTTCTTGTCGTCCATTCCAGCGTTCTTGTGGACCTTCTTGACCTTTCTTCTTGGTGTTCCCTTTCCACTGTTCTCAACACGTCAGCATAATCTGTAGCTCTCCCTAGTCCCAATAGCCATCTCGCAGTCGTCAGGCAGCTATGCGCTGCTCGGAGCAAGCTATGAAGCGGAATCTACGTACCCTATAATATTTTGTTAGCTATTGCTCTCAGCCTTCTCCATTGCTTGAGCTCCGTTCTCGGCCAGTCCCCAATTTCCCGCCAAAAGGTAGCTCAAACTTACCAATTCGCACCGACTGCTGCATCTTCTTCAACTTTTCCATATCCATGATTGCGGTGGTTGACTTCCTGCCCGGGAGTCGAGGGTTGTGGGAGTGATGAGGGGATTGCGGTTGCCTGCGGGGTGATAACAAAGGTTAGAGAGCTTCTTTCGGATGCGCAGGCGCAGGGCAGCAATCTTGCATGCGCTTCGGTCGGAGGAGATACGTACGGGTGTAGAGATGGAGCAGATTCACTTCGTTCGATCGCGGTGAGGTCGTCGTTGAAGATTTCAGTTGTGGGCTGCCAAGCCAAGCATTTCCTGAATAAGCGAGAATCTTTTGTGGAGAGCAGCCGGGACTTTGCTCTCGACACCCCAGCGTTTCGACCCTCAACCGTCCTCAACTCTATAACTTTCCGCCTTGATTCGAGCTGGCATCTTGCTGCTTGTAGTAGCCAGACGATCTTGAGACTGTTTAACAACCTCCCATCGCGATGCTAATTCTTCTGTACCTGCCTTGCTGCTGCATGCTAATGGATTCGCATCCTCGCTTCCATTGCCTTCCATCATCATTGACGATGCAGTTGATAATTCGACACCTCAATTCTTAATAGTATGTCGAGCAGCAACATACATCAGCTTCATTTGAGTAAAATACTCACTGAAGAACACGCTAAACAAAGCGTCCTGATCCAGGAAAACACCTTCAATTTGGTCCAGACGTCGGGGACAATACTCAGATTCGGTCAAGATCTGTGGCCTGGTACCCACCACGCCTGACATTTCCCTTCCCCTTCGCGCGTTAGATCTCTGCTGTTTCGTGCTTGTAAAAATATCTTGACTTTAACTTTACTGATTGCTCGGTTAGGATGGCAAGGTTCAATAATTCTTTGTGGGTAAACAGATAGAGTGGAACTATCAGTCTAGAGGAGGCCTTGGCTGGAAAGAACAGGCGATGAGAGTAATCTGGTAACAAGAGCTTCAAAGAACCAAGAAAAAAAAGCTCATTGTAAACCCAAGGCCCATGTTTGTTTACAGGCTTCCTTTGCATACCCGCCCCTCCTCGGACTCTGTTACACTTGACTGTGTACCAAGTGGGAAGTGCAACAGGAACGTCGTCTCCACTAGAACAAAACCATCCCCCTGATGTTTGTAGCAAAACAGCAAGACACAATTAGACCAGGGTATTACCGTCTTCAGCTATCAACCATCAACAAACTAGCTCTCTGCCACCACTGGCTCGGCCTTTTGTGTTTCTTTCGTCCCTGTGCCTCACGATACACAACAGTCGCCCCAGCATATTTCTTAGATTTAAGCCCTATAGTTCTAAAGAATAATCTTCTAGTCTAGCTGCTACTAGGATCCAGCGCCAATGCTAAGCTCTTGCTTGAATGTCTCTGCTTTGATATACTCGTCAGGGAAAAAAGGGAAGGGGACGATGTTGAAGGGGGGGGGGTGGTTGATGTCTCACCCGCATCAGAGATAATTTCGCTCTACAGATCGAAAAAAATATATTGAGATAGGAGATATAAGTTTCAGTCTCCAACTGCATTGCAAATTTAAGCCAGAATCGACACTCTATCATATTGCGCGATCGTGTCTGTGGGGCTATTATACAAAATTGCAATCATCGCTTAAAGTATCATTATGTGAGCTTATGGATCGAGACCTTGAGACGGCTGTAAGTCAAGTTCAAAATATGGAATGAAGCAAGTGCACGCCTAAACATACGAGCCTAAATTGTCTGCCTATTTATCATCTGTTGCACCCTACATACTTGAGCTAGACTTTCAAACATGAGAGAAGATACCGCGTAGAAATGGATCAAATTGGTATCTAAACTATATAAACTTCCACAGAGAATGATACGCCACTGCCTTCTAAATACCAAGCTATGTGTGCCATGCGTGTATATCGTTTCTCTCGCTATGCATTATTCACGCCAGAACTCCTGTACTCATGCTGAAAACATGCCGACTCCAAGCAAAGACAGATGAACCTGAAAGGCTTTTTCTAGAGCCGATCAGCATGTCTTTTTAAGCAACCATTGCAGCGACAAGGGCTCTCGACTCCCTTTACCACCTGCTTCTGCGTCTGCGCAAAAGATCCAATGCCGTGATCTACAGAATTAGGCACCATGTTTCTGCGTAAGAGACAGCCACTACAAACACAAGGAGCGCGTTTGCGCATTCCATCTTCGTTATTCTCTAGATGCTGCTGTGACTGTTTTTGAGGAAGCAATTCTCTGCTCTCGCCTTCCTCATTACCAAAATCTATGCTACTCCTTGACACATCGACATCAGATCCATAACTCTTTGTGCGAACCAATGCATGCCCAAGGCCATCGGTGCCGGATTGCTGATGAATCCAACTTTGCTCGTGGCCGAGATACTTTTGACAGTTCGCCCACCAGCACCAGTATAGCGCTCCAGAGCCGAGAATGGCGAGCGCTGTGAATGGGTATGCCCAGTAGGGGATATAGACGTTTCCCTTCTTCTCTTGGGGCTTGACCCAGGGTAGGATAAGTAGAAGGCAGTTGGACAGCATGAAGACCACGCTGTAGAATTTCTTCGCTTGGAAGGGCGATTCGTAGTTTTCTGAGGGTGCCATCTGAAGGTAGAGGAGGCCGCCTGAGATAGTAACTGAAATTACAGACACGGGGTAGCCGCCAATGTCGACAAGGAAATTATAGATCTCGCCAGGTGGTGGAACGAGGATGACGATGACGGACACCAGCCAATGCAGGAAGAGTCCTGGGGCAGGCGAGGATTCAATGCCATTCCGGACAGTAGACTCGCGCGCAAAGAAGTCTGAAAATGGAAGCAAGCCGTCTTTGCCTAGTTCCTGGTTTACGCGTGCCTGGGCGAAGGAAGTGGCAGCGATGTTGCCGAATGCTGAGATAATGATGAAACATGGGAGGATGCGTTCGCCTAACACTTCGCCAAATATGTTCCGGAAGAAATGACCGGTGATGGTGATTCCTGACTTCTTGAAGTCTGAGAGCTCGACGATAAGGAAGAGCGAGCTCGCAAAGAGTATGTAGCCTATTGAGACGAGAGATAGTGCTACTGGAGCGGCGAGTTTGAGGGTTGGGATTGGGTTGTTGATTGACGAGAGGACTGTGTTTGCTGTGCTGTAACCGCGAAAGCAGTATAGAACCTTGAGAAGAGCGGTAGCGTAGTCGTAGGGCTGAGTAGAAGAGCCCGCAAAGATGTTAGAGAAGTTTCTCTGCGCGGTTGAGGAAGTCTGATGCAACTCTGCAGAGCTAGTTATAGACCCGACACCCAGCATTGCTCCTGCAACTCCTGACATAATAACTACGGCTAAAATGAGCATCTTGCCAACACCAAGGACGTTGATAATACGGAGACCGGTTCGTGGACATGCTCTGTGGATGAAGCAAAGCAGGGTGATGACTCCAACTGCAACGAGCCGCACGTTCCATCGATTGATCTCAATGTCAAGTGCGTACATTACATATTCGCCCAGCACGATACAGTTCGGGGCACTGAAGCCTAGAAGCACGACATACGACATGAACATACATGTCGACAGCATGTATGGCCTCTTGAAAATGCGTTCCAAGTAGACCCGTTCTCCACCACTTCGAGGCATCGCTGTACCTAGATCAAGGTAGACAGCAAGCCCACAGAAGGACAGGAGAGCGCCAAGGACCCACACTAAGAGGGCCATGCCGACTGAACCAACAGACACATATACTGATGCCTTCGCCATGGTTAGCGCTGCCATTCAAAACAGGATGCCAAGACCAGACTTACAGGGATTGAATAGATGCCGACACCTACGGTTTTGCCAAGAATGATATTGATCGCGGAGAAGGTACCTAACTTTCCCGAGGGGTTCTTGACGGGATGATCACCAGATGCTGAAGGCGTTTGTGGTAGGAAATGGTCATTTTGCGTGGGCGAGATTAATGTAATGCTCGAGCTTGAGCTTCTTCTACCATGCCCCTCCTCCGCGTCGGCCGCAGAATCGTCGTTTTGGCCATAGGCTTTTGCTGACGCTCCCGTAAGGTAACGTGGTGTTGTTAAGTAAGTTGAGTTGCTATACGCATGATGCATAATGGATTCAGTATCGATCCCGAGCCCATTTTGCCTTCCATCATGCCGCGATGGTCTCCGTGGAGTGACGGGAGATCTGCAACTAAGTTCGAAATTATTCCTGAGCGGAGAGGCCGCCGTTGATATTGCAGCACCAATAAAGGACCGCGTTGACTGAGGTCTCGTAGACATCTAGATGAGATGAGAAGATGCCGGGATGGTTAGGGTAAAACAATATGTTCTCATTGGATCGTGTATGCAATCTTGGAAAGCAAGGGCTTAGGAGGCATCGGCTTGCTGCAGCGCTTGGCTTCTCCCTGAACAATGAGCAAGTTGAGCAAGTTAGAAGGGTAGAGAGAAGATTCAACGGGCTGGAGGGACGGGAAACACGGCGACGTTGAGTAGATATGAGAAGATTCCTGACGGACGTCTGAAACCAGGAGTAGGCGAAGATGTAGTACTAGGGGGACGTAGCAGAGCCGATCTTTGGCATAAGAAGACCTTTCCCACGTTGCACTTCGCTGCCCGGATGTGATGAAAATTCCTACCATAGTTGACACCTGGTAGTCAAGAAACATGCATTGTGGGGATGTCTGCAAGGAAGCAGTGCCGTGAAACCTAGATCTCGACGGAAGGACGGTATCCAAGAAGATCCTCGACGACCACCCCTTGACGCAGGTACAGAAAGGTAAATTCAGCCTCACAGCCATACGAATTACTTGTATTCCAGCGCATCTGATTTGTAGGCGTTGAAGCTCAAACTGTGACTCGTCTGAGGTTGAAACGCGATACCTTGTACTTACGCATTCAAGATGCCTGTAGGCTAAGCGAAGCCTGGACTGCAGCAGCTTGTGCCGAAGTCGTTGCTCTTCAATCAGCAGCCAATGCATCGAAAAGAAGGAGTATTGTACAGCTTTGCATAAATTTACAAGTTAAGCCGATTCTTCTCTTGGCATCTGATCACAGATACTGGAATCCAGATCTTGTTCGCCTTGAGTTCTCGTTGTTGATTGGTGGGCTTTTCGACCGTTCAACGGATGAAGGCGAGCCAACTCGCCTGTTTTCGCTCGAGGGAGCAACATTGTGTGTGATGTCGATCGTGACATCTTTGAATCGCCTTGTTCCAATGAACTGCACTGTACTGTATGTGCTGCTAAATTTCCCTCAATACCTTGAATGAAAACCGGAGACCGTGGTTTGGATTTTTGAAGAGCTTCCTACCCAACCGATTGAGCTTCGTTTCTACCCAATCTCCACACTTCCCCACCAAGTTGTGAGCACCGTGACATCGGTGTCGATCAAGTCAACTGGAAATGGTCACTTCATGTAACCTGAGTAGCGATTGATTTATTTGTTTTGACAATCAACACGTAGTGTCTGGAATGCTTTTCACTTGACAACGACAACGACAACGACGAATACGACGCCAGAGAGTTTCGGATGGTCCAATGCTTGAAACCCTGACCACTAGGTAGTAGTAGTAGTAGAGCCGTGAACTGCGATTCGTGACTAGCTTCGCAAATCAGAAGAGGGCGCCGTTTTGCGCATCGGTGCTCTGATGACGAAATGCATAATCTTGGTAAGAAGCGCCGTTCCTTAGGCGCATTGCGTATAAGCTGCATTGCCGCTATGAGAGATTGTTGCTGTCGTGTGGTGGCTTGAAGCCATGAGAGGGTGCACAGATGCTCGAGAACGATGGCGTCGTACATATGTGAGCAATTGCATCTGCAGTTGCTATCCCGCAGCGCACGCTCCACTGTGCACTTGTGTATCGCTTCTGCGCGCTGTTCCTGTAAAACCGGTATTCAGAGAAAAAGAATGTCGACATCGATGACTGAAAGCTTCAACGCCATCATGCGGCTAGAGTATCTAGCTGAAAGTAGCTGCGGGAGAAATGCTAGGCAGACTTTCCTTCTTGTTCCGGGACAATAAGGTTACGGTTGCGGTCTTGCCGGTAGGATATGCAGTCGTCAGTTTTCATTGGCAGAATGACGGAGGACTAACTGTGGGAGAAAGAAGCTGTGATTTTGAATTTTCTTTCATTGTAAAGAATACATGGCACGGAATGCTGTCTACCGTGTAAATTCTCTACTCTTGCATAGCCGTGTATATGCCATGCGTGCAACTAAATTACCGGAGTGTAAAACGGAGTACTGTACTGTGTACATGATGGACTCTCAGTGATATCTACAAATTCTGGATCTCGCGACAAGTGGGGAGGACGTTTTCAAGTCAGCTGGGGAAGCAGCGAGATTGGGCGCGCAACCCTTGGCTCTTGAGCCTGGAGTCTTAGAGTCTTGGACTTGTGGTCTTTGTTATGTCTTGTGTGTTGTCGCAGACATCGAAGGCTGAGGAGAAGAAGGAAAGGTTGGCGCGGGTAGATCAGTCGTGCGCACATGCTTGTTCGTCCCAGTATTGGCGACCCATCTTTGCGCTTTCATTGGCAGAACTAGTCCGGAAGTCCTCGACTTCTAGTCGTGCGCTCGCAGCCCAAGAACTCCCAATAATCTCTGCTCAGACTTCACCCTTTCGTATTGACAACGGCTTTACCTACTGTACTATAGCGTAGAAGGATAGTTCATGGCCATGCCTCCACTCCAGGCCACATAATTCCATCGAAGCGCGCGCTGGGTAATGTTTTTAATAGCAAGCTGATTGATGACCGCCGTTGGCTTCCAGACATCCCGAAGCCCTTGCGCGTGGAGCCAGGAAGCAACCGTATTTGCGAGTCTTGACGCTGGTGATCCTTGCGCTGTATCAAGGACCCCTACCGTCGGCGGGTATGGAGGCTAGAAGTGACAAGATGGGCAGGGTAGAGATCCAGCGGGTGAATGATTCGTACTGCTGGGTATGACTTGGCGTACTGCATGTCTGCCCCATCACTGTACTTGAGCCTGGCCCAGAGCATCGTGGAAGACTGTCCGTGGGGCAGCGGTGTGCCAGAACAACATATCTGTCTTAATGCACCGTAATATACTTTGGTTCGGCTTGGCTTCAGGCGGTGGTGTACGGAACCGTGTCTTGCGGCAAGACTAAAAGCGAGGATTGCATTTGCCCCTGCCAGCCCGGAACTGGAACCATAAAAATCGATCGTCCGCGCCAAATCCACCGCCATCCAACCAAGGGTCCGGCCTCCCGACAACAAAGAACTTCCTAATCTCGATCCACTCTTTGCTTGCACGACCCTGCTATCGTATCGCTCGTTCATTGTCACGCACTTACCCATCACCTCTTTCCCATCCACATCCACATCCGCTCCCTCCCTCTCCCTCTCTCTTCTCTCTCGTTTTTGTCTCTATTCCTACCCTAATTCTCGTCATCGAAGCTATCCACAACCTTCCTGCCACTGCTTCCATTGGAGAATGCCAACTAATCGCCTGCAATCCGTATGCGAGCCGATATCGAGATAAAGCCCATAGCTCCATTCCGACTGGAACTTTGCTCGGATCCCATCACAACATTTGTCCTCCCTCGTGGAATTGCATATACTTAGGTCAAGCTGCTGAACTTGGAACCTTGATCCTTCGACTGTTCATCCTGAGCCCGAAGCAGAGGCCGCGTATCGTCGAGCATTTGACACAATTCGTGCCCGAGCCACCCGTACCGCACGTCATCACGATTCATGAACGCAAGCCCGAATACGACAACTCTTCCCTGCCCTCTCTACCTTGAATTCAGTAGCTGGATTTAAGCATACTGAGAACGATATAATCCTAAATCTCGCCGGCGATACCCCCGAATAGTTCAAATATGGCTCGATTGATTTCCTCCGCTGCAGCATCATGGGCTGCAACGCTCTTCTCCATACTGGCCATATTTAATGTAATCATACCAACAGTACACGCCGATTCCAGCCCGGTCTATATCAAGGGAACAGATGCGAATGGAGTGACGAGAACCTTGTTGGACAGCAGATTTCCAGCTCTGTACACTGGCAACTTCGGAGACTGTATGGGAGGACAGAGCTTGCTCAATGTGACAGCTTTCGACGCGGCCTATTATGCGGATAATATGACTGTATTGTTCCACTTAGCAGGATCAACAAATCTCAAGAACGAGTCCTTAATGCGTACGTATGGCCTTATCGGTTATTTTAGATTTTACTAATGATGCCACCAGTGTACATCTCGGTCCAGGCCTACGGAGAAGATCGATTTGATTTGACGTTCAATCCTTGCAGCGCAAATATTGGGAGTTTGTGTCCTATAAACAGCAGCGTACCAATTTCTGCAGAGGCCATCATTCCAGTTTCCACTTCTGATGTTTCCAATATCCCTCCTATTGCTCTGGTCATCCCAGATTTTGAAGGTTCTGCCACTTTGCGGATATTTGCCAATTCATCGCAAACACAGATTGGGTGCTTTCAAGCTGTTATGAGAAATGGTGCCACCTTTTCTCATCCAGCAGCCGTCAGTTCAACCCTTGGAGCCTTCACTCTTGTTGCTTTACTGGCTTCCTTTGCAACCGCCATTTATGGTGCCAGTATTCCGCAGATCCGGACGCATTACGCACACTCGTTGTCAATCCTGGTGATTTTCGAAGTTTTCCAGTCCATCTTCTTTTCTGGGGCACTATCCCTGAATTGGCCCAGCGTGTGTGCAGCTTTTTGGAGTAATTATGCTTGGTCTGCTGGAATGATCTATTCGCCAAAGATGATTCGTTCTATCAATCACTTCGTGGGTACGAACGGAAACTCGAGTCAAGTTGGCGGTGCTGGTTCTACCGTCTTGAATAACAACGGTGGACTTCAGCAGCAGATTTACGGTAGATCCTTGAGCTTGTCGTCAAGAAGTATGCAGTCAATCGAGAGAGGTCATGATGTTGCAAGACGCATCTATGCACGAGCTACGAATTCAACAACCGATAAAAGCTATACCTGGGCTGGTAGTCCTATAGATCCAGGAATAGGGACCCCTGGCAACTGGTCGGGTTTCGCCGGTGAACTCTCAGAGAGCAACATCCCAGCAACAGACGCTTTCCTACTTGGGTTCCTATGGTTCTTGATTCTTGTGGTCATACTGGTCGCAGCCACGGTCTTATTTAAGTGGTCACTCGAGCTCTTCAGCACCCTGAAGATGATGCAAAGAGATCGTCTCGCTCTTTTCAGAAGTCATTGGCTGAAGTTCCTTAGCTTGATCGTTCTTCGTTCGATGCTAATTGGATTCTTCATGATCATGACCTTGACTCTGTTTCAATTCTCGAGTGGTGGAAACGGTGGCATCACTGCTGTTGCTGTTGTTATCTTCCTCATCTTTTTCGCCTCAATATTTGGGCTTGCGTTTTATGCCTGTTTTGCAAGACTGAGGTTTGGCAGATACGAGTCCTCTCCAGATAGGATTCACTTCCAGCGCAAGAAAGGAGTCGTACCAAGATTGTCTACGGTTCTAGACAGCGAAATATCCAAGTCGGACAAAGCAGCTACGACAACAGTAGCATCAATGCCCTTCTTTCGAATCCGGTATGTCGACAACGATAAGGAGCGACAGAGCGTTCACGAAGATGAGGATTTCAACAAAAGCTTTGGTTGGCTCTCCGCACGATACCGCCGTACGAGATGGTGGTTTTTTGCATTCTGGGTGATTTACCAATTTATCAGAGCCTGCTTCATTGGTGGTGGTAGTGCAAACCCGAGCGCTCAGGTTTACGGTATCTTTGTTATCGAAATTATTGCCTTTGCCGCCATTATTTGCATCAACCCGTTCGAGGGCGCACGAAACACAGCCTTAGCTGTCTACATGCTTGGCATAAGCAAAGTTGCAACTGCTGGATTGTCCATCGCCTTCCTACCGCATTTCAACCTTGCTCGCATTCCGACGACAGTTATTGGTATCATCATCATTATCATCCAGGGCATTCTCACCATAGCCGTCTTGATTTTGATAGTACTTGGTGCATTCTCGAGCTACATGTCATTGACCCGCAATCGCGACCATTTCACCCCGCAAAGTATGGAAGGAATACGCATTAAGTACTTTGAGACTTTGGATCGGAAAGCTACTGATCTACCACCGCCTCCCCCGCCAGAACCCGAGGAGCCGAAAGAACCGTATTTCAGCGTCAATACTGTCCGCCGAGCTCCAAAGATCGAGGATGAGGACGTTGATATTCTGCCAGACATGGATAACCCAGCGGCCCAGTCGACCTTTTCGATTGGAAACAGGACCAGGGCAAACAGTATGAGAAGCACCTACTCAAGTTATAGCAGTGTGCCGTATGGTGCACGTGTTCATCGAGCAAGCTGGTCATCCCGTGACTTCACCAACTGGCAACAACAGCAAGTAACAGAGCCAGACTCTGCATTTAGCACGCCATCAAGAAATCCCTCCAGAAACGCCAGTGGATATAATACAGCGCACAACTCGTTACAGATGACAAATAATGGTACTGCTTCGGTGCCTCCATTGATTCAGCCTTCAATATCTCACAGTAGTTTAAGACCAACTACACCAACAAGAGAGCAGCAGGCGGCTGCTGCTAGTCAGCGCGCAGCCAATTCAGCCAGTGCGCCCAGATAAGACTAATGGAACGAATCATTACGAATTATGAAATTTATGGGAGGCCAGGAGAGCCGGGGAACACAAGGACGCAGCAGTACACCGATACGTGTGTAAGAATGGACTTGTTTTGCAAGGCGTTGGGTTAATGTTCCATTTTGCTTCACAGTGTGAGCCGCGGCAAATCCGCGGGTTATTGAGCATATCGTTTTCGCAGCGTTCGTAGAAAGTTGTAGAGCGTTATTCGCAAGCATCAAACATGGGACGGCGTTTTTGGGAGCGCGGGGAAACTCGTGCACAGCTGTTTTCTGAGTCAAGGCATAGAAATAGCTGGGAATAGCATTCCGAAATAAGATACTCTCATCTGTACATGGCGCTGCGCTATACTTGCTGTTCGAGTGAATGTAAACTCATTCTTGGCAATTTTATGTTTAGTCTTGCTTGCTTGATACTTTTCAGTTATCCAACCTACTCGCAGAGGAAATGCAAAGTTGTATAATGCTTGTAGATCTGAATGGACTGGTTTCCGAGAATCCTGAAGCGTGTTTTTGGCAAGGAAGGGTTGTCCAGTATATCACTCCTCTCTGTGGCGCGTCCCTCACCTTCATCTTAAACCTCAATCGTGTCTTGGCCTGAACCAATCTCTACTTCCCACATCTCTCAATTACCCGCCTACCTTCATTATTTACTGTTTCCACTAGACTCCCTCTGTTTAAACCCACTAAGTAACCCGAACCATTCACGCGTTGATCTCCTCGAAGCAGTATACTTAGGCCACTTCTTGGCAGACACGACAAGGCAAGCCGGCACAGACTGAGCTGCGAAGTCGTCGAAATGTTTTACAGCCATGAGAGTAGGACACTTGCTTCAAGACTGGTACTGGATGAATAACTGATGTCTCCTTCTAGTTTTGACTAACCGTAAGTATGGCGTTGCGACCGTGTGGTAAGTTCTCTACGAGCATACTCTTTTGTCTGTACGCTGGCTGAGTCGTAGCTTCAGGCTGGTCGCAACCCTGGGGGAGAGGTCCAACACGAAGAAAGTGACGCGCAAGGCAATTCTTAATGTCAATGTTCAGAAAGCTTGCGAAACCATCATGGAGCCAGAGGCGCCCTTGGCTCTTCGGCTCCAAGGCAACCTTCTGTAAGCCTCATTACAGCTCTGAAAGTAGACGAGTATTGGTACTTACACAGTCTCAAGCTATGGTGTCTCCAGAGTCTATTCTCAACAGGTCGGATACGTCCTTGCTGATACGCAGACGGCGCAGAATACTATAAGAGCCTTAATGAAGATATCGAGCAGCAATGCACTTGATCCTGGAGCTGGCAAGACTCGGTACATATACAGCACTTTCCCACGGATGTACGCGCAATACTGACGGTTTGCAGTCCTAATCAACTCATCCTTATGGATGACCCAGCATTTGTTCCCGACATGGAGCTTCTCCCATTCGACTTTGACCTAAGTCAACTCGAACGCGACATTGTTGCTGCCGGCAGCTCTCAACAGTCACTGATGTCACCAGGCGGTCGCTATCACTCAAGCGCTTCTGTTTCTCAACGCTCTGCTACTTTACCAGGCATCAGTCTTCCATCATCTAGCAGCTTTAATGCAGGCTTTCACCTGCTCCAACCCGAAGACCCGTTTGGTGAGCCTTCAACACAGAAGAACCTGGGCATCACAGGCCGGCCGTTCCCGAATGAAGAACAGAACATGTTCGAAGAGCTGAATCTTGATTTCGTCATTGGTGAAGATGGAATCATGCACGATGTTACGGAGGAAGAACTGCAAGCACGTCGCGTATCTGACCCATTGCTCCAAGGTAGGAAGGAAAGTGATTCTGCGGCGAGTGCACATGTGCGAAGAGAACACCAGGATGTCATTGCTGGACTCAATAACCCACTCATAGACGCAGATGGCGATTTCGTCATGATGCAATATGACGACGACCAGATTCTCCCATACGCTGCGCCTTTCCCAGTCATGTCTGGTGCGAATCCCAGTGCACCACCACGTGGCCACGGACCCAGCGCAACACTCTCTCCACTGACTCCTTCATCTGAAAGCGGTGCAGAAGCATTACAGCGAGCTCGCAAGCCAAGGAGAGCAAAACTTATGCCCGTTGATCAGCAGTTGGAATATCGCAATGCAGATCTTAGATCGTGGCAGAATTGCTATCTCGATAACATGGCTAAAGCGATTAAGGATCGAGAATTGCATCAGACGAGAAAATCTGCGAAGAAGACTGCTTATCAGTATGTTTGTGGCGGTGGGCTAGGTGGTGTTGGAAATGGTGTTGGATTCGCAAGACTGCAAGGCCCTCTCGCAGGAATGTTCTCAGGTGATGCACTCCTCGAAGGTCTTACTGGAAAAGTTATCGGCTTGAAAGTCTCGGTAGAGAGAGGTACCAAACGCTCTTTAGATGAAGTCACCTCCGGTACAACTGATAGTGAACCCCGGCGTGTACGAGCTCGCCAAGAGGAAGAACTCGGCCGAGGAATCAACATGTCCTTCAATGATGCTGATGGCGGCATGTTGGGAGGGAACGAGGACAGCAGCAGCATTGAGATTGGACGAGATGCTCCATCTGCACTTGACGACCATCCTCCTTCGTCAGCCATGCCCTGGAACATGTCCGCATCCCTGCACTCGCATCAGCGGGGTCAATCCTCCAGCATCGCAGGACGCGGCTCACAGGTTGCTAGTTCGCTAGGTGCAGGAGCTCGGAGGTCAATTATTCATTCTTCGCCTTTGATCGGTCGAGGGTCAAATATCCCTGGCGAACTGGAGAAATTCAGCTTGTTGCAGGATGAGAGTTTGCCTGTTCAAGTGGGTCACGTTTTCTTTCTTTTCCTTGATCCCTTTCTCCGCCGAGAAGGCAGATGACCCGACTAACTGAGTCCATACAGTTCGGGCGTAGCTTTGAAGCAGACAGTACCAATCAATCTAGCGACGCACTTCTCCGGAAATACAACCCGTCCCAAGCCCAAGGTTCACAGGAACAAGAATTCGAGCTCTTCGGCACCGCCGCCGGCGTTGATACTCAAACTGCCGCATCCTCACAATGGATGCGCTCCGCACTAGATAACGAATCAAACAACTTCTTCGAATACGTCCGGAATTCAATCCTTGAGAAGTCTGACCACTTGGCTATAGACGAAGATGAGGATGAACTTCAAGCAGCAGGAGAGGAAGCTTACTATGTCAGTTTCGAAGAACTCTTCCATCCGATCCAAAATTCGAAGGTCGTGGCGGCGCAGGCGTTCTATCATGTTTTAAACTTGGCTACGAGACGGAGAATTTGGGTGAAGCAGCTTGAGACTGCCGAAGGAGAATTGGAGGGTGAGATTAGGATTGGTGTTGTCGGCGTCCTCGCTTAACTTTCTTTTTCGTATTGACTTCGTTCGCTTGGGGTTGAGGGTTCATGGAATGTTTTTGTTTTTGTTTCGCCAACTGGGGTTTGGGAATTGCTATACGTTGCTATGGAATGCCGGAGTCCCCTGTTTTACGATGAAAGATGAATGGATGGTTTACCAAAGCAAACCAGGTATTTGCTGCCGCTCAGAAAAGCCACGGCGGAGAAAGAAGGCACAAGGAATCTGTATTTGCTTACCACTAACTACCTACTTATGTTTATACTTAGGTATCTTGCTTATCTGAAATTGATTCGAACAATCTACTATAGCTAAGTCTTCACACCGCTGGTTCGAAGCACTTGTGAGTTTATGGCAGGACTCTTAAACATCAGGAAGGAATTAAGATAGATATCTTCAGGGCTTTTATTTTCTTTTCCGATACTGATGCTATGCCCGTAGGCAATGACAAATGAACAAGGAAACCTTCCCAGCCTTCAAGAGATATATCCTTCAAGCTAGGAGAACAACCAATACACCAGCAATGCAAATGCGCATAAATACAAAAAGTATACCTAGTTCACACTACGCCCGACACCAACACGAACCCGCCAGCCCTCTAAAACCCCCTTATCCAATGAGAGAAAGGACACAACCCATCCAACCACAACGCTACCATGGGATATCGGAAAAAGGGATAAAAACGCCACGCTGCTTCCTATTCAGCCACCTCACACCTCTCCCAATGACCACGTTTTCATTCCATTATGAAAAGGGCCATGGTGCCAGCCCATGCAAAAAGAAAAGAGATGAAAACGTCCATGCTGCCAGGCTTTTTCCCAATGCTGTTTGATGCAAGACAAGTCGAAGAGAGAACGATAACAAATGAGAACAAAGCAGTGCAAGCTGGTAAGCTCTGTCGAGGTGGTGTATAACAAAAAATGCAGAACGAGAGGACAGCTGCGCATGTACAACTCCGTTTCCTTTCCATGCTATGCAATATCATGACCTGAATCTGAAGGAAAATTATGTGATCAAAATGAGAATTTATAGCCTTCGCATTGGCCGCTGTCGTATGAGGAAAGGACTTGGCATCTCATCCCTCTCTGGATCCCACATGGCAGGTGAATCCCGTTCGGCGTCCCGCATTCTTGCTGCGAAGGCTCTGCCCTTTGCCTGCGGACTTCTGTTCGGGTCGTCTTCACCCAAATATCTGCCTCCTGCACGAGCCTGTGCCAGTTCGACCAGGGTTCGTCCTTTGGGTCCAGATCCCGACTTGATGGCCATGTTGTTCTTGATTGCGACTTTGTTGAGTTCGGTCTCATCAGTGCTTCTGGTCGTCACGGTAACTTTAGTCTTGGTAAGCGAGGTCTTCCTGGTGGGAGACGAGAGGACGCCATTTTCATGCTGCGCGAGGAGGTTAGTTGACGACGGGATTTTCGACAGGCGGCGATTTGGCGACGAGCTTCGTTCTCTCAAAGCGCCGTTGCTCGGTTGCGGTCTAAGATCTGGTGGGTTGTTAAGTGTTGGTAGGTTTGGTGCTGTGGCTATCTTGGCAATATGTGGTTGGCTGTGGAGCTTCTGAACCGGTGCCGTCTTCTGGGACAACAAGGGTGGTCTTGTTGTTCCATTGGACTTAAAAGGATTCTTCGACGTCTTGGGCCGTGTTGGTGAGGGCGGAGGCAATATGTCGTCGTCGTCCTCATCATCATCCGAGTTAAGTAGGGTTGGCTGCCAGCGCTCAGCACCAGCTGCTGCAAAGATGTTACGCCCAGAGCTAAAGGGTTTCCCAGCTCCATTTCGACGGGGAGACAAGGAGAGCGAGGCAATCGATATTGGTGATGGTTCTGCCATTTCAACGTCCATTGGTGTTCCTTGTCCTCCAGCAAACATAGTCTGCGCACGGCCGAAAGGAGTTCGGGTGCTCTTCTTCAGAGCTTTCGAAGGTTCTGGAGATTCAATTGAAAGACTCGTCAAGTCTGTCGACGATGGGAAATCCTCATCTGGACATGTGCTGACCGATGACTTGCCGATATCGTCCTGATCGGTTGATGTTGCAAACTTGAAAGATGACGCGCTCTGGGTTGACTTTTTCAACTCGGCATCTACCTTTTCTCGTACTTCAGCGTCATATTTCCTTTGCAGCTTTTCGATCTCTAATTGCACGATACGATCGATCTCGAGCCGAGCCTTGACCTCCCATTCTCGTCTGACAGTGGCTTCGATTTCGGATCGCATCTGTGCTCGCTCGGTATCAAGATGCTGTAGTCTGGCCTCCGCCTCTCTCAACCTGTGCATGGTAGTCTCTTCCTTCATCTTCAAGATTCTTCCTAGCTCGACCACTTCCTTCTCCTTCCTCATCAGCTTTACAACTGGAAGGTTGAGTAGATGAGCCGTGTCTGGTCGTCGATCCGGGTTGACCTTTAGACAGTCCTTGATGACCGCCATGAGCTCTGGCGAGTAGACACTTGGGATCTGGGCCACCTTTCCCTCCTTGATCTTCTGCACCAGCTGGAAGTGCGATTTGGCATTAAAAGGAGGCTCTCGGGCACAAAGCTCATAGATAATACAGCCTAAAGACCAAATATCGGACTTCAAGGTATACCTCTCTGCGGCACAGATTTCAGGCGACATGTAGAAAGGAGTGCCAACGTATGTTGAGGCAAAATCATGCGATTGCATAATCTTTGAGAGACCAAAATCACCCAATTTGACAGAATTGTCCTCACCCAAGAACACTACACATATTAGCGACGACTTTTATATTGACGAGCAACATACCATTCTCAGGCTTAAGGTCGCGATGCAAGATCATGACTC
Source organism: Coleophoma crateriformis (assembly GCA_003369635.1). NCBI lineage: Eukaryota > Fungi > Ascomycota > Leotiomycetes > Helotiales > Dermateaceae > Coleophoma > Coleophoma crateriformis. The sequence continues at coordinate 2,449,424 of PDLN01000002.1, forward strand.
CTCCAGCTGGTTGTTTTGGCTTGGCAGAATTTCCAAGTCCCATTACATTACTCCCCACCTCGGGGGGATCAACTCCATAATGACATCGGTATAGAGCAGTGACGAGCTGAGCAAACATGCTCCACACAAAGCCCTCCTCAGCATACTGTTTCTTGACCTGCAAGTCCTTGATAACGCGGCCAAGGTCGCCATTCCCACAGTACTCCATATAAAGGTGCAGATCCTGACTCGATTTCAAATGTTCTCGGTGGTAGTAACCGACGATGTTGGGATGACGAAGAGACGAGAGGATCGCAAACTCAGCGTGAAGCTGTTCCCTCTCTTTCTGCGACATGCGCACATAGTTGATTTCCTTGCGACACAAGACCTGGCCGTCCTGCTTTCTGCGCACCTTCCGGATAATTCCAAAGGAACCATGTCCTAAACTCAGTTAGGTCGCGCGCCAACGACTTCTCACGTCTCACATACCTATCTTCTCCAGCACCTCATATCTCTCGCCTTCCGTCATTTTTTCGCACTTGGGATTGCTTGGTATTGTTGTTGACTGCTAAGAGTGTGCAAGATAAAGGTCCATGAGCGGGTGTCGGATTGGCGTCTCGTGGTGGAAAGTTTGTTGTCGAATCTTGTTTTGTCGTTGGTCGCTGAAGGTAATTCTAGTCTTCTGCATCAAGGTCTGTTGTTCTCGCTTGAACGGTGCTGCCACAGCAACGACGTTATCGGCGTTTTCGGGGTTATAGCTTTCTTATCGAGAAACACTCGCCACAGCCCACCTTTTTGCCGCGTCCTGTCCGTCGGTCTCCTTTGTCTTGTTCACACAGCGCAAGATTGCTTCGACTGCTGGACGGTCTGACGGACAATCACAATGGGAGACATCATCAAAAGAAAAGATCAGCTGGAGGTGCAGCTGAAGGACGAGCATCAACTCATCCAGAGTGGGGTTCTTAGAGACGAATCGCCCCTCGACGTCAGCGAGCAATTCCAGAAGCTGTGTGGTGCGTGTCGCATTGGGGATTTGAAGGGCTGTCAAGAAGCAATTGCAACTGGCGTGAACATCAATGCACGAGACCACTTCGATTATACACCCTTGATATTGGTGAGCCTCACTGTCTAAGTACGCGCACTGCTTGCCATGCCCAGAACTGACCGCTGATGCACCTAGGCGAGTCTTTGCGGACATTATGAGGTTGTACGATTGCTTCTGGAATCCGGTGCCCTCTGTGAGAGAGACACTTTTCAAGGCGAACGATGCCTGTACAATGCCTTGAACAACCGCATCCGCAATCTACTTCTCCAATACGATTATTCAAAAAGCACCGATCCCCTCCAACCCCTTGCCTCCCACATCACTTCTTTACTCACGCGGCAGACACCGACGACATCAGACATCACCCTCACAGCATCGTCCGATTCTTGGAATCTGCATAAGTTTATTTTGTCAGCACGGTCGCCATATTTCAAGAAGAAGTTATCAGCAGCCCCGGAAACGAAGGTCTGGAGACTGGCAAGCTCTATACCAGCAGAGGCGTTTCAGGTCGCGGTGCGCTATATATACCTGGGAGAAGTGCCATCAGATTTGGGGCTGAGTTCCAAAAGTTTTGTAACAGAGGAGGAGATTCTTACAGGAATCGACAAAATCAGCAAACAACTGGAAATCGAATCGCTTTGGGAGGGACTGCTTTCTGGCAGTGATAGACGGATAGCGAGACAACGGCATCAGGACGAGGTTACGAGGGGCCGAGATCAAGTTGAAGGATGGTTCCGTGACAATGTCCTTAAATTCAGAGTGGATGTCGCTACGTCTAAAGTCCAAGATGTGAAGTGGATTCAAGATAATGGAATTTTTGCAGATGTGCTACTCCGAGCAGACGAAGACGTCGACCAAGAGGATGAACTTTCTTCTGGCCAAGAAACGCCAAAGATTAGAAACACATTAGGCCCACTCAATGGAATTCCTATAGGTCCCTCAGAATCCTCGCGCTCGCCATCGAAAACTCGAAAACCAAGGCAGTCTGTCCTGTTCCCTGCCCACCGTGCAATGCTTCTCCGATCGGAATATTTCCAGACTATGTTTGAATCACAGTTTCAAGAAGCACAACTTACTGAACATCTACATGTAATCCATGTCGACTGCTCACCCGCTGTCCTGGAAATTGTCTTACAATTTTTATATACTGAGAAGGCGGATATTCCTCTTGATCTCGCGATCGATGTTCTCTTCGCAGCGGATATGCTCTTCATTGATAAACTGAAAGCCAAAGCGGCGGTTGTCATTAGTACCCTTGGTACAGGAGGTGGTAGTGCTCTAGTTGATCGTTTGCATACCGAGTCAGGCGACGAGGTAGAGATGGAACCAATTAATGTATATGATGTGATACGAGCTGGTTGGATCACACGAGTTCAAAGACTGGAAGAGTTCAGTGCAAGATACCTTGCTTACAGGCTTGAGGACTATATTGACGACGAGGACTTCGAAGAGCTGATCAAAGAGAGTGCCCAACGGATTCAGAAGAGACAAGAGACTGACAGTATTGAATTACTTGATGAGTATGTTCCGTTTTCTTTGACTGCTGAGCTTGGCTAATGTATATGCAGTATTCGATATTACCTCTCTGAGCGTTTCCGACTCCGTTTTGAGGACTCTGGTTTGGAAGATATGATGGATGAAAATGGCGAGATCGATGCAGAGGCAGCACAAACCATCGCTGCATCGAGTGACGCGAAGAATAACGAGAGGGTCAATGACGAGGGCATAGTCATGAATGCAGCCGCAGACCCTTTCATGAATGGCGAGATCCGGACCTTAGATGGAGAAATCGCCGGTGATGAATTTGCTGCCGATGCTATCAACTATCAAGTTCTGTTGGGCAAGATCGAAACTCTTCTGGAAAAATTAAAATTAGATGCGTAGGAAAATCTAGAATAAAAGTATCCACCCAAATTTTTGAGGCATGGATTATGAAACACAAGTCACCAGTCCGCACGCAATGAGAAGAGCATGGCTGAGAGGGTGATCTCTATCTCATAAAGCAACGAAATCCCAGAATGTCCTTCATTCTATGAAACTGGATGGGTAGCAAGATGTTTCTGCTTTTCCACCACACCCTAGTTGTTATGACAGTAGTATTGTCTTTGGGACATGGCAATAAGCAACAAGAGTAACCGGCCAGACGTGGGTAAGTATAGTATGGCTGCAGTTGCAGTGGTTTCGGGAGAGGAAAAGAAAAAAGAAAGCATAGTGGACGAATGGTCTTTGCGAGTATAGCCGCCCTATCTTGTGCTTACACGTACTTTGACATATTACATCTCTTCATTCCTATATTCTTTCCAGATCCTAAACCTGGCTGGCTCAAAGGCACACACAGAGTGTAACGTGGGTACTTATACATCGATATACATGCACAATCCAGGTGGGATAACACGGATAATGAACCTTATGCCACCCATCCTACCGAAAACCCAAATCTTCATAAAACTCCATCCCGTCTCATTCCATCCATGATGTTCTGTCCAAAGACGAAATAGAAGCAAGCACAAAAAAAGGAATCGACCGTCAATCCTTCAGCATTGATGCTGACATGTCTCCATCAATCATATATGAGCACGCAACCCATCTTCAAAATCACTTCATGATTTAGTTTGCACGGAATTGCTCTGTCCATAATCCTTCGGGTTCCAGCCCTTTCGTCGGTATTCGTATTCCATCTCCTCCAGCCAAAGGTCATACTCCACCGAATACTGTCGTCATTTGTTTGGTGCCTTTATATGCAACACAAGAACACGTCATTATCACTGGTCTTCGTTTTTCGCAAACAAACATGCATGCAGAGGCAAAAGATCAATAGACAAAAACACTGAGCGCGCAAGACATAGGTATAACAAGGAGCAACAAGCAGCAAAGGCAAGTAATAACAATTTTCACATGACAGCACACTCACCCTCGTTTTGCTTTCCGATCTTGGATCGAGAAATGCGCTCACGCGCTTTGGGTCCTTGTTTTCCACCCTTCTTCAGATCTTCGAGGCGCTCGCGAGCTTTGGGGAAGTTTTGCGCTGCAAATATGCATTAGTAAATATAACATCACATAGCGTTCCGCTTTGGCTTACCAGCTGCTCTCCAGTACCATCTCTTAGCATCCTCCAGGTTGCCAGGTGCTCCTATACCCACTTCTGTGAAATATCCCATGGCATATTCTGCCTTTGCCAACCCTGCCATAGCTGCTTTGCGTGCCCATAGATATGCTTCGGTGTCACTTTGTTGAAGTACTCCCTCGCTTCCGGTCAAATACCATCCACTAAGTGCCAATTCACTCTGATGCTCCTCCTGAACAGCTGCACGCGAGTACCACATGATACTTTGTCTAGGATCGATAGGACAGCCGAACAGTCCATACTCAAAAGCACATCCAAGTCTAAACTGCGAGAACTTGTATCCAAGATCGGCTGCCTGCTGGAAAAGAGAAAAGGAATACGCTTCATCACGAACGACGGAAGTCTCGTTGGACTGCGGAGATTCGTATAAGAGACCCAACTCATGCAAGGCATGAGGATTTTCGCTATCCGCTCTCTCAGCAGCTCGCTTGAGCCAACCTACCGCTTCCCGAGGATTCTTGGGTTGTCCAAGTAAACCCTTAAGTTGGATCATGCCCATCTTGTACATGGCTGGGGTATCGCCGAGCGTTGCGGCACGCTTGTACCATTGAATGGCCTTCAGTGGGTCTTTGCGAGTACCACCACCCTCTTCGTTTCCAAGCTCGCAGCACACGGCTGTTCGATAGGCAGCCGCTGCATTGCCTGCCTTTGCAGCTGATTGATAGAGCGTGAAAGCTTCCTTGTTGTCAGTCTCCAAACCCAACGCCCCGCGGCCGTAACAGTCAGCAAGATAGAACATAGCATCGGTGTTTTGTGCCTGAACAAGCTTCTTCAAGAGCTTGTGTGCATCAAAGATATACTTTTCACGAGCTTTATTCCGAGCTTTTTGCTCGGGAATTTTGGCCACGAGAACATCAGAAGCCTCCACCAGCTTCCGTGCAAGAAGAAGTTGAGTTTCTTGGCCGCCATTTGGATTCGCCTTCACTTGCGTTCGTAATCGCTCAAGCTCCTCCGGCGTGACAGGAGTAGTGGTTGCTGCCTTTTGAGGAGCAGCTGCTGGTTGCGCCTGTTGAACTTGCTGTGGGGGAGGCTGAGTGAGTGGTAGTGATTGTTGACCAATACCGTTGTAGTTGCGGATTGGGGGCGGCTTGCTGTTAGCCATATTAAAATTAGAGTTATTTGTTAAACCAGCACGGACAGGTGGTGGATGAGAAGGTAACATATCTCCATTGGGAGATGCTTGCTTGTGCTGTAAGCTATTTGATCGAGGCCCTGGAAACGCTCCGTTGTTGGGACCATTTGGAAGACCTCCGAAACCAGCACCAGGAGCAGGTCCGTTCGGTAGACCACCAAATCCAGCACTAGGAGCAGGTCCATTTGGAAGACCGCGGAAAGGAACACCATTGGGACCTTGATTGCGAGAGGCACCTCGTGGCGGTAGATCGTATGCATTTTGTCCAGGATGTTCATCATAGCCACCATATTCTGGCTGAGGTCCTCTGGCGTTGGAGTTTGGAGCGTGGTATCCATCTTGAGGGCCATACGGATCTTCTTGGTAGCCTTGTTGATACTGGGCAGGCATTGGTGGTACATCGCTAGCCATCTCAAACACAGCCGCCTGGGGCTGAGCACGAGCCCGCATATCCGGTTGAGACTTCATACTCTTGACTTGCTTTGGGAAACCATTCGGGACTTGTTGAGGGTTTGGAACTCCGTGCGGCCCTCCAGGCAGTGCATCAAAGTTTGGCATCTCAGACAAGTCAGATCGAGTCCTTCCATGTTGAGGGTCTTGACCTTGCGGATTTTGAGCTGCAGGGTCGTAATATGAATCGTAGAAGTCGGAGAGTCTTGCAGGATCCTCAGCAGGTACAGACATGTTCCCGGTTTGATAATTGCCAGTGCCGTACTGGTTTCCGGAAGGATATTCTTCCACCACCGTAGGTTGGTTTTGATATGTTCGCTGCGGAGGCGGTCGGTTGGGCTGCTGTCTCATGCCACTAGCTGTCGAAGGTCGCGGAGGCATGTTGCGGCCAATTGGTCCATTGTAGGGAGCGCTTGGTCCTGGATCTTCCATAGACAATGTCGGTCTTCGGTGGTTGATAGGTTCATGCTGTGGTGATTGAGGGTCATTTGGCATGGTCATACTGCGGGCGGGAGAAGCAAAACCTGATTGTCCAAAGCTGTCTTGACGTGGTGGCCCATAGTTGTTTACTGGTGGGGGGCCTCGTCTTTGATCCGGATAGCCTTGAGGTGGTCCTTGGCCCCTAGGCTGGCTTCTCTGGCTGTCAACGGAAGGTCGCCCATAGTCATCCATTGAAGGTCTACCACCGTTGACAGGCCGCCCGTAGTCATCCATTGAAGGCCTACTGCCTTTACCTCCGGCCGTCCTTGGACGACCAGAAGGCGCACCTCCGTTCACATCCATAGCAGCCATCTTCTCTATTATTTTTTGCTCTTCTGAAACAGATGTCTTCTTCTTCGCGCCTGGAAAGGAAGGAAATGGGTTGTCCCAAGCGGACGTTTCCGGTGAAATAGGTGGGGTTTTTAGAGGCTTTCTCATAGGTTTTTCTGCGAAGTAGTTAGCATTCCATAATACTCACAAAAATCATATCCTAACTTACGTCCAGGATCAGAGCTTGCTGCACGATCAAGTGGCGCTGGTCGACCACCTCTTCCTCCAGGCCCGGGGGCGCCGGCATTAGGATACCCTCTGTTGGCACCAAAGCCACTCCGAGCTCCATCTGCAGTTGGCGGTCTTTGCGGCCCCCCTCGACCATATGGCACGCCTCGGTTCGGTGGTGGCATTGCTCGTCCGCGACCTTGAGGCATTCCTCCTTGATTATCATAGTACTCTTGCTGTGGTGGATAACCTTGGTCTTGTGGGCCATAACCGTTCTGGTAGCCACCTCTACCATCGTTCATATCTTGATATCCTCCATTCCCATAGCCGCCTTGCGCATAGCCATTGTTATAGTCATCGTACCCGTAGCCATCCTGGGCATACTGGTCGTACTGTTGCGGCGGGTACTGCTGTGGTGGGGGAGGTTGATTGTAGCCTTGAGGCGGTCCAGGTCTTGGAGCTCCTCTTCCAGCATAAGGCCGCTGCTGAGTTTGCTGGTAATAGCCCTGATCATATGCCATTGTTGCTATATTGTGATGGAGAAGTGCTTGCGAGAGAAAGTGACAACACTTCTAGCTGTATGCTTGCGCCAGTTGCTGGGCTGTCCGCGTCTAACTGTATGCGCGCTCAAACTTCGAAACCCAACCTTCCATCAAAGCTTTCTACACAGGGGACGGTTTGTTGGCGGACTCATGAACAAAGGCCGCGTCGTATGTGTTCAAAAGTGTCTCGTAAGCCTGAGTGATCAACGAGTTTGAGACTCGGGGGACTCTTGTACGAGCAAAGAGGTCGAAATTGGAGTGCCAAGCGACGATCCGCTGCGCGAGTGGGCCGTAAAAGTCTTCAGTGTTATGCTATGTCTTACTTTGTTGACAAGAAGGGATCGTGGGTCTTTTGTTGCTTGCGGCTCGAGGAGTTCGGAGGTTCCTCAGACGCACCGAGTCGAATATGGGGGGGAGGGTAATCGCAAATGGCCCGAGTGGGGGCGCTGGCCGGCAGAAATTAAGCGTGAACAAAGGATTTAGATGACGAGAGCCACAAAAAGGAACCACAATGTGACAGGTAGCGTGCAAGCCTCGGGTCAATCAACTTGGTGTCATCGTGTTGCTAGGGAACGTTGAGGGTGGGAGCGAAGAACGCATGCTGGGAGAATCTGTGCAGACGTCCTGAGTTGTCATGAGTTAAGCTACCGCGTCTGCCACTGGTCCTAATCGGTACCTCCAGCATTGATTTGACGTGATGCAGGTGAGATTAGCAGTTGACCCTGTTGGTCTGCTAGCATTAACATGAAGCCGAAGCACGCGGGCCTGTCGCTCTCACCCATCGTCCGGCGTCTCGTCTCAGGGGTGCATCAATCAGGTACGGGCAGCCGGGTGAGGCCATGATTGGGTGTCTACAAGAGCCTGTCAGAGTTTGTCAGAGGCTGTCTCCTCCGGATCACCTGCCAAGCTTCATGCCAGAGACGGTCACTGGGGGAAAGGAAGAAGCAAGTCTGTCGCCGTCCTCGTATGCACTTTGCGAGACGATGCGCAGGAACCATTCAAAGCATTCACCTGAACTGGTCCGTTGTTTTTGTTGTCAGTGTGACCATGTTATGTGGGAGGTGGCTGACAACCGCAGCCACAAGGGCGCCACGATGGAGCAGATTGCAGGGAGTGACCGTGGACATGGGCATGCGCTTGGAGTATCTGCTGACAGGCCTACTCCCTCGACTCCGTATGTTGCTGCACAAGGAACTTGGTGCCATTTGGGTGGCCCAGCCATGTATATGGGATGAAGTCACGTCGGCGCATGGCTCAATACCACAACGGTTTCACCATACTTCATTGTCTCTCCTCTTCTGCAAACATGATAGTCACCACCGTTCCTGCGCCGCTCTTAGACACGTCGGAAAGGCGTTAATAACGGGTCAGCCTTAACGAGTATGGGGCAGGTACAGGAGATAAATGGGGGACATAGCGTGCCGACCACAGAGCTGGAGTTGAGTCGCGTCGGTGCGCCACTGATAAGATTCCGAGGACGTACAGTACTGCACTGTAGGCATAATTACTTCGTGTTCGGGTTGCGACAAGTCAGAGAGCCAGCTAATTAGCACTCCGCCCATTAGGATGGCCAAGAGCATGTTACGATCAACCGCAGTAGTTGCTTATGACACCTAAGCAACAAAGCACACATTGTTGCTCATCTTGAGTGCGCCACTTAGTGCTGGTTTGATGCACACCTACTCGTCACCAGGCTTTTGCTCGACTTAGCGACCACCCGAGGGTACGTAGACTACCACGCCTCAGCACCAAGAGGAAGTCCAGTCCGGAGGATACTAGCCATGAAAAGCTCTCGCAGATTTAGAAGAGAGGATCGTGATCCCAGCAGTGGTTCTAGAACGACTTGAAACGCCTCAACTGCCCTTTTTGAGAGCAAATCTCTTCAAGGCTCTCATCGCAGCACAACGTTCATCGCCAATGGTACCATTTAATGTCCTCCATGTGATCCCGAACAATCCTATAGTGACATGTAGGATCAACGATATAGAGTCACTTAAGATCGACTGTTATGGTTCCGATCCCGTGAAGTTTACTTCTTCAAACATCCCTTAGGCTGGTTAAAGCTCAAGCAATCCTCACACAATCATTTGGAACATCTCAGTGTAGCATTTCTTCTCAGTGTAGCATTTCTATTCAAGGCCTTATATCTGTCTTCTCAAAACTTTGTTATTTGCTGCTGGAACTATTTGGGTAATATGAGTAGGCCAAAGCCTCAATTCTCTTCCACAAAGGAATTGCCCGTAGATTCGACTGTGATCCATCGAGTCTTGGTCACTGGGATATATCTGCTGCGGTATAATGGAAGGATCTCCATTTATTGTTTGGATGGCATGACCGGGTTCGTGGCAGAAGAACGAAAAATATGGAGATCAGGCAAGGAGAAGGGGGGTAGGAGGATGGAATTAACCTGAAATCAGGCACAGCATCGCAGTTCATGCTTGGGAAGCAGTGTTTGCAAAGCTCGTGTTCTTGAGAAACACTCTGTGTCGCATTCAAGTCGGTGGCCTCAGCACCAAGTGCTTTGGGCACACCTTCTTCCCTCCCCTCCCTTCCCTTCCCTTCCCAAATGTACCGGCTCTGACGTTAATGACGAGATCAAATTAGCTACCGAACAAGAACCTCAAGTCCAAGCACAGAATTCCCGACAACTGCCATAGCGAGTCATAGCTTCCCTGCTTACGGCATTGAGGCATGTTCCGGTTTCAGTTGGAGCTCGAAAGAATCTAAGCCAGTGGATCCTTGAGAGGACCCTGGGAGGAAATTATCCTACTTTCAATGCATTGCATGCGCCACAGCACCTCCCGACACAGCCACTCGATCTGAACTTCTTCATTCCGGGTTCGTGCGCCCAGCCGTAATTTATACCATCATCGATATCTCGTTCTTTTCGATTCGAGGTCAGCGAAAAGCGCAGCGCAACACGTCAAGGATTCTCACAGCCACGCTCCCCGACCTGAGCTTCCACCGCCCCTCATAATCACCTCACTCCTTTCAATCCATCCATCAGCATGCCTCCTAAGCCGAGCCCCTCGCGATGGGCAATATGGGCAAAAATGTTAATTGGGTACGCCCCCCTCTCCCTCGCAACCTATCAAAGATCCTCAATTAACAAACATCCTCGGCATGCAGTGGCGGAATCATATGCGTCGGCGGTCCAGCACTCGTATACTGGGTAACGCCCACAGAAGAGGAATTGTTCCTGAAATACAACCCGGAGCTGCAGAAGCGGAGCTTAGAGAACAGGATTGGGAGGCAGCAGGACTTCGATGATTTTGTCACCAGGCTAAAACAGCACTCCAAGAGCAACAAACCGAGTACGTTTATCCTCCTGTCTTTCGTGATCATTTGCAGGTTGATGGGGAGCGCCGTTCGAGAAGGAAGGGTAATAATGGCAAGATAGTTTGCTGACTGAGTCTTGGTGATATAGTTTGGGAAGCTGTTGCAGAGGCTGAACAGAAAGCTCGAGATGGAAAAATTGCTGAGCAGGCCAAGTTGATAGAGGAAACGAGGGCGAGAAAGGACGAGATCAGGAAACATCAGAGTTTAGTACCTGGTGGAAGTCTGTGATTTGAACATAAGTGACGCTTGGGGGGGGGGGGGTGTAAGTGTATTAATATGGCGATTCGGCGTTGTAAGGAGCATGGCTTTGGTGTTTGGGTCTTAGTGAGTCAGGATGGCCTTATGAGCATCTGTAGGATTTATCTTGCTACGCTGTACGAGAGGAGAAGTAATCTCTGCTATCTGATAAAATGACCGTTTGAAAGAAATGGAGTTTCTAAAATTCCACTTGAGTGCCAAACTTCTTAGAAAACACCACGATCATAGCAAGATGTCTTCTGTAACAGCGTGGTTCTTCGAAGGAATGTAGTCATTAAATACAAAGATTCACTACCTAAGCAAACAGTAGTACCACAGATTGTAAAGAGAAGCATAATAGCTAGGATGGGATATGCACACAACTCCTTTTAGAAGTGAAAGGTAACGGCGGTAGGTTTTACTCAGTCTATTGGGCCTGATTTAACTTCCGTGATTACCTGCAAAGACCCTTTAAGACGTGTCTCTACTGAGTGGCTTTCCGGACAGAGATGATATCTACAACGTCGCTATCGTCCTTATTAGAAGCACAGGCGCAGTATGTTCTAGAATTGTGCTGTCTTCCCTGTTAGGAGTGTTATCAATTGGCAACTAGTTGTCATACAACGCCTGCATAGACCTCGTATGCGCATTTTAGTTTTATCACATGGCAGATATAGGACAAGCTCTGAATACTGCGTTTTCCATAACTTCACAGGGAACAAGCAAAAATTCTATGTTATTGCACTACAGAGATCTGTTGAAAGTGAATGCTGATGATATAAATCAGGTGAAAATAAATAAGAGAGTAGCGTAGATCTTCAAATCCCGTTAAATCTGGTTGTGTTTTTCTGGTTCGCCTCGCTTAGTTGAATATAAATAATCGTGACCCAATTGCTTTACCCGTACTAATTCAGACGGCTCGTATGTTAGTCATTCAATAAGTTCTTGAAAATCAGGTAAAGATTACCAAGTCAATAAAGTTCTGCGCATATCTGATACTGGTATACTTGTCAACGTCTCAGCACGTCAGACGATAGAGACAATCAAGTTGCCAGGCGATGCTCCAAAAATACAATATCTATGGAACTCAATATTTTCTCTTTCCAAAACCCGTGAACAGATATGTACCATGGACAAGCTTCCACACAAGTACTAAGATCTGTGGGTAATTGTGAATAGCGAGAAGGCTAGATCTGGAAAATACGGTACTTATCGGCTGGTATCCGGAAAGTGTAGATAACTGAATAGGGATAGCTCTCGATCGCCGAGCAATTTCTGTTGCTCGAGGAATCATCCTAAGGCCAACGAGGACAACGGGACTCACGCCCATTGTTGGCATACTTTGAGTTCGTCAGAATGACTGTAATATTCGTACTCACGAATTTGGACGAACTTGAACACAGAATGCCTGCACATAGTCCCGTTGATCGTATCAAACGAACCAGAACAACGGAACTTGATCTCTTACTCTGCCTGCTGAGATCAACGTAACTTGCAGCGTCCTCAGCTCCTGGCAACGAGCCACAAAACTGTACTGGAAACGAAACATCCTCGAAACCCAACCGAACGACAACTCAACCACCCCTCACAATGGCGAACCCCTATAACCCTATAGAGGAGACAGAAGAAATTGTTGGAAACCTTTCACGGGATGACATGACATGCCAGTTGATCCGATACAAGCTGTCCCGGTACTATAAGGGATTCGGCAGGAAGCGAAAGGTGACGGAGTTCTTGGATGGCTCGGGCGAAGACAGGTTCAAAGAAGTTGGTAAGTTAGTCTAGTATCCCCAAGGTTTCGCTCATTCTAATATCTTGACTTCAAGAGCCAGAAGACGGAGACAAAGCTGCGATGAAATATGAAAAGATGGCTAAGCAATGCTTCAAGCATCTCAACACCAGCCAGTTGGTCCTAATCAGGAAATTCCTCATACTGGACATCTTCGCCGAGGCAGAAGAAGTCATGCAGAATTCCTTTACCTACATGAGCGACATGCGACTGCTCGTGACACCCTCAAAAGCCTGCACATTGCGTGCACTCCCTGCAGAAGTTCGCAGCCGCATTTACGAATACTCGCTCATGCGAACTCTCGACCGCCCCTGCAACCAGGCTCTTCTGACTGCACTTCGACCAGACGAGAAGTTGTACCATGAAGCGCTGGCTGTCTTCAACAAGATAAACTACTACCAGCTTGGCACCTCTACTGGTATGCGTTCGAAGAGAAACCTACATGCTTTCAAGAATGTGATGTCAGATAATGCCATTCGGAACATTCAAAACATGATGATATACTTGGGAGACTGGTGAGCGAACAAACTTGCTCCTCGAAATGGGATCCCATTGACAGTTGTAGGGAATGTGGACCAAGGACCACAGCAAGCGAGCTCGAGTGGATTCACTTCCAGCAACATCGAAACTCAAGACTTGGCATGGCAAGCAACCTCCGATCTCTGATTTTTGTCGTCAACAAAGTCGAGGAGTTGTATTTCACCAGCCAAGTGTTGTGCTCTCTGCGTAACTTGAAACGCATCACTGCTGTTGAGATATTGTTTACTTCAGCAATGGATTGGGATCAGCGATATGGCCATGAAATCATGCCAAATGCGGACGACGTTGAAGTCTTGAACCGTCGACTGGGCTGTGTAGCAAAACTCAAAAGGGTCTACGTCACGACCACCTCCCGGCCGGGAGATAAAGTAAAGTACACCACCGAGGAGTGGTTCTGGCGAGCCGCTGAAGGCAGTGCACTTCAGATCACTCAATGAAGCAGGGTATGCCGTGCTGGAATATCTTGTGAACTTGGTTACTATTAGCTACTAGGGAAGAGGCTGAGGGGAGTATGGAAAGAGGTAGGAGGGCGTAGGATTCGGTTTACAAAGGGATTGCTTGTAAGTCTAATGAGGTTATTGACTCGCACATACCTACAAGAAGATGGCAGGTGCCGCTGTTGTGGATAGTTGCAGGGAGATTCATGCTTCGGAGATTTTAAGCATGCGAAAACGAGGCGCATTTGAGAGCTACCTGAAGTGCGGATACAAGGATCGGAGGAACCTGTACAGTAGTAGTACACAATCCTGTACTACACGCAACAAAGCAATGACTTCCCGTGCGGTCCGAGAAAATTAGAGCACAATAAGTAAGTGGAATGTCACTGGATGGCGGCTTGTGGTTGCAAAGGGGTAAGCATACTTGTAGCATGGCTGTTTGCAACTGCCTGTGATTTGGCCGGTGAAGTCACGTGACAGACGAAGTCGCAAGCCAGAAACGTCATCGCGAAGGGGAGGCAGAGCTGGTCCAGACGAGCTTCGTGATCCAACCAACGAAGCCCAACACCTCGACAAGGATGTCACCCTCGACTGCCCTTTAGCCAACTCGACCTTCAAGACCTGCAAATCGGGTCGTGGAACTTGCGCCAACTTATAACACTTGCTGATCAAAGCCCTTCTCTCCTGTATTTCGTCAGTGCCCTCGAATAGAATAGAGCTGCGCAGAGTAGTACCCTCACTTAGAAGCTGCAGTGGAGTACTTGCCGCCTCGAGTCCCGTTTTAATTTCCCCGCGTCGAGACCACGATATCCTCACCTCGCGCGCAGCAAGTAAATTCCCATCAAGATTGCTTCATCCACTCTGTCGAGCGAGCCCTTTCCTGGGCCTTAACAGTCTCGAGGTATAGTCCTCAGAATGACGGAAACCGGCGAGGGGTAGGTCGAGTTACTTTCTCACATTCAACCAAGCTCGACGACGGTCACATACAGCATGGTGGCCGTACGAGACCCTAGAGAGAAATGGCTGACATTCCCCAGATCTTCCCACAAGCGCACCAAGTCTGCTGCGTTATCTCTTTTGCGCAGAAAAGAGAGCAGCAAAGATGACGAAGGATCCGATTCCAGCGCTGTAGCACCGCAACCAAACCCTTCTGCGACCTCAGTACTTGCCCACTCGCATTCGAGAGGCCATATGTCCAAGCCTTCGACAGGAACAGCTGGCTTGACTCGATCGGCCTCGAACGTGCAATTACCCAGAGTTGCACAAATACCACAGACTGCAGCTATACCAGAGAAGGTCGTCTCGATCGAGCAGTCTGTCCGAAAGTTTCGTATCTTCGAGGCTTTACGAAGTGGAGATACGGCTTCCATTTCGAAAGCAATTAGAGAATCGGATACTACACGGACCAGTATTTCTAGCAGGATAGTAGGACCTGGAGCTTTGGATGATACCACCATATTGCACCTCGCAATCCAGTGTGCAGAGCAACCCGTTGTGGAATACGTCTTATCTGATGGAGCAGGAACTATTGATGTTAATGCTAGAGACAAGGAAGGGAATACAGCTCTTCATTTGGCTGCAGCACAAGGACGTAGTCATGTTGTCCGCTTACTCTTGGAGCAACCAGGAATCAATGATTCCATACCAAATTATCAGGGCCGACTGCCTCTAGACCTCGCACGTACACCCGAAATTTTCCAGCAACTTCAGCTGTCTCGATCAATTTTCATAGACATTAAAATCAAGGAGGTTCAACAATTGGTGGCCCAGGGAGAATACAAAAGACTAGGGGAGGTATTGGAGGAGCCCAAAGTTAAGACTGTGTTGGACATTAACGGAGGAGAGTTCGCCTCTGATATCAGAACCATGCAGTCCGGCGGGACTCTCCTTCACGAAGCTGCCAGAAATAAGAATACTCAACTTATCCAGGTCCTGCTTCTTCATGGTGCTGATCCATTTCGACGAGATCGCAAGGGAAAGCTACCGCAGGATGTTACCAAAGATGATAGCACAAAAGCAATGCTCAAAAGATCTCCAGCCGCGGTTGCAGCTCAGAGAGGCATTCAAGAGAAGGCTGTCTTGGGTAATGCAGTGTCTCAAGGTGCTTTGAATGCAGCCCCTGGAGATGCTTTGGCTGGGAAGGAAGGGCGCGAAATGAAAGGCTATCTGAAAAAGTGGACCAATTACCGAAAGGGATATCAATTACGCTGGTTCGTTCTGGAGGATGGCGTCATGAGCTATTACAAGCATCAGGACGATGCGGGTTCTGCCTGTCGTGGAGCTATCAATATGCGAATTGCAAAACTCAATATGGACCCTACCGAGAAGACGAAATTCGAGATCATCGGAAAGTCTTCAGTCAAGTATCACTTGAAAGCGAATCACGAGGTCGAGGCAAAGCGTTGGTTTTGGGCTCTAAACAATTCCATCCAGTGGACAAAGGACCAAGCTAAAGAAGAGGAAAAGCAGAGAGCGAAAAGTGCGGAGATGCTGAGACAGGCAAAAGCAGAACATGCAGGAGGCTCTGCACTTGATCTTACGCCAAGTGAGAGTGCTAGTGTTGCAGACCCACGACGCAGTAGCCACAGCTTTGATGGCAAACTTGGCCCTCAGTCAATTGGAAAAGGTCGTGTTGCTTTTACCAGTACATCTGGTAGTGTTCTTGATGATGATGAAGGGACTGCTTATGGCTCATATGAACCAAGCATGGCTGGAGAAGTCAATGGTCTATCTAGCCAAATACACCATCAGCCGCTCCCTGATGGTGAGGAGGATGATGAAGAGTATGGTGAGGGTTCAAGCGATCGCGAAACGCCTGTTAGCAAAGATGCTTTCGATATCACTGCCCAATCTGCCAAGTTACAACTGGAGATGATGGGCCAAGTCAATGCTGCTTTACAGACTGAGCAATCAAAGAACCCTACACTTCACATATCAGATCCAGTTGCTATCCAAGCAGTTACCACTCATGATTCCTCGATTCGGAGCCTCAAAGTCCTTGTTGGGGATTTGCTGAAGATTTCGAAGGATAGAGATGCATATTGGCAGTATCGTCTGGATAGAGAAGCTGACATGCGTCGTCTATGGGAGGACAGCATGGCACAGGTTGCACGTGAGCAAGAGATCCTGGAGGCAAAGGTTGGTGAGGCAGAGGAGAAGAGGAAGTTAACGAAACGTGCCCTGCGCGAGGTAATGGAAAGCAATGCAAGTATTCGTCCAGGCAGCAGTGGAGACACGGATGTAGCGGTTGCGGCGGAAGATCTTGAGCCGCTCGCAGGTAGCGAAGAGATCCCTGGAACCTTGAGGCGCAACTCAACGGCTAGAAGCTCCCTTCGCCGCAAGTCAGTATTGGCAGACATGACAAATCTTTCCGACTCCGAATCCGACGATGAGGAGGAATTCTTCGATGCCGTTGATGCTGGTGAAATCGAGGTGGCGGCCATGATGCCCTCTGGTGCGCCATTAGATTCAAAACAAACTATTGAGGTTACACCTACAGATTCTCTTGACCTTAGCTCGTCATTCAAGGGATATGAGAATGGCCCAAGGGAACGCTTAAAGATGGATGCTGATGATCGACCTAAGATTTCACTCTGGGTACGTACTCCTACATTGTGTAACAGAGTCTACTAACAATATCCAGAGCATTCTTAAGTCCATGATTGGCAAGGATATGACCAAGATGACGTTACCTGTTTCGTTCAATGAGCCTACTTCTCTACTTCAGCGATGTGCTGAGGATATGGAATATGCCGATCTCCTGGATGTTGCTGCTGATCGAACTGACTCTACCGAGAGACTGGTCTATGTCGCAGCATTTGCGGCCAGTGAATATGCTTCAACAATTGGTCGCGTTGCGAAGCCTTTCAATCCGCTTTTAGGAGAAACTTTTGAATACGTTCGACCAGACAAGAACTACAGATTTTTTATTGAGCAAGTAAGCCATCATCCACCTATTGGTGCGGCCTGGGCGGAATCACCAAAATGGACGTATTGGGGGGAATCCGCTGTCAAATCCAAGTTCTATGGCAAGTCCTTTGATATCAATCCTCTTGGAACCTGGTTCTTGAAACTCCGTCCTACCAATGGCGGGAAGGAAGAGCTTTACACATGGAAGAAAGTCACATCATCTGTAATCGGCATCATCACGGGAAATCCTACTGTCGACAACTACGGGCCCATGGAAGTCAAGAATTGGACAACTGGTGAAGTCTGTCAGATTGAATTCAAACCTCGTGGATGGAAAGCTTCAAGCGCTTACCAGGTCAGTGGCCGTGTCAACGACGCAGATGGGCAAACAAGATTCAGTATTGGTGGTAGATGGAACAACAAGCTATACGCTCGTTTCACTCCTGGATACGAGGCAACTGTGGAAGAGCCAAAGAACGGCGTTGCTACTCGGCATGGCGGCGGTAGTGACCCTAACCAAGTCTTCGTGGTTTGGGAAGCCAATAAGCGACCACCCGGGATCCCCTTCAACTTGACACCATTTGTTGTTACGCTCAATGCAATTGACGAGAAGCTTCAACCATGGCTTCCTCCTACTGATACTCGACTTCGACCAGATCAAAGAGCCATGGAAGATGGCCGTTACGATTTCGCCGCAACTGAAAAGAACCGTGTCGAGGAGAAGCAACGAGCACGTAGGAGACAGCGTGAGGAGAAGGGCGAAGCGTTCATACCACAGTGGTTTACCAAAGACAAGTGTCCAATCACTGGTGAAGCCTATTGGTCTTTCACTGGCAAATATTGGCAAGAACGAGAGAAGGCTGCTTCAGGCGAGGCTTGGAAGACGATTGAGGAGATCTTCTAAGATTCTGGATGCAGTCTGGGTAGTGTATAAACCGAGGGGAGGAAAAGCACGTAATTATTGTCAATACCATAAACAGCGCGGAGAGTGGTTCCATTGGTTTATTGTTTGTTCTTTAGCCATACGTACTTTTCCTGATCATTAGCATAAATCAAAAGCAGCTTTCCTTGCTCATGCTCAACGAGTTTTCCCTCGTATTGCGTGATAGCCTTTTAAGTCCACCCAAGGCAAGCATCAGCTTACTGAATCTTACAAGTCTCATCTAACTTCGTACATGGTGGACTGCACTCTTCTAGCAGCCAGAAATAAATACACCCGCCTTATTTTCTTCTCTTGGTTGAGAAAGCAATCTATGACTCAATGCCAGAGATTAGCAGCACCACACTTCCTAATTGCCGTCTCACGTCCTCCCTTTCAACGTCGTGCGTATCCTCCACGGCACCCCACATAGCAGTCTGCCAGTCGACTTCCAAACTCGCCGCCTTAGCAGCCTCTTCAACCCCAAACTTCGCACTCGCCTCCTCATCACGAAGGTGGCTCAGCTCGCTACTCCACTCTACCACCATTCTCGCAGCAAGTAACAATCCCTTGCCCGCCAGAACTGCCCGCTCCAACCCAGCCAGTTCAAATGCTGGCAAGCCACTGACCCACCCTTGGATGATGTCCTTCGTCATCTGCGGTTGCGGGCGTGGCATAATAGTATCATTGTCCAGAATCGGGTGGATCTCGACCCCAGGCCATACTCTCGTCGTCAGGTACTGGATGATAGGCTCCGCCGTCCTTTGCTGGATACTGCGCAGACTCTCTACGCGGCTGACGTGCGTCTCGTATCCGGGTGGATCGGGCTTTGCTTCCGGTGCCCAGCACAGCAGCGAATCGGTATCTAGGTACCGCATCACCGTCTTGACGATGCCGGCGCGGATCTCGGATGGTTGCGCGGATGCGTCTTCATCGACTATATCGAGCGCGCGCGACACGAGCGAGGTCATGGGGATCAAGTGGTGCTTGAGTGCTTGCTGTGCTGATACCAGCAGATCCCACTCCAAAGCAATGGCTGATGCCAGGTGTGGTTTATCTTGTGGGATGGCGAGGATCTGCTTCGACGGTCGGCGCAGGGGTCGTTTGTCCAGATAGATTTCGAGCCCTTCTGCAAGACGGGTTAGCTTCTGCGCCCCGATTCCAAAAACATTGACTTTCTAGGAAAGTGGAATATCTTACCCTCCCCCTCCTTGACGTGCACATCCTTCCAGAACCGCTTCAACTTCGCTGTTCCACCACCTGTTCCCGCCGAGACAGCTCTCAGATCCTGTCCCCGCTTCAACAGCTCAGCTTGTTTCCTGCGTCGCGCAACTCGGGCATCGACGTGTTCGGCGCTTGGTGATGGTGGTGTTGGTGGTGGACCTGGGGCCGTGATCGGTTGTACTGATGCAGGCGAGGAGCTTGTGTTGTGTAGACATCTTTGTGCCAAGTTGGGGGCTTGGAGGAATTGCGACGGCCTTTGCAGCGCTGCGCGGGTAGATAGGCGTAGGAGCTTCATATTGTGTTGCGTGCTTGGGATGGAGGTGGAGCTTGGGAGAGCTTAGGGAGGAGAGCGAGATGTCATGGACTTTTTGTTGCAGGGATCTTTGATAAAGCTCGCTTACACGTGACGCGAACCTTGTGTATGCATTTAATTATGGACTCGATTCTTCTAAAGAAGATTTTTGGATAATTCCCAAGATTTAGAGATTTTGAAATGACGGGCTAATTTAGTGCACTAGATTTATTTAATCAGCTATTCGAGTGGGCCGGGGCAATGGAGCTTGAACAATCAGTGTCTCGCTTGCTACAGACGACTTATTGAAGTACTTTTCTTTCATACAGGACTAAGTCAAGATTATCCTCACTTTGAACCTTTATTTCTCAACCAATACTCCATTAAATCGCTCCAAGTTTTCGTATATGGTAAATCAACTAGTCGTGGTCGAATTTAGAGGCTTTGAACTGCCTAAAATTGCGTATACTATCCTTTTGCCCTATTCCACGCTTTCACCCTCTTCGGCAACCCTCGATTAAACTCTTGAAGGAAGAATTGGGTCAATTATCTCAGGCGTAGTAAATATCGTTCATTAGCCTCCGAATACTTCTGCTTTAATCTATGACCTGGTAGAGATTTACCTTTGTTGCGTGATGGGTCGAGTCTAATCGTATCCTTAACCGTAGAAATTGACGTTTGAGAAACCTATGCTATTTTGATGGTAGTATGACCTAGTAGCTTCCGTGCAATTATCTAGGCTCTTCTATATAGTGATAGCTCCTTCGTAGGGATAAATGTTAGCATCTTCAATACCCAGGGGGGTACGTGTTAGTGGTATCATAGGTGGTTGTAATGGAGGTGTTAGGAAGGGGACACGACGCCACTGAGAAATATGCGAGAAAGTTGGAATATTTTGACTGGTGACTGTAGAAGTCGGCGTTGCTGGCAACACCAACCTATTTCACATTGCTTCATGTTCGAGCGTTTATCATGGCTATCTTGAAGGGAGCAAATCTTGATGGTAACCCTTGGTGTTTGAGGTTCTCGAAACTTCCTGGCACTGAACCAATAAATAACACTTCCTCGCGTAAATATTGATCGCCAAAATTCTAGTTGATCTCAATGATTTGGTAATTCTACTTCGTGCAAGATGTCTAGAGTTCAAAGTCTTTGATGTCTATATGATTATCGTTACTTCTATGGCGCAGAGATATCTAAAGAACGGGTATCATTGCTTTGAGAGTTCGAGGCCCACCATTGCCTTGGAGTTCCTCAAGACACACACATCTGGTCTGGTTTAAGGTTTAACACGCTTCTGAGCGCTTTGAAGCGGTACTCATCGGGAGCACAACTATATCCCTACCTCACACACCAGTGGTTCTTCTCAGCGCAATACAGCAAACAATAATCTTGCAAGACAGATCAATTCGTGATACTAAACTGACAGCCTAGATCAGTATGATGCTACTCTCAGGGAATAAACCAAGGCGGCATTAAGGACGCAGAAGAGGAGTGCTACTGTAAGGATAGTTAATCCCTGTTGTTTATATACGTTAGTTTCTGGTGCAAGTCGATGACAAGCCTGGGTTGTGCTTAAATATATCCCCTAACGCTGGGAGAGGCCATTTCCAGTTGCAAAAACAGATGGTGCCAACTCTGCCTCAATTCCTCTTTCGTGCAATTAATCAGGAGATACATCATCTGAAAGACCTTGCTTGGGCGCCTACTACGCCTTTTACGCTTGGATGAAAGCCAGCTCTTTTTTCGGATGCTGCTTTTTTATTGGTGTTACACCAAGTATGTGTAAGGCTTTGAATATAAAACAGATGTTCAGGGACACGTTCAGAAGTTGGGAGTTTCTTTTGTGGCGAGAGTTTTGACCTCTGAGCCAGCCACTCGAGATGCCAAAAATATGAATCGAACTTAAGGGGGGTTTATATATTTAAATCTGTACTGTTAAGATTTCCTGTCCCAGAATATTTTCAGCGTGGGTGCAGTTAGAGCCGAAAGTACTCTCTTGCATAATTCAGCAGATCACTAAGTCACACCCTTCTCCCACCAAAGCCATGCATCTTCGCAATCGTTCCCACATCCGACACAACACCCCCTTGGGCCATTTTAATGCCCATGCTATCTTCCTTCGCTCGGAAGATACTTACCAAGCCAACACCTCCCCCCTTCTCACGCTCGAAAGCTAACCACCTCTGCTCCCTATCTGCGAACCTACTTTTCCCATCTTGGTCAAGACAAGGACATTCGTCCCTCAGAACCTCCAGAATAAAACAGTAGTGGACCGGTTTTCGTATCTTCTGACCATCTACGTCATTTTCATCATCGCTGCAATACAGAATGTCAATATCACTCCTTTCTCGTGGCTGTGGGGAGATAAGAAGATGTAAATCTGGAAATTGCGCGAAAATGCGTCCTAGAGAGGGCTTTTGTGTTGTGGTGCTGAACACAGATTGAGGTTCTTGCTGATGAGTTGTGCTAGTGGCTTTGATCGACGGAGAGACGGTGGTGTTGTGGAGGATCGTGAGGATGTTATTTGTTCTTGTCAGCATGCGGAGGTGTGTATTTAGGATTGTGAGAAGGCTATGTGCTGAGGCCGTTGCATCAGTTTCGAAGACTAAAAGTAGAAAGACAAGGAAAAGACATACCGGATGATTTCTCTTTTCGTGAGAAGAGCTCGTTGATAATATGCGTCATGTTATCAATGATGATAACCTCAACACCTTCATCCACAACCTCCTCTTTAACTTTTAAAAAGTTCTCTCCAACATCACCATCATCATCTTCGTCCTCGCTATCTCCAATTTCCCAAGAATCCGACTTAATCTGTTTCTCGGATTGCTTCTCACTACTCGGAGGAATACTGGAAGGCTTTTGTGACAACTCACTAAGCACTTCCCACAAGCCCTCAAGATCAAACACACGGCTGATAGTAACTAACTCCAATAGCTTCGAGACATCTTCTTCTCTACCTTTGCCAAGACAGGACGAGAGGATTTGGACCAGCAGCTGGATCGGGAATGATCCTGTAGTATCGATGATGGTTGCCACAGGTTTCGTGATCGGACTTCTTGAAGAGAAGCTGGTGATTAGGATTGACGTCAGGAGATGAAGTGAAATCTGTAAGCTTGGTTAATTCCTGACATGTGGTGTTTGGCAGAGACAAATTCAGGAAGTACTTACCAGCCTCCCCTCCACGGTCCCATCTTCACCAGCACTTCCCCCCGAACCAGAACCAGCGCTGATGCCCAATACGACACCGCGATCAACCCCACCACCAAGGACATAGTCATCCAGCTCCTTAAGACCAGTCCTAGCCTTCAATTCCTCACCGTCTCCCCTCTTTGAGAACCTCCTTCGCTGCGCCCTCTCTAATTCAAGCAATTTATCTGCCGCGAGTGCTGTAGCCGGTTCAGGAGCGGGCTCAGCATCAGGTTGAGAATTAAGAATTTGCGGCATCTTGGAAATGGCGAAGGAGAATGTAGGACACAGGATTTGGCGACCTTGCCACCAAATCGAGCTGGCTGACTTTTGATCAAGATCTCAGGATACAGACTTTGAAGATGCTTGAAGGTCGATTTTCAAGAAGGACGCGAGATGGACGTGAAAGCCATTATGAGAAAGCGCTTGTCTTCAGGCGCCCAGTTTCTTAGTTGGGGAGCAGGAAAGACTGAGAGACAGATCTGGATTGAAAATTTAGGTAAAGAAGATTCAGTGCATTTTTATTCTACCATGTGCTTTAGGAAGATCCAATTCATGACAAGGAGAGCCTCGAGGGACGTGGCTGATAAGCCGACACTCACGTGATATGTCACCAGACATTATACTGCTGTGCTACACATCACGGGATACGTCAGAGGCGTTCTAGTCCGACTTGAATATACACAATATGCAGAGTCGCAATTGTGTTTGGTTCCGTTATCGTCATATGTACCTAGGGTTGCTCCTCATCACTATCGCATGTATGTGAATTCAGCCGATATTCATCATCATTCAATTTACTACATCGCCGTCCCATATCCCTATCCATCTATCAATCCTGATTACGCCGTCCATTGTGGCATGAGCATGAGTGCCTATACTGGCATCTTACCCCAGTTTGCCTCTACAGCTTGCGGCCCCTCCAACCCATACCCGTATCCAAGAGAGCGACTTATCGCAAAGGTGACGTCTGCCGTGCTAGTTGTAACAAGCAGTGAAATTTGAAGAGACAATTCGGTAGGGAAAGTACGCATCATCTGGTTATTCTTCAATATATTGTGTTCGAAAGTACTCAGCTCGTCTGTGCTTCAGACTTCGGGCTGAGCTGGGATTTGCGGTCTTTCAGGCCGAGTCTTTCTCGGTCCTCCCTTCAAACTCTTAACTCTGGACAGGAAACCTCCACCAGTCTTCGGGGCTGGCGGTTCCGCCGTTGAGCCTCCATCACTAGTTTGTCGTCTTTGGAGACCACCCTCGGCAAATCCGCGTCGCGGGCTGCTTGGTGCTCTGGCACGTCCACCAGGTCTGCGCTCTGGCTCTGTAATTTTAATTGTTGTCTCGGCCTTATCTTTTCCACTGAACTCAGCAGCAAAGGGGTTAGACTCTGTCGACTTGTGTCCGCTAGGTGTATATGCTCCTTCTGGGGAAGTTGGGTTGTAAACACCTTCGGGGCTGGTGATGCGACCGGATGGTCCATAATCACGTCGATTGTTGCTGATGCCGCGTATCTTTTGAGCCAATGACTTCTTTCGGGACAGCCCTCCTTCATTTCCAGTCTCACTCTCCCTACGTTGCATAGCAGTTCGTGAGGCTGGGGCACCCTCCAGGAAGGTAGAGGTTCCCAATCCCAAACTTTCATCTCCATGAACAGGCTCTACTCGGGTGAGGGCGTCAATAACGTGCGACTCGGCTCTCTGAGACCCTTCAGGTCGGATAGCACCGTTGGCATAAGACTCATAGCCATACCCATCAGCTCCTCCCTTGGCATAGTCCAAAAAGGCTTCATCGTCATTGTTGCCCATGAATGTTGCGTGATCTGGTCTCTTGTTTAGAGGCCCAGACCCTCCCAAAGAGTTGTTTAGAGAATCCTTTGCAAATGCAGACATTGGAGCGCGTTGGCTACCTTTACGGTTTCGGTGGGGGTTGCAGGCATCGAATGGACCATCGTGATGGAAAACTAAAGCCAATTAGGATAGATCATACAGCCAATTCAAATTACTCACTTCCTTTGCCGTAGATGCTAGTAACGTCGAGCTTATCGATGACATCGAGGTTCTTCGGCCGCTTGCCCTGCGCCTTAGCACGGTCGGCGTGTCGGCGCTCACGTTCACGTCGTCGCCTTTCCTGACGCTTCTTCTCATCTTCATCAAGAGCGACAGAGGAATCCGAGTTTCGTCGTGGTCGTCGCGACGCATCTTTCTTGGGAGAGTCGGAAGGGTCCGCAAAGATGTTCAGTTCATCCTTGGATGGGCGTGGTCGGCTGGATCCACCGGCTGCTTCTCTACGACGAGCACGCATGGCCTCCTCTTGAGACCGGCTTGGGCGATGACTTGGTGGTCCTCGTGGCCTAACATTCTCATTCTTTGGGGCCGGTCGCATGCCACTCGAAGACGGCTTGTCATCGAGGGTCAAGTTGTCCTGAAAATTCAAAGTTAGAAGTTGAGTCGCCATGTTTCTAGTGTGCAAACGTTGGAAGGGAGGGAAACAAATTGATAGGGGACCAGCCGCCTCTTTTAAGAGGTCGTACAGGAGTTTTGACTTTGACAGGTGAAATTACAATGACGTACGAAAAGGTCTGCCGCATTGCCAGTTAATGCTGATCTTGGCGGTTCTTTGGTATCCGTTCCAAACGCCATCTTGTCGGGGGATCCAAACGTTGATTGCGGTAAGTGATTAACTGGAGTCGCGTCCAGGAAAGGGTTGCGAGAAACTGGGCGAGGGGGCGCTTCGAGAGGAGAGCGCTGGTTCGAGTTGGAAGAAAGAGCAGGAGACGCGGCGCGATTGCGAAAGGGGTTGTTGGAAGATAGGTTGAGCGATAGCCCAGGTGAGAGGCGGGACTCTGGATAGGAACAAGATTAGCACCAGAATAAGTTCATGCATGCACCCACAGCGACGATGTGAAGTGATGAAACGACGATATCCGACTTGATACGTTCCTTCTTGGGTTAAGTGGGGAGAGATTGATGAGGTGTCGAAGCGTGGGATAGTTGACATGCTGGGTGGTAAGACTTACCTCCTGAATCTGGTTGGGCCACAGACATGGTGGCGATGTTGTCAGTGCCCGGGATGAAAACCTGACTTGTAGTCAAGAGAGCGAGGGCGGCAGGCAATGCTTGGATGGACGGGACTCAGGGGCTTCCGTCACCGGTGAAACGGCGGGTCTTTGGCGACGATGGAGGGACACCGATAAACGCAGGACGACAGGTTCGTTTCTTCGACGAGTTTAGGGTTGAAAGGATTGGAATGTATGTTCAGGCGGTGGAGAGGTATTGTTTGGGAGAAATGGTTCAGATGGGCTACCGAGGCTAGCTGGCGGGTATTGGTTGCTGCTGGTCAACGCGGCGCGCGCAGGTACAGCACGGATTTTGGCTGGCGCTGATGATCGAGCTGGAGCGGTGGGACTGGCCAAACAAAACACGGTGCCGCCAATTCGTCTGTTCTACCGCATAAAAGAGGGCGGGGATGCGCTGTGATTGCGATGTGATGTGATGTGCAACGATGTGATATGATATGGTGCAGTGATGCTGCTACAGCTGCTGATCGAAATAAGATGTGCTGATTCGAGGAATTTCAGGGAGGATCGCGCAGGAGTTGGGTTGATAGGGGGAGTATCGCTGCGGTGGTGGTAGAGATGAGAGGGGCAAGGTGATGCTGTCGGTTCCAACCGTTTCCCCGGGCGACGACAACAGTGTAATCACAACTGAAGACTCTAGCTGGGCGGCTTTGGTCGCGAAGTCAGTCACGGTCGTGGTATCCAAAGGCAATAAATGTCAGGCGATGATCGAAGTCTGTTTCCTAGGGGCCGTGAGGAGCGAGAGCACGCACCGCGTGTGGACGAGTGAGGGCTACAGCGGGGAAAAGAGAGGGAGAGAGACAGAGAAGAGAGAGAGGATGGAGGAACGAGGTTGACGGAAGAGGGAAGAAGGAGCGTAGGGAGTTAAATTGGGGGATGCGCTCATTTGAGGACTGCAAGAAGGAACAAGAATGAGTAAATGCGCTTCTCAGCAGTGATTTATCCATCAACCATCCAGCATCCAGCATCGAGCATTCATCAGCATTCCGTCGTGCCCTCCGTAGCTGTACCTTAGCCTAGGCCGGACACCCGAAGGCCAAAAAAACAAGCCACGGGTTAGCCCTGCAGCTTCCTTACTTAGCAGAGCCCTTAACCACCACTTGGCTTGGCAAGGAGGATCCTCCGCTGCTGCTGCTGCTGCTGGCCTTGTCTGAGTCTGTCTCTTGCTGGCTTGCTGGCTCAGATGCGTCAACGAAGCACGGTGCAATGTTTAAGCTCATCTCCCCTCCTCTCCTCTCTCTCCCATCCCATCGCCTTCCACCGTCCCATCTCTTTTGTGCTGCTCCCCATTCTCAACTTCCTGGCCCGAGGACCCTAATGGAACACCCGCTGCACGCTTATCGCTTCGTGGTTTTATGGGGAACGTTGGCCCTAACCGGGCAGCTACAGTAGGGGATTTATCTCCGGGTCGCTCGCAAGCGTCGGGAGTCGGGATGTGCACCTGTTCACCAGTTGGATCAGGCTGTCCCGATGAATAATCGCCATGCGGTTCGTCTCCAGACCAGGCCTTGCTGCGAAATGACCGTCTTTCCTTACCAAGCATACGAGAATGTAGGTAAGGTAGGTAGGCAAGTAAGTACGAAGAAGGGAGGTAGCTACGGTGCCTCTGCCCCTGGCCTCTCCCCACTGGCGTGCAGGAGCTTCTGCTCCTCTGCTACGCATGACTCTCTTCCCCACCCACCGGCTGCTCTCACTCCGCAAGCCTCAGCCGCCGGTGGAATTGAAAGCAATGGATTCCCCATGACTTTGTACAGTAGTGCTGCAGTGGCTGCAACTGCGTTCGTGGCGCGCACTGTCCGGCCGGTGCACCACAAGCTACATGTGATGTGTCTGCATCCAGCCAACCACCTCGCTGACCTTATGACGCAGCATAGCACCTAGTATCGGCCACTTCCAAGACGATCCAAGACGATCCCGTCCCTGCGTAGAGCAAGTTCCCCAGACCTGCCCGTCTACGGTATGTCATCCTGCTTGTCTTTCATTGTGATATTCAGACGGTTCCCAGCATAGCACCCCTTACAATAACAGGATATGCTATTGTACAGGCCGTTGCATAAAAATGTAAAAATGGAGTCTCAATCATCCTACAGTACAGTAAGCGGTGAGATCGTCCCAACTTCCCCTGAACCTCCGAGTCCGTTCCTTTCTTCATTAATTTAAAGCGCGATAAGCAGCGGTCAATCTAAAACGCAGACATTCTCCAGACCCTTCGGCGCAATCTCGAACGACTATCTAATTTTGAAGTTATCCGAAAAATAGGGGATTTTAGGACCTAAGCCATGAATTCCTCCGGCACGTGGATGGGTAGCACTTTTCGGACTTTTGCCAGTTCGGCTAGATTAGATTAAGACTGCCCAGGCCTGACGATCCGCAGCCTTTCGGGTTGAGTCTGTCTCGGTGCAGCAGGAGCAAGCAAGCAAGGTACGGAAGATTCTCTGCGTGTCAGCCTTGTGCTCCTCCATCGGCATCAGTAGCCTCACTTCGACCATCATGGCTTCCGCCTCTCCGCCAGACCTCAACATGGCTGATACCCAAGCCCCGCCGCCACTTCCCACCGAGGGTGAACCAAAGTATGGCGGCTTCACACGCTTTGAGATCGAGTTGGAGGTAAACACTCCTCTAGCCTTGTCGCAGCACCTCGAACTGACAGCGCAACTCCATGGATCTAGTTCGTACAATCCCTAGCCTCGCCTTACTACCTCAACCACCTCGCCATGCAAAAGTATTTAGAGTCACCACCCTTCATCGCCTATCTCAAGTACCTTCAATACTTCGCTTCACCGCCCTACACCAAGTTCCTCAACTTCCCCGGCCCGACGCTGAAGAATCTGGAGTTGTTGCAGCAGGAGCGCTTTCGGAAGGATATCTTGAGCTTACAGGTTGTGCAGGCTATGGTTGAGGAAGGGGGAAAGGCGAGCTTGCATAATGTTGCTTCGTGAGCGGAGTGCTTGGGTGTTGAATAAGGCGTTTGGAGGAGCTCGCATTTGCGCGGCTACGGTGTTGGGAGTTCAAGTGCGGGAAAGGTTCCACTTGTAATATCTTCAAGGAGAGGCGCAAGCATACTCATAGGGCATCACAAATAATGAAGCTCCTATCATGGCACGCGAGGCACTCAGATAGAAACCAGCTGCCACACTGGCCTTCATCAGAACTTTTGGGCTTTTCAATATCACACTGTGCGCGAAATCAAGTAGTATCAGTCTTCTATTCAGAATAGGACTGCAAACGCCATGCCATACCATGCCGCAGCATATGCCCAATATACTCCATCAAAGTCCCAAACACCTCGCTGAAAACAAATCCCAGACGGCTCCTGACCCCATGAGCCCTTCGTACCTCCACGTATTTCTAGTTCTCTCTCCAGCGATTTCCACAAGTCATGCACTATCCGCATTAGCACACCAAGCTGCCCAATCCAACACATAAAACTCACCTTGTAGAAGCTCGTCATGGGCTCATCCGCACTGCGAATTTGCACCTGGAAGAACGCCGCCTCCTCGCCATCACAGCCCTCCTTAGGACATTGCGTTTGGGACTTATCCGCGTTATCCCAAGCGCCAGGACCACCAAAGACGTCTTCACGGTCCGGTCGCGTGAAGATCTTGCGCTCATAGTACCGCTTGCTGATCACATATTCGTATGGGCAGGTCAAGCATTCGAGGCGGTTGGTGGGCTCGTTGTCAACGGTTGTCTGAGACACGGTGAGGACGTTGCTGCATGAGGGGCAGACTGGTGGGGTAGAAGTGGTTAGAAACATCCTGTGCGGTGGATGGGAGGTTCAGAGACTTACAGAGCAACATCTTGAATGTTTTCTACAGCTTGAAAAATTGTTCCCGAGGATTTCTACTCAAGAGTACGGAAGTCTTATACCGGCGCAAACAGTCATTGCAGATGGGAATTTTTGGCATCCAGAAGATATATCTCGCACGTGATGAGTAGGCGGCCGCGTCTTATTATACCCTTAACTCGATTCAGCCTTGTTTGCCTTGTCTCATGAACCGCCCAGCTCCTCCTTTAAGCAACATCCAACACCCCACTACCCTTGAAATCTGGGGAATCCGGTTCGACACTCATTTCTAAAGGCCACTACCTGTCTACTGTTTTCCCTGCGAGCCCAATCCTCAAAGTGCCCTACTGGCAGTCATTCCGCTCTGAATCTCCCAATTACAATTCAAGAGGGGACTTAAGATACTATTACTAGAGATACCCACACAAGATGGCTGATCCAAGATCTCAAATTGAACAAGAGGAAGAAGATGTATGTGCAAAGATCTCACTCGCGGTTTGCGAGCAATACGAATATCAGATCACATACTTACAAACGCTCAGGGTGCTTCTGCGGGGGAGCTTCTAATCGAAGCATGCAGACGCAACAACACCGATCTGCTCGCCGACGTTATCTCGAGCTGCGGAGGAGAAGAGAAGGCTGCTGAGGTACTGAACAGTACTAAGACGGTACTGGGAAACTACATCTACCACGAAGCTGCACTGCGAGGAAACTGTGAGTTACAAATCAGATTTCTAACGGCGATCGGGCACTGATTGAGATTAGATGAGGTGATCGATATGTTGTTAGACCAAGAAGGATTCGAGTGCGATCCCATCAACACCCGAGAAGGCGATACGCCATTACACTCCGCAATCCGCTTTATCAATTCCCTCCCTCCCACACCTCCGTCCCCCGACAACGAACCCTCAGCTGCCTACAATCTAATCTCCATGATGCTTGAGGCTGGTTCAGACGCATCCATCCGGAACAAAGCCAACCTCACGGCTGTGCAACTCCTCGATCCTAGAAACGTCGAGCTGAAGCGCCTCTTCCAGGAAGCGGCGGAGGAGGCGGAGCGCGAGCGGGAGATTGCAGGTCTGGAGGCTGAGAAGCATGAGGAGGACGCTCTGGAGGATGATTATGCAGGAAGTGGCAGCGACAGCGACTTTGACCCCGAGGAGTTCAAGCGTCAGCAGGAGGAGAAAAAGAAGGAACTGGCTGAGCTGAAGGCTGCTAAAGGTGAGGCGTGAATGAGTTAAGGCCGGGGAACGTGATGTATAGACGTGGGAAGACCTTGTTGGAGTTTGTTTTGCATAGCGTATGGCGGCAGGCTGATTTTATTGGCTGGACTCTTTCTCCCTTTTACTCATCGAGTACAGACTTGTAGAGTGTGGCATTTGCTCCTGAGGACTTTGAGGGATACTGGCATAGATGGGAGAATAACATAGAGCTGAAGAGAGCAAGCGATAGTGCAATCCAAAATCAAGTTCACGTTCATTCCCTCGTTGCAGTCTTCCTTCTAGTCTCCGGATGCTATTGAGTATTCCATTCCATGTTGCTTTAGGTCTTTGACTCTGTCTCCAAACTCCGGACAACCAATGTACAAGATCTCTGATCACCAGCCCCTCAAACATATCCCATCATCATCAAGTCTTGGCCCCAGCAGCGAGAAGAATGTACATATGCACATCAGCTTCTTCCCCGAGGATGCTCTCCCCAACAGTGGCAGCAAAATTCAAAGCTCCCGCAAAAGCAAGTCTTGCGTCGCAGCCTTGAGTGCCTGTTCCCTGCTCAGAAGGGAAAAGCAATCTCCAGTAAGGCATGTCGCCGCGTAACCCAGATGAGATCCAGCCCTATTTGTTTCTGAGTTTGATTTCCACAACATCTTGCAGTCCGGTGGTAGTACGATTCTCGGGCCATTTCAAAGTCATAGAGTGGAGGAAGGGGGAGAACAAATCTAAGAAGTTTCCGTGCGTCAAGAGGGTAATCCTCGTACGAACACAAGATGATGCAACACCGGAAAGAGTGGAAAAGACTAGGCTTGGAGTTCTTACCCTCAAGGAGCTCTCATTCATCACATAATGACACCCTGACGGCTTTTGCTAGTGTATCATAAAAGCTCAACCGAGATGTCTGTATTGGTCAGAAGATAGCAACACGCCGTCTATCCTTTCTCCTGCTTGCCAGTGCCATTGGCGAGAGATTCGTGAAGCAGTCCAAACCGCTCGTAGCAGTCGGCCATTATCCCAACCTGACCAATCAAATGAGACAAGCACAAGGCATACCGTTAGTAAGTGCCACTGAGTCTTTAATAATTGCAAATTCTGAATAAAACAAATCTTATTTCAATAGAAGAGCAAGCGATTGGAGCGAAGGAAAAAGCTAGGCCAGAAGGAGAACTCTAAAGGGTCTGAATTGATGATCCAGGAAATATACAAGTTAACTTAAAGCCTCTTCAGAAACTAAGGGAGGAAAGTCATATATAGCAATAGTCATAAGACTTGATTGTAAAAAGTTTAAGAAGGGATATACTATAATTTCGAGTAGTTAAGATCAATTTATATCCTCGCGCGCGCACCACCAGAAAGACATCACCGTGCTATATATTGCCCCCAGCATCACCGTCTTCTGTTCTCATTGTTCCGCCGGTCAAGTCCATAGAGAGGTGTAGCGACCGCAGAGAAAACACTTAAGTATGATTCCTTTCTCCTTTATGTTTTCTTTCTTCGGCTAGGTAGTATGTTGACGTTGACAGCTTCTGCTAAGAATACTGAAATCGAGTGCAAGCAAAAATCTCAGGGAAGGAAACCCGCCCTTGCTATTCTCTACCAAGGTGTTTCAATTTGTCGCTGTGCGACTTCCGCTACTGCAGGCTGTGCAAGGATTGACTTTATCAACTCATACGTAATGTCTCGCTTTTATCAAACCTTCGACTCCTCCAACCCATTTCGACCAAATTCCTAAGTTGCGTAAGCGATGAAGTCGGTTCACCTCGTTTATACCAGAGAGAATCTAAGGTAGCCAATGCACTATAGATGACAAAAAAGGGTTTCTTGAAAGTATACTGTTAATCGGGTTTCTAGCTAGGTATTTACCACTCTCATGCCTCCTCTGATAGTCATAATGCTCATTTTCAATCTCATACTCATAACTCATGCTCGTCCATCCATCAACCAAAACACCTCATCATCTCAATCTTGACTGGGTAACAAGATCCAGTCATAACCAACAATCATCCTCTTCCTATCTCTCCAAACCGAGGATATATAAACATCAAAGAACGTCTAGGGGTATGAACATGTAAAAAGAAGCGAACAAGCAGGTCCAGGCAGGTGAATCCAGACCCGATGGACGATGCAACAGATGCGTGCGCATATGGCCACGAAGAAGGCCGTATGGGGTATCTCAACACACCACCAATGTCTAGGCGGTTTAACAAGAAAAGAAAACGTGGAAAAATAAACGCCGAGTCTCCAACCTTCAAGAACTCTGACTTGCAGAGGACCCAGAAATCTACCACAAAACAGCCCAAGCAACACAAACAACCAACGCACCTAAACTCCTACTTCCAACACCACCAAACTTGCTGTTTTCACCTGTTGCACCACTGCTTGCCTCACTCTTTTGTGTGATAAGCGTGATGTTGCTAGCATCTGTCAGGATGCTCTTGCTGATTTGACCCGTCTGCGCGAGTTGCGTGAGCTGCGTTCCGAAGGTTTTGAGAATATTGGTACTTCTGCCCGCAGGACAGAACGTAACCTCCCACCCACCACCACTTGGGATGATGAAAGTACTTGTGGTATCGTCGTATGCGTAGGAATATGCATCTGGACAGACAGCTTTGGCTTGCTTGGAATACAACGAGGGCTTGCATTTACTTGGCTGGTCGTATGCTCCAGTACAGCAGTCTTTTGCAGAGTTTGTTTTGGCGCAGGCCGAAAGGCAAGGATCAAAGACAGGGCGCTGGATATTGTCGTCTGGGTATGGATAGACACCGTCGCCAGGTTTGGTTGGCTGTGTGAGTTGATAGTCCCATGGACACCAACCCGAAAGAGTACTATCGGTTTGGGAAGCCTCATAAGGTAGTGGATAAGTTCCGTTGGTCGAATTGCCTGAAGTACCAGAATCCGCAACAGTAGTAAGAAACCCAGGCGTGCCTATACATGCACAGTTGGTGAGATTTGGTGGAATGTCTTCCAAAGCAGTATTAGAGCCTGGGATGTATGTGACACCGATTGGAAGATTGTAGCCGTCCACCAGCGAAATATCATAGTAGGTCTGCTTGCCATCGGAGCCACCTGCTAGGTCAACTTCCCAAAGCGTAACTGGTGTATTTCCCTATATCGCGTTAGCAATGATCTGCCATAATTCTCAAAAACTTACTGTAACAACACAGCTTAAGACACCATTGCAATCTCCCGTATCGCAAGCTTGACCGTTGCCGTTATTGCCGTTCAAGTTGCTTGGTCCAGTACCGCCAACATTGAAGCTACAATTCGTCCTCCCCCATACTCTACCCTGCCAATCTGAGCTCACTGTCATGCTCTTACTGTCGCCTGAACTTAAAGCAAACCCACCCGTTCCTGGACCAGTGCCAGCTTGAGAAGCTATGGCTGGCCAGATCGTGTCGCCGCAATTGTTGCTGATAACCAGGGGTATCGCGGTATCGCGCTTTGTAGGAGGTCCCCAGTGCACATCGCGATTTGAATATACCGTGCGAGCTGAGAGTGGACGGGCTGAGTTTGATGATGGGACTGAGGCCGCCGTGCAGATATTGGAGAGGAAGAGCGCAGCCAGCAAGCTGAGCTGTAGCGAGGAATTCTTACAGCGTCGTGGGGAAGGCATGATTGCGAATAAAGCAGGATGGAAGCTCGAATCGACTCAAACCGATGCCGTGAGGAGACGCTGACTCCTTGTATACAAAATAGGTACGTCGACCCAGCGATGGTTGGATCCAGGGTTTGCAGAAAAGAACCCCTCCAAGCGCTCCGAGCCAGCAAATCAAGGCTGGCAGCTCTCTCCGTCCCACTTTCCAAGATACAAGATACAAAGTACGTCGTAGCCTGCTTAGAGCAGATCCCAGAGAAGAGCTTATCCGCTGGATAGTTGATAGGCGACCCTACAGCAGCTGCATCGCCCTCCAATCAGTCAATGACGTATTTGGTAGTGTTGCCCAAAATACTTGGTTATCCTTGCAGCCACACTGGCTCAGCCACGCGATTGTCCGTGCCTTTGCAGAATCCAGCGAGCAGGTGTGTGGCGTAACAGGGAGTCGCTGCGGATCCCTACGATGGCGGCGGGTGGCAGCACCAGAAGATGACGAGAAGCAGAGGGAGGGAAGTAGAGGAGCCAAAGGAAAAAGAGGTCAAGTCGATATAAGAGAGCGTGGGTGGAATGTTTGGAGGTTTCATATCACAATGACGAGGAGCCCCGGAGACAGGAGAAAGGGGGAATGAAGCTGCGGTGGTGGTGAAACGAAGCATGTTAGGCGGCACTAGCAGAGCCAGTGGTGGCACCGGAGGGGAGCAGGAGCGGGCGCAGGAGAAGGAACCGCACTGTAGCAATGCCAGCAACAGTGTTCGTAGTGGGAAGGCGTAGCAGTGTGAGTGCGAGTGTAAGAGCGAGAGTGCGTGTGAGAGAGTACGAGAGCACGATGAGTAAGGGAACGCGATGCATGACCGTCCAACCAGGTCCCCTTCGTGACGGATTAATGACGCACTATCGGAGAAACAAGTTGCTGCCACCCACGCGATTGGGCGCCCAGTTGAAGGCCCAGTTGATACGGTGATCACACAGTACAGACACTGCCCTTCAGCCCTGTTGGCTTCTATCGAATGGCGGCCAACTTTCTATTCCGATACCATCAAGACAGTAAATATCGTCTCGACCAGGCAGGTGGAAGACCCAACCAAGATGCTCCAGCACTCACTCGCATCCACGGGCTGCCAGGCCAGGTCCCTACGCCCCCAGAGGCCAAAACACCAAACACCAAACAGCGACCCACCACACGCAAAGAAACCCAATTCCCATTGCAATGCCCTCCGTTTCACCCCACCACCCAGAACCCAGCCCTCTCTACCGCCAAATTCTACCTGCCACATCGGTCATCCACGTGCCCAAACGCTGCTAGGAGACGCATCCTAGACTTCCCCACTCGATTCCAGCTTGCGAGATCGATGCACACTCCGGCCGCAACCGGTTTGTTGTTGCATCTCCATTCCGGGCGGTACGGTATCGAGGCCCGCATTCCAGTGCATGTTCCATTTGGGTGCCCCGACCTTGTGAGGGAATAATGCTGATTGAACAGTGCCGGTCGTTTTCCCACAAGATGAGTCTACTTTACTCGCCGGCATATACATGCATTTTCACCTCCATCAACCTAGTCAGTGCATACATCGTCACAAAGGGACGATCCGCATTGTGTGTGATCATCACGGGTGACGCAACTCGCATCTATATCTTATCTCATGTCTACTATCTTGTTCTCGCGGCTCTATGAATGCTATATACAGAAAAGATCCATGATGCACAAATCTATATACAATCCACCAATCAGGAAATCAACGCAGCCTTTAACAGGTGGTTGCGGCCCCTCGGATGATATCCGCTGCCTTCTCCGCAACCGCATAAACTGTAGTCATGATATGCGTAGCTGGCAGCATAGGGAAGATGCTGGCGTCGACGATTCTCAGGTTGCTGGTTCCATACACTAGGAGGTTAGAATCAACGACCCCTCCCATCTCCTTGGGCATCATAGCCGCAGAGCATGCTGGATGATACAACGTGTCAAGATTCTCTCGGATATACGTTTCAATTTGTGCATCGGTAGCGACCTCAGGACCGGGGAAAGCTTCGACGGGACTCAAGGAGCTGAATGCCGACGTCGCGGTGATCTTGCGCCCAAACTTGAAGGCTTCTACAAGCTGCGCGAGGTCGGCAGGGTTTGATAGCCAGCGAGAGTCGTAGATGGGTGTTGTGAAGGGATCAGTGGATGCGATCTTCACACTACCGCGGCTGAGAGGATGTTCAAGCGCTTGAATGACCGTCCCGTCGCTATAAATGAACTCCATGTTTGCAATGTTGAATGAATCCATATCGCGGACGAGGATATCGTATTGGGCCTTGAAGCCTGCAGCCACGGTCGCGTCGGTGTCGTTTGCTAGGTAGGTCGATGCTCCTTGTGCGCCGGCAGAGGATGTGATGGTGCTGGTTGCATTGGAGTAGTTGCCTAGAGGGAGAAAGGCGAGAGAGATAGAGCCGCTGGTGCTGTAGGGTCCTGAATACAGTGTTAGACGATGCGTACGAACAGGATCCTAGGACTTACCAGTTCCATTTGCCTTGTACACAGCAAGTGCCTCAGCAGCGAGAGTGGCATTGGCCGAGAGAGCATTGAAGCTGACCTCTGTAGTATTTACTTTGTATCATGTCAGCAAACCTCCGCAATATCGGATTGGCAACTCACTGGTGTTTGCAATGGCAACATATTGGTGATCCTGGTGGTTTTCACCTACACCCGGGAGGTCGATGACAGACGAAATACCCAACGATGAAAGGAAGCTGGCGCTTCCAATCCCGGAGAGTTGAAGTACCTGAGGGGTGTGTAGGGAACCGGCCGCCAGAATAACTTCTTTATTTGCAGTGACTGACTTGATGGCTGAACTGGCATCACTCGCATACTGTGATTCTGTCAGGTTGCAAACCTTTCAAGTGTCGAGGAGTACTTACCTCAATTCCGGTGGCAGTTACATTACCAGAAGTAGAATCTGTGACTAATTTGGTGACTTGGTTGCCGGTCAAGAGATGCAAGTTTGAACGAGTCTCAACCGTATCATAGTAAGCGACGCGGGCAGAACAACGAGTACTAACACCAGGGTTCAAGGCAAGTGTGCTCCAGAAAGCGCCCAAAGCCTCACCATTTGCAGCATCTTTGGGAACCTTGATGCCGAGAGACTTCATAGACTCGAAGTAGTTTTCTATAACAGCTTTGTTAGTGTTCGGCGATCTGTACATTCTCGGTGAGGATCTTACTGGTTGAAGGGTAAATGAATGGTGGATAGCTTGAATTCACATAACCAGAAGTGCCGTGAGCAGATGCGTCATATTCGATATCCCATTCCGCAGCAAAGTCAGCGGCTGGAGGAGTGAATGTTTCAGACTGTATGCAATTAGTATATGATTATATCTCCGAGCCCTCACAATTACCTTGATAAAGTACGGGAGTAATCCTGCAAAATCCCAACCCACATTACCAAGCTCAGCCCAACGGTCATAATCGGCCTTGGAGCCACGGTCCATAAGCATGCGGTTAAGTACCGATCCACCGCCAACGACTTTGCCGATAGGCATTTGAACAGAACGATTGCTCAGTTCTGACTGAGCAGAGTATGAGACGTTCCAGTCGTACTTGGTACCGACTGCATTCTGCCCAAGGCCGCTTGAAATTCCTGGAATCGCGATGAAGTCTTCTCCAGCGTCACTGCGAAGAGTCAGCTCAGTAACTCAAGGATATGCGTGGTCGTATGCTTACAGCTCACCGGCTTCTACAACCAGAACAGTCACGGCTTTTGCTATTATCAGCATGAAATGATGATGGCAGCACAGCATGGCTTACCAGAGTCTTCTGACAACCTATTGGCAACGACCAGACCACTGACACCACCACCTATAACAACATAATCATAGCTTGTAGAGATGATCGCATCTCGGCCAATGACTCTTCCATAGAAAGGTGCTGCAAGAGAAAAGGAAACGAGGGGGGCAGCGAGCAGAAAAGAACGTGATAAAGAACGCATATTCATTGAAGGATTAAGATGATAGACTGCGAGCAAGATGCTACAGGTACAAGTAGGGTAAATGCTCAGCTTATATACTTCAGGGTCCATGTAAAGAGAAACAGTCTGATCCTCACATTCATGATAGCAAAAACCTAACCATGCAGCTCGCAAGGTATCCAGGACGGAGCAAGTGCAGAAAGCACACCACTACGACCGGTGGACCCAGTCAATAACCACATGGCCAGTTCCTCAAGC
This sequence comes from Coleophoma crateriformis, assembly GCA_003369635.1. Classification (NCBI taxonomy): domain Eukaryota; kingdom Fungi; phylum Ascomycota; class Leotiomycetes; order Helotiales; family Dermateaceae; genus Coleophoma; species Coleophoma crateriformis. Next base: position 2,488,420 of record PDLN01000002.1, read on the forward strand.
AAGCCAGCATGCAGCTCGGCCTTACTGTCCCGCGGCACTTGATATTTGCATACGACTCCCCAAGAATGAATAAATGATATTAGACAATAGACTTTGAAGGATTCACAAGTGGTTTGGTCGAAAGGAACACCCCGACCTTCTCTTGGCGCCTGCGCTCATGCAGCCTGCGAGGGAGTGCGAGCAATCCCTCAGATCGACTGCGCAGATGCCACTTGATGAGCCCGTTCCGCTCTAGAGAATCAGATCGTATGGGGCCGGGGAAGGGTATGATGCTACAATAGGCAGTTCCTAGTGTAATGCTTGATAAACCAGATGAACTTTCATAGCCCTTGTTTCAAAGGAGTGTGAATTTCCCGCAAGCAGTCGATGACATTTGCAACGGTAGACCCGGCCAGCGTATTCGTGAACAGAGCAGGAACAAACCTCTGCATAAATGGCTGGCCACGGACTCTGCAGTGAGGCTCGTGTTCTTAGCAGAGTGATGGACGAAACATCAGGTGCATATCTGTCCAAGAGTCAATGGAAAGTCCTGCAAACCGAACGTGCAATCCTCATTTGGTATCTGTGGAGTTTGCCAAGGAGATCCTGCGGGGATCATTATTGAGAACCATTCCCCGTGGCAAACCTTAAATCCGCATCGGACGAGATGTTTGGCAGTTGCTCATTAAGAGGGCAATCTGTTTTTCAATAACCAGACTTTCATGCTCTTACAACACTCTGGAAATCGATAATAATGACGAAACGAAAGGTGCCGTTCTTGGAGACAGGCTGAGCATGAAAGATTCAGATTGCGGCACTTGCATGTTGGACTGAGGTTGGCCACGTATGGTGTACACCAGACATACTTCGGCCCGCGTATACCTCGGTATGTACAGCATTGCCGACAAAGTAAGTGTGACCTCCGAGACATAGGATGGGGTCAGAACCAGGGCTCATACTATCGTATGTCTTGTGTTGCAAGCGGTAAGAACAGAGGGAAAAGACGCTGTAGAGGTACTACTCGGTCAAGAGGGTATAGCGGCCAAGGTATATAGTATTTAAGTAGTCTGTTCAAGATACTATTGAGACGTCCAAAGTTAAGCCTACACATCTACGGTACCATAATATAAACAAGCTAGAGAGAGAATCAGTACTAAGGCTTCATAAGCTATAAGGAGATATTCTTGAGATATTTGTATATAACCTATCTCTAGAAGAACTCATGCTATTCTAGGAGATTGAAGGATTTAAAAAGACTAAACAGGAAGGTAGAAAGGCTAGAGACGAGGAGGAGGGGAAGGAAGAGGAGTAGGAGGACGACGACGACGAGGACGGGGCCCTTTAGCTATATAGGCTTGTAGTGCCAAGATTTACTAGGTTGCTCAATACCGTAAGTTGGTCCTGATTCTTAAAGTAGATTAGGAGACCGGTGGTTAATAGTACTGATTCGTCTTGCTGGGCTCTCTTATAGGCTTAGATCCTAGAGTACTATAATCAAGTATCTGACTTCCAATACTCCCTTTCTCCTAGTTAACATATAGAGAGGTGGAATTCAAAGCATACTCCTCTGATTCTAGCTCCCTGAAGCCTATTCCTGGTGCGTGAGAACAATTTGTTCTTGACAGCGGTCCTTCTATAGCTCCTTTAATATCTGCCACCTGACACTGGGCTCCCTAATGTGGACCAAGAGACGTATCGTAAAGTCATATGTATACGAGAGCTCAGTACAATGGATACAGGACTTCTGGCGTACTAGTCCATTGGTATCGGCCCCAGCTCTCTGCCGCCCTTATGTTAGACCATCTCCCGCAGAGGTTGGATCGGTGCTCATACTCCCCCTTCTGATGCTGGCTTTCTACTTGCGAGCGACTTTGTGCGCGGGCCTTCTATACTGTTGTATCTTCCTAAGTTCCTCCCTTCACCGGGTTTCTCGTTTCATCGTCGTCTGCAACACGTAGAGGTACCGTTCGTGGATAGAAGTAACAGTATCGACAGGAGTCCAGTTTGTCAGTTGACTTTCTGTCAGTTAGTGATATTGACGCATCGACGGTTGACTTTTTAGTACCGTACAACTCGACGGAAGTGCTACTCTGTAGGTAATTGGGCGGCGTTGCCGAGCTTATGAGCTTTTGCAGTTAAAAAGTGTACAGAGTTGAAAATTGAAATACTTTTGATTATGTGTTTGCACAGAACTTCTGCCTCTCAGAGGCTTGGAGCCTGAAGCGCTGTAACTAAAGCGCTGTAACTAAAGCGCTGTAACTAAAGCGCTGTAACTAAAGCGCTGTGACTAAAGCTATGTTATATGATATTTGACCCCATCCTCACTCAAAGCAAAATTATATGATCATTGCCAACTCCTTCCTAGCCAGCTCTTCTCATTCCCGCCTCCACTTGCACGACGAGTAGCTTCATCATGCTCGTTTAGCCTCATAACCAGTTCACCAAACAATCCATTTGCCCATCCAAACCAAGCTCGGGTCCAACCAGTCGTCTGCCACGCGTTAACACTTTCATGAACAACACCCGTCCCAGCCGTTGAGTCAAGAACCATCCGAATCTGCTCCTCAATCTCAACTTCCTCCTTCCCGAGATCATCTGAGATAGGATTGAGCGCTGTGAGCGCTCGCACGATCGCAGCCATTGGCCATGGTTTTCCAGGCCCAATGTGTGGTCCGCCCACGGCAGAGAGGATGGGTCCGCGCATGAAGTACGGATTACTCTCATTCAGGACGAACCGGCGAGTGTTTGCATATATTCGAGATTGGTCCCGTGGTGTCTCTCTAGGGAGTGGGAATGGGGATTGAGTGTAATTGAAGAGAGGGACAGCAAGAAGAGATGGAATGTTAGCATCATCCATCAGATTTGTGCTGCCGTAGCCGTCAATCTCGTAAGCCCAAATGTCTCCAAAATCTCGGTGCTGTACAACGGCGTCTCTATCAATGGCTTTTCTGATCCCTAGAGCAAAGTCGCGCATCGAAGTTGTAAGGTTGTGAGCCTTTTCTCCTTGCAGTTTGGCCATGATCAGCGATGCTTCCTCCAGATACTTCGCCCACATCATGTTCGCCGGCACTAACAATTGGTATATGCAGGCATCGTCAGAGGGCCGGAACGCGGTGCGAACCATTCCATTTGCTTTAGTAGGGTTGCCCAATCCGTTATTCGTCAACGTCTCTGAACCTCGATCCGTCCAGCCTGTAAACTTCCACGCTGAGTCTTCCACCTTACCATCTGCAGCATAAGTACCTAACCTCATATCCCCGGCTGCCTTGATCGCCGCTTCAACAGCATCAACCCAGTTGTACCTTTGGAAAAAAGCAAGGTCATTAGTACGCTGGTAATATGCTGTTGAAATTTGAAGAAACGAGGCCAACGAGTCAAGTTCCCACTTGCAGTCAAACACCTTTGCAGGATCGTAGCGTGGTATGGGGTGGTTATTGACATAAGCGCCATTCGTGGTAGGCTCTAACCCAGATTCAGGAGGTGGTTGAAAACTGTGACAGTATGGTGATATGAGTATATAGCGTGCATGCAGATTGACAACTCCGCGCCAAAGACTTGCCAGAGAATCCGGATCGGACGAAGCTTCGAGCAGTGGTAGATACGAATATATTTGAGAAGCCGAATCTCTCAACCACATTGCATCAATATCCCCCGTAATCACAAAAGCCAGCTCCTCTGGGAAGGTATCGTTTACCGTTGACTCAGAGAATCCACGCCATTTAATGGTAGTATCCAGAGTGTTTGGATAACTATTCTCAAAAAGCCGGAACAGATCAGGGTCCTTGACAACGCCTCTCATCCGCTCTATCAGCTTCTCCAAAGACGGCAATTTGAATGTCCGACATTCTGGAGGTGGTCGAGAAAAGGGGAAGTTACGCTTCCCTTCAGACAGTGGGCCGTTACGCTGCTTTTGCAACTGTTCATATGGTACACATTCTACTGACGGCGTTGGTGAACTCGAAGCAGTCGATCCGCCAATGGACGTAAAGGACACAACGTCACTTTTTAAGGGAGTAGTTGCTGGACTCGAGATCGACGCCTGAATTGAAGATACCGTGTAAATAGGGCTTACTGGGTTGGAGGTTGCTTCGAGTATTGGCTTTTCCAGGCCCTCTGCAGCATGATTCTGCGGAGACGCAGGGTGGTGGTTCGACGGCCACGTGATAGCACGTCGACCATCGGATATGTAGAATAGAGTGTACACTAAAACACAGGCGATCAGGATTGTAGCAATCCTCACGCGTTGTTTTGGCCGAGCCATACCTGCAATCCTATTCTAAGAAAAAGTAGAGGAGGAACGGAGAGGAGAGGTAGGGAGAGAAGTGGTAGAGAGCAACGGCATGCCACTAAGGACAGTAGACACAAGGACGTGGTCTTTCCGCACCCAGACGCTATTACCCTTTCAATGTGTCACAGGACATGCCTCACGTCCTTGGCAGTGCTGCAGCATTGGCACTGTCTATAACATTTTTTACTGACAGAATCCCAACGGGCCAGTTTTATCCGTGTGAAATAGAAAGTGGCATCGAGGCTTCAGGATACACATAAACTACGCGCCAATCGCCGATGCTACTAATTAAAGTCGCGATGAAAATGCGAAAGTGATACAAATTCCATAAAACATTAAAGCGGGCAAGAATGAATTGCGCAGAAATAAATTGCCAAAACTCTAACCACCTACCTTATTGAATTAAATTTTATTATATCACATCTCTCCTTCTTCTAGCTATTGCTATTATTCTTGGAACCCGCGTGGTGGCCTCTGTAGACGAGAGAGCGGCAGACTTGCAGCCAAATATTATGAAGGCTAAACCAGATCCGTTCACAGAATCATCCCAAGCCAATTCGTTTAATGCTCCTCGAAGCAACCCCATGAGATGCGACTCCAGATTTGGAAAGTGGTGATAGTAACGGCTCGCATGGTTGAAATTGAAGAACAGCCGCCCTGTATCCGCCTAAATTCATGAATTGAACGCCACGGCCCAACAAATCCTCTCTTAGGCAATATAGAAGAGGTTCGGCGAAATACTCGAGATGCCTCTCCGCAATACCAGACGCATTCAACCATCAAATCACGGTCTGTAACAGAATATTGGTTCCTTGCAGAACTGTTGAAAGAGACCGGGAAATAAGCAAGGTAGGACTCGAGTGAAACGTGGAGCGCTAGGAATCCTGCGAACATGTCACAAATCTGGATACGCTGCAATCCTACGTCGCAAGCATTACTTCTTGATTGAGCCTATCAATGCGAATGTAACTTTCACGAGATGAGATACTTTTCCAATACTCTTTTCCCATGATAAATGGCAGAGAGCAGAGCTCCCCTTATTTTAAGCGACCTGTGGCTCCTGTTAGATTGGTTGCTGCATGTTGAATTATCAGCAAAGTCCGAAAGACATATCGAGGAAGAAACCTATTTTACGATGTTACAAACCTTGAGATAAACAAGGTATTCACCACTTTCAATGTCGAAGTCCATATCGGCGACGGGCATATGCCTTGCTTCTACCATGGAACTTGGGCGTCCTCACGTGTAAGGCATGAAATACCCCGCCAAACCCCGCCTATTTCATGCCCATTCTGAGTTTCTGCTCGACTCCTTGCATTTCAAATTTCATAGTCTTTGGCTTTAGTTGTGTCTATGGAAAGATTCCCTTCTGGATACTTGAGTCTACGCAGCGGCAGCTTATCCTAACCACTGATAGCCTAATGGCATCCGTCATCTGCTCTCCCACAGCTCCAGAAACCCCAATTACACCTGCGGAAACTTACACCATCAGTCCCGAACCAGCGCCCATTAAATTGAGGATAGCAACTGGTGGCGCAGGACAATCAGGGCTCATAGGAGCATTAGCCAAAGGCTTCATTGCACATGAAGTAGCTACGACAAAATGCGAACCCTTCACTGTTGCTTGGCTGCTTTCAGATACATCTGCGTCGTTCAACTTCCTGGGCTCGAGATCAGCTGATCTGAGTATCACGTATCACAAAATCGCAGAAGGCATAGCTATCAAGCAGGGAATAGCTGACCGGAGGGAATACGCTTGGAGGGATCATTGGCTGCTTGTTGGTACACATTTCTTACATTCCTGGATACAGAAGTCCGTCTAATCTTATTCACAAGGTCCAAAATCCAACCCAGCGTCTTTGCCAACCGAAGATGCGTCAGATGTGACTATCTACGAGCACTTTGCACAGTTGTTCCAAGCCGCCATCGAGACTTCATCAGGTCCCAACCCGGTTCGGTTTCTGTCTCGGTACGACAAATCAGCTGCGAATATCAAAGAGTCAAATCTCTGGTCGGCTATAGGTCAAACACCCTGGAGTTATCCATACTCAAACTGGTATCATCGCTATGTAGATTTCCCATTCGCCGCACTGAAGGCCGCTGCACAATTAGGTGAGTATACAATCACGGACAAGGGGACATGGTTAGCTATAGATGGCTGGATTCGGGATAGCATGGAGATATTTGTAAGTTCTGTTCTTGCTCTCATAGGCTTGGAGCTTGTTGTTGACTCTGTGGCCTATGGATAGAAAGCAGGTGCGGATGAGGAAGATGACCCGTTGCTGAACCCAGCTCATATCTTGGTCGGTACGAGGGGTGCTAATAGAGAGATGGCTCACAAGTTCGCGGACTGGATGATCCGGCGGGATGGGGGCCAGAAGATCGTTGAGGAATTTGAGCATAATGGCGTTCGGCTATACTCTACTGCACCATAGATCTGAGCTCTAGTGATCAGCCGGACGAGTAAACTGGACGGATAGATGTTTTGGCCAACAAGCAGTATAGAGTGAACATACAGGTTTTCGTGCTATCTAAGTTTTGTTAACGTCGTCAAATATGCCATCCCAATAGACAACTCAAGCCTTCCTTCCCCTAGCCATAAAAACACTCCTCTTCATCTCCTCCCTCTCACCATCCTGTTTCCTGAACACAATCCCCTTCCCAACGACCACATACTCAAAACCCTCACCACACCCGGCCTCTTCAAACATAGTCTTCACATCCTGCTCTGAGAACCCCAAATGTTTAACCGTATGGACTGCGCCGTGCGCCTCCTTGCCCCCATGCCCATGCCCGTGGCCATGACCAGCATGCGGTAAAAAGTCAATAATGAAAAGAACGCCACCGCTCTTCAAGCGCTTACTCAACTGCTTCGCCGCGAACCCAGGGTCCTCAAAGTGATGGAACCCGAGGCCGACGGCCGCGATGTCGAAATCGTAGAGCTCAGGCGAGCTCAAGGATTCCGGATCCGCGTTGGCAGGATCGAGGAGGTCTCCGGCGATGGCGCGCATCTCGGAGGTCGGGATGCCTTGGTTCTCCGCGCCGGTATTGTACACCTGTACCATGTTCTCGGAGACATCCACGCCGATGCTCTGGGTGAGATATGGGGCTAGAGCCTGTAAAAAAATTCGGTCAGAACATGCGTGCAAGTTGGGGAAAGGCAACGAACACGTGATACGAGGCCTGTTCCGCAAGCATAATCCAACAGACGGACAGTCTTCTTCTCGCTCGAGGGCTTTGCGGCCGATGATGCTGCAGCGGAGCTCTCCCCGTCAGATGAGGATGTGTCGGATGCCCAGTCTACACCGATCCAGTCCAGCCGCTGTTGGATCTCTTCCATGATGGCTTGGATGGTCTTTTCGAACTTGCCATTGTACTGAGCGGCTTCGTTACTATGCAGGTGTAAGTGGATGACTCGAAAAAGAAAGAAGCATATGTATCATTGAGATAATGCTGGGTTAGAAGCATATTTTGGACGAGATGGATGAGTAAGACTTGGGCAATATATGCGGGCAGAAGTATGGGATATAGACGGCTACGTACTTGAAATAGTCTCTGTTCTTTGCAGCAAATTCCGCCATCTTGATGGGTATAGATTAAAAGTCCTTGAGTAGTTTGGTTCCTGCTATGTTGTTTGATGTGGGAAATGGTCATGGATTTATACAAGTAACGGATACTTCGCTTAGCTCCGGAGAGCTTTCGGCGACATTTGCAGCTGTGGAAATGTCTCCGATTAGTTTTATTGATAGGCCCGATCAAATCTGGAGAGCAATACGTGAATTCGCATGTGGAATCTAGAAAGCTGTCATTGTCACGGTTATTCTGTTTGTTCTTTCTCCGAATTGTGGGCTGTACAGAACTATATTACGTTTGCAGGGCACTAATTTCCTGTTAACCACTCTGGCAAATATTTAGAATACACAAGCTGAATGTCTTCATTCTCTAATTTCAGGTTCTTCTTTTATAAAAATGGTATGCAATCATAGCCGCACTGATTTGTCTTCCTTCAGAAAACCCTTTCGTGAATGTATTCGATGATTTATTCCGTAACGCCGTCAGCAGAAGGAAGAGGAATAGCACGGTAGAGCAAGATCAGAGCTGAGTGAGACTCTCCTCCACCTGACAGAGTATCAATTTTATCAGCCTCAACTTCTGAAACCTTGTCATCGTTGAACCACCACCACTTGCCATCCTCCTCTCCTCTCTTGCCGGTCTTAGGATCGATTGGTCCTTGCTTCTTAACGTATGACGTATAATGACCACTATCAGCACTGGCGCCTTGATGGGTGACAAGGCCTCGAAGCTCGTAAAGACCGGACTTATTGGCGCCATCGTCTTTCTCGAGCTCAGGGTTGATCAAAGCGTGCAGTTCCTTCTTTGCAGCCAAGATTTCTGCAGCTTTCTCGGCATCAATCTCAGCATCAGTCTTGTAAACAACATCTTCCATCTCAACGTCTCCACTGCCACTGGCTTTCCCATCCTTCTTTTGATCCTTCTTCTCATCCGCCTTCTTCGATTCAGAGACAGAATCAACAATGCCCGCAGCTTCATCAGCAACTTGCTTATCGTGGATGCGCTTTTGGCGTTTCTTCGCTCGCTCAACATCTTCCACCTCCTTGCGAATGACTCGAACCTTATCCCTAACGGGTATCAACATTGATTTGAGCTCGTCCGTGCAGAACTCTACAACATCCAATTCGTGAGGGAAGGTGACCTTGCGCATAATCTTTGCTTTCTTTTGTGCTTCACGCTTCCAGAAAAACCTCACGAAGTGGACAGTCAGATACTTCGGTAATCGTGCAATTCTGGACTTTTTGGTGTAGACGGCATCGCGTCCGAGGACTGGTGATTGCTTCTCAATCTTCTCTTCCAAAGCTGCCAGAATACCGTCACGCAGATGGTTTGTGGCTCCGCTGATGTGGCAGTCTAACTTCAAGAAGGCATCGCTGCTCTTGGTGACCTCCTCTCCAGCTTCTCTTGCTTGTGGTTCATCACATTCTGTAGTTGATTCAAACCTGCCGGAAAGATACTTGTCAATGAATGAGATATCGCCTTCGGTTGACCCCTGCACCTTCAACTTCTGTCGAAGTTGCTGCACAATCTGCGACCAAGCTTCTTCGGCATCCTGTTGGGCATATCCTGACCCTGTTTTCGATCTCTCTGCAAATTGCGGGAACGCAGCGCGGAGGGCATTGAGAAATACCAGTGGTGGGAATCCTTCTTGAGTTTCAGACATTTGCTTGTAAAGATCGCGCAACGATGCTGTAAGATCCATAGAAGATCCTAGACCACCAAGTCCAAAATTGCTTAAGTCTCCAACCGATGAACCGGCTCCAGATGGCCCTGGTGTATACTTGGCAAGCTCCATTTGCAATTCAGGAACAGCCCGCAGAGTTTGCAATGTTGAGTTGAGATAGCAGGTATTTCCCAAGTTCTGCAGCCCAGCAGGTGTAGCTCCTTCTTGTCTGGCGGCCTCTGCCTCTGTCATATCCTCGACGAACCGGATAGGCTGTGTAGGACGTGCGAGATCTTTACCGCTGTCCGCAGGAGTTCCCATCATCATGAATGTTTGCCCTGGCTTTGCGCCAATCTTTGACAGCTCGGTATCATCTTTGAGTTGTCCACCCTTGACCAAGATCTTTTGTCGGTCTGGTTCGACGCCAGTAAGGGAGTAGAGTTGGAATTTGAAGACCTCGCCGAGAGAGGTAGGATCGAGATCGACTTCGTACTTCTTGCCCTGATGCTTAACAATCACTGTTGCACATTAGCAGTGTAAACATGCCATACGCGCTCAACATACCTGGAATAGTCGCCATGGTGGCGGGCAATATGAGGAATCGTGGAAGCGGCGATGAGGTGTTTTCTAGGGTTCCAAAGCTGCACAGTTGGGAAGTTATTTGCCTGATAGTTCTGCAAGAGAGTATCGCTCCAGAAACTTCAGGTACGGTGTGAAGAATCAATGTGAAGGCAATCGAAGGTAGATGTGAGAGACCACTACTCATGTCTAGGTGCTATCCTAGTCCGGACTAGCGCGGTTACGTCGTTGCGGTGCCTTACAAGCACCCCACCAAGCTCGACGACAACCCCTCTGGTATTCAGCAGCAAGGTCTCGTGCGGCCTGAGAACACACAAGATGGTAAGCATTACCATGGCCGGACTATTGGCTTACCCAAATCGAGACCGGTATTGACCCTTCCAGTCGCAATCATTACGACCGTACCTCCAATGCGTACGCTCCTCCTTAACGGCAGCGCTCTGCCTTTCGAACTTCGCATCTCAGACATCAGAACGACACAATGTTCCCGAGATTGAAGCCCAGACCTCACCTGAGGTGCTCTTGAATCCTATGGTCGTTGCGCGCAATGAGAACGAGCGAGTCCTGATCGAGCCAAGTATCAACAGTGTTCGGATCAGCATCAAGATCAAGCAAGCGGATGAGATTGAAAACATTCTGGTCCACAAGTTCACACGATTCCTAACACAAAGAGCGGAAGCCTTCTTCATCTTGAGAAGGAAGCCAGTTAAGGTGTGTGGTATTTCCGGGATAGAAGACGTGCGAAGCTGACTGGATAGGGATATGATATCTCTTTCTTGATTACGAACTATCATACCGAGGAGATGCTGAAGCATAAGCTGGTGGACTTCATCATTCAGTTCATGCAGGAGGTTGACAAAGAGATTTCAGAGATGAAGCTCTTCGTAGGTGGACCACGCCGTTGTCGAGAAGACTGTCACTAATTATACCTAGTTGAATGCCCGGGCAAGATTCGTGGCGGAGTCGTTCTTGACACCAGTGAGTCGTTTGTTAAAAATTGATGAACTGTTTGCTGACCCTTTGATAGTTTGATTAAGCGTACATGAGATGGTCTACCTAGTCAGAGCTGCACGTATGGCGTTCTGGCGAACAAAATTAAGATTCATGAACCACTTGTCATCATGCACCAGTCGTAATCACACCGCTCCAAGTGCTCTTACATTTCCAGAGGAAGTCGGTCAGCTTGATGTATAGATACTATGCTCACCGAACATCTCCTTGTCTAGCTTTAGCTGAATCTTCCTGGGCTGTAGTATTGTGCAATACTTTGTAGGCCTAGGCTTTATTCTGATGATGTCTTGATCTCGAGTCCCTGAACTGCAAATGGGCCACATGCATGTGTTCTTGAACAGCCGCCACATACCTCTGTTACTAACCAAGTAGATATGTTAACACCACCAACCCTAACGCTCCCATCACTAGATTCCCTGGCTGGCAGCATTTCCACGCACGGCCAGTTGCCTTTGGCTTGAGTGCAGTCAGAGTTGAGATTTAGCCGTAATATTGTTTAAAGAACCGACATGAATGAATGCTTCCACTACGTCCGGCGGTAAGGCTTGTGCTAGCTCGCCGTTGAGCTCCCAAGCGGAACAAGGCAACTTCGGTGTACCTTAAACTTATGCATACCAGTGTTATGCAAGCGGAAGCCCGGGGCATGATCTAATCCAATGCAGAGCGTGTCGTCAAGATAAGGCCACGACGCCGATGGAGACTGTTCCAAGTTATGCAAAGACCGTCTATCTCTGCCGCCTCCACAACGCTGACCGGCAGGCAAGATATTAACGCGAAGTCTTCCATTGGCCATGCCCCGTAGCCCAGGGTGCACCCTCCCACGCATCCCGCTCCGTGCCCACCACGCACAGAACCAGCCGGGAACGCAGCCATGGGCCGTCAAATTAAACACGGGGAACATACATTCGGCGAAGGGAAAGGGCTCCCTCGCCCGGTACTTATCTTGGATCTCCAGCCCGCTGACAAAGAGTCTCATTACGTTTGAGCCCTCTGATTGGCTGAGAAGGCCACCACGAGTTCCGGCAGGCAGAGTACGGTCACAAGCGATATCTTTTGTGGGGCGGCCAACAAGAATACGGCAAGGGGTCCATATGCTACTATCGTATCCGCTATCAGAAAGTCTGGAGTACAGGAAAGGATAAACCAACCCTGGAGATTCCCAGACCCAAGGTAAAATAAACTATATCCTACCGCGAATCTGCATGTCTATGCAACCTTGATCTCTATTTCCACTTCTTCCTCATTGTCTCACCCACGACTTCTGGTCGCCCGCATCACCATGGTGGCGTTACCGAATGAAAACTCTTCTCGACTGAGTCACGACATCGAGAAGCATGCCGGCTCTACATCGTCCGCCCAGGCTCCCGATGCAGAGATCTCGTCGTCGACCTCAGATATTGCTGCGTCGGAGAAGTCGAAGCCATTATGGCTTCAAATTCTAAAACGAGGCGGCGTGGAAGAAGGCTCAATTGCGCCGGTCCCGCTGGCGGAACGCAAAGACACGCATGTCTACCACCTGTTTACCATGTGGTTCAGTGGACTCCTGTGCCTCCTGCCGTGAGTCCTGTCCTTGCCCCTTACTTTGGAAGCGAACTTGCTAACTATGGCGTGCAGCATCGTGACCGGTATGGTAGGCACTCTGAGTTACGGCTTAAGTCTTCGCGATGCCTCGCTTGTCATAGTCTTCTTCACCCTCATCACCACAATTCCTGTTGCGTATATGGGGACTCTCGGACCCAAGACCGGCCTGAGACAGATGATTCAAGCTCGTTATGCTTTTGGGTAGGTCGGTTGCTCTGCACTAAAGCCCCATGTACTGATGCTATCAGCCTCTTCGCGATCACAGTCATCCTCCTGCTCAATGCAGCCTCGGTGTCCGGCTTCACTGTCATTGCGGCCATTGTCGGAGGACAGTGTCTTTCCGCGGTTAGCAACAATAACCTGTCCTGGGACGTCGGGATTGCCATCACCCTCATCATCTCGCTGGTCCTATCCTTTACCGGCTACAAGATGCTCCATTTCTACGAGAAATGGTCTTGGATCCCAATTCTCATTTCCATCATCATCACCGTCGGTTGTGGTGGCTCCAAGTTGAAATTGCAAGCCGAAACTGCAGCTCCTGAAGCACAAACCATTCTTACTTTTGGATGTCTGGTTGCAGGGTTTATTATCCCATTTGCTGGTATCGTTTCCGACTTTGCTGTCTACATCACACCCGATGCCCCTAGGTCAATACTCTCTCTCCATCAACTGATAATCCATACTGACCATCAATAGACGCAAGACCTTCGGTTACGTTTATGCTGGCATGGTAGTCCCATCGATCCTCCTCCTTGTGCTCGGCGCTGCAATCGGTGGAGCCGTCCCCAATGTCCCCAGCTGGTCGGCCGCCTACGAAGTCAACAGCGTCGGAGGCGTACTTGCAGAGATGCTGACTCCCGCCAAGGGCTTCGGAAAATTCATTGTCGTGCTCCTCGCGTTGAGCGTGGTGGGAAACATCTCTCTCAGCATGTACTCGATTTCACTGAACATTCAAATGCTATTCCCGTGGCTGCTGAAGGTACCACGTGCCGTCTTCACTATCATCACCACGGCCATCCTCATACCCGTGAGTATGAAAGCCGCAAATTCGTTCTTTAATTCGCTAGAGAACTTCTTGGGTGTCATTTCCTATTGGTCTGCTGCGTTCGTGGCCATCATGGTTGTGGAGTTCCTCGTCTTCCGCAAGGGCGACTACGCCTCCTATGACCCCGTCAACTGGAATAATCGCAAGAAGTTGCCGTCAGGTATCGCCGCGCTGGGTGCTGGGCTCTGCAGCTTTGCACTCGTCATTCCGAGTATGGCCCAGATTTGGTACACGGGTCCCATTGCATTGAAGACGGGTGACATTGGGTTCGAGTTTGCCTTTGTCATCAGCGGCATCTTGTATGTGCCGTTCCGGATGTTGGAGATTAAGATCCAGGGGCGGTTGTGAGGGTTATGCTTTGTTCTGATAGATAGCTACCAGGTTTGCCTTGAAGACATAGACACAACTTAGTTATATTAATCAATAGAGTCCAAAGATTTCTAGTCCCATCTTCTGTGGGACTCTTGGTGCTCCAAAATTGATCCGGAATGACCCATCAAAATGATTGCTCCCGAACCTTAGGCACTTATTTCCTAGGAAAGGGGAAAAGAAGCTTTAGGCAATTCATACCGGCGGATAAATCCTTTGGTTCTGATCTTTCGATGACTGCTCTGAATCTGCAGATGTGAGATAGCACAGGTTGCGCATCATGAAGGAAGAATTTCGACTAGGCGTCCAGATAAAGTCGCACTGCCATGGCTCAGCTAGTCGTTTAGAATCCCTAGGTGCACCTCGCCCTGCAGAAAAGCCGTCAACTCGGCTTCGAAATCGTCAATCGGCATCCCCAGCCCAAAATGCCCCATGTTTCCATTCCCGACCTCCATTCCGCTCAGGCCATTCATAGTGGCAAGATGGGGCATATGGTTGAAAGCGATATCCTCATCTTCTCGGTCTCGGTTGTCTCGATACCTGCTATGCTGGTCGGGAAGATGTTGTTGCTGGCGCCGTGTATTTTCTAGGTCACTGAGAGGCTGGTTGCATTGAGTTTGGCGGTGTTGTTCGTCGGCGCGCTGGTCGATTCGCGCAGCAAGACTGCTGAGCATTTCTAAATTCCCTGTTGCATTTGAGGGGGATAGTGTGTTTGGGTTTGTGCTGGTGTTTGGTGGGTGGATTCGCGTGATTGCCGATGTGGTACGTGAAGGAGCTCCATCCTGTGACTGTAATTAGCATTGGTAGTTGTAAAAGACCTATTATTTGCAATGAGATTCACAAGTGGAGACCATACAGCTAGACTGAAGAATTGTTCCTGTGATGCTACTGTGGTCAACGGTGGTGCACCTGTCGTCGTTGAGGGTGTGGCAACAGTTCGAAGTGATTGTGCCCACTTGAGGAGTATTAGCTAGGAGACCACTAGGATTTTGGAAAAAATAAAACGAACTCGCATTGCGGTTGGCCAAGCATATTGTAGGGTTTCTAATATCTCTAGAGTGCGCAATAAGACGGGTTCCGCTTCGTGTGCATAGTATGGACAGACTAAATAGATTCGTTAGCTGGGTTAAGAAACGGCAGACTTACAGAAATGCCTAGTAACAAGGAGACAGTTCACTTACTTTGCGGCCACTTCCACAAATAAGATGCCAACGACCCACAAATATACACACAAAAGACGATCATGGCAGGAAAGCCTTCATCGCTCGACCGATGCGAGAAGAAAGCATCAATCTGTTCATACAAGCCCAGAACATTGGTAAATAATTCGTACGACATGTTCTGCCAAAATTTGGCTCGTGAGGAATTTGTATCTCCTGAATTGCCAAGCATGGAAGCCATGATCCTGAGTATGTTAATCTTAATTCTAAATGAAGAAAAGCCCGACTTACTCTTCTAGATGCACTCTCCTTACAACGATATTACTCAGCCGTAGTGGCATAACTACAGAAAGGTATGCCAAGTCCAATGCTTCCGCCTTATAGCCTCTCAGATTCCATACTGACCACTGATGTCTCTTCGGCAACTGCTCACCCCATTGCTGCAGAGCGACAGTGAGACGGACGTATTCACTGGAAGAATTCCAAGGCTCAAGATCAGCACCTGCTGTGCCAGAATCGTTTCGACAAGCTCTTCTGGCCACCTGTCCCCACAAATTATGTGTTTGAATCAAGCTTGCAAAAAGTGATCTCGACGGCATCTTTGTCAATGCTGGATTGGCAGCAGCAGCGCGTGTCCCTAGGAGCGCCGCTCGCTCCTGGGGCACAAGACCGAAAGCAAAGTCGCTTTCTTCACAAGGTAATAACGTCGTTATATCTGCCAGTGAGAAGGAAGCTGGAGTGTTGTGGCCGGAATGTAAATTGTCCTGACTCTCCAACATCCAAAAAGTTCTCCTGGCAATCTCTGAATTGACAACATCATCCGAAGTGGCTGTCTCAGAGAGTTTGTATGTCTCTTCTTTGTGCAGGCATAATATTCCGGCCATCTTGATGGCAATTGCCATATGGATACAGCTCCGATTTCTGTCTCCATTTCCCCATTCCGCGATTCCTAGCAAGAAGAAGGCTTGCGTACGTTCTAAAGACGGCTGGTACATTTCATAAGGCACTAAATGTGCCGCTTGACTGAGAAAGAACTCGGTAGCCTTTGCCTGACTTCCATACCGACGGACCAAACTAGGTGTAAATCGGCCTGAGAGACTTAGAATACTAAGTAGGAGGAAGACGTTGACAGACTCTCGATCCTCCGAAAGTCTCTCAAGAAAAAGTGCTTTTGGGATAAAGCCCAGCTGGAAGAATGAGGTGGTGAATATCTTGCAGCCTTCAAGGACTTCTGGATGTGGAGGAAGTAGATTCCAGCCAGCCGCTGTTGGCAACGGCGCAGGATTTGGAGCCTGTGACATCTGTGAGTCCCGCACAAGACCCGGTGATGCAATGCTGCTCCCATCACCAGCACGCACAATGTCAGCACGTTTGGTTCTCTTTCTCCGAAAATCTCGATCCGAGCCTTTCTCTCCCCGGGCAGGAAAGAAGCATTCTGCAGCCTCATCGGGGCCGGCCAGGCGGCAGGCATCGCAAGGTGGGTTGGCACTCTCGTGCACACATTTCCCTCGCAGCCGTCGACATCTCTTACATGCCACCGGAGCTCTCTTCAGCTTGATTGGGTTTCCTTTGGTGGTACTGCCATTACTTGATCCGATATCACTGATAGAGAGCGAGGCCTGTCGTTGAGTTTGGCTAGTATGAGTGGAATCCATGGCCCAGCACGCCCTGCACAGTCTAGGTAGAATACGGCCACCTGCGCAAAATCTGCTGTGCCTCCAGTCCTTGTCTCCGATCAAGTCCCTTGCAAACTTTCATCCCAATTCCTATCCTGCCGGCCCAGAGTTTATGTGATGGAGTCGCGAGGAGAGGGTTCTTGTTTGTGCTTTATGCGTGTCGGGAAATCGGATTACGAAATGCAATTTGGCTCGCTCTCATGCCCTGATGATCCCACTTTTGATGGCTCTCGCACATCTCCATTGCGAGTAGTGTATGTTGCACATTTGCTGAGTCTCCTCTCGAAGTCGGGGAGCTCTCCACTGCCGCTTATCTGTTTTGCCTTTGCCGGCGCACGCAGAAACTTTGCCGGAAATGTCTCGTGCCGGCAATGTCTCGTACCGGCAATGTGCTCGTGTGGGATAGACGCTGGATCCACGAAATCGGGAATCCACAACCATGGTTATTATAATTCCAATGAGATGTAGTATCGTATTCTTTAAGACCAATCATCGACTTCTTCTTTACGGGTTAGATTTCTCTACCGTCATTCCGTAACGGCAAAGTCAGGGCAACAAGGTACTCTTAAAGTGGTCTAGCGACTTACTGGCCTAAGGCCGAGCTACATATGCCTATGAAATGTTAAGCAAGAGCGAAAGGGCGTTAATTAATTGATAAAATTGCTCCAATAGTGCTATTCTCTGAGTTGCTAAGACTCCCCAGATACGCCTTATAATGCAAGCCCCAATCCAGTGTCTAAACTTTTCCATCATGCGAAATCCTGTAGTAATCCCGTCTATTTCCTCGCTAGGTCGAAATCTCATGGCAATACTGCTACGTGGAGATCCCTTCATCCTGCACGCGCAAGCAATTCCTCGGCCTGCTTTGAGCGAGGAGTGAGAGAGACTTCAAAGTGTTCAGGGTGGCTAGATATAGTCAGCAATTTCCCTCATACAGAGACTCAAGTTGACTTACCTAGAAAGACCGTTTGAGAGACCCGTACCAGGTTCAATGGCCTTTCCATCTGCTCCAATTGGCTTCTCGATCTTCATCGTAGCGAGCATGGTCGTAACCATGATCCAGACACTGGCAGTTGCGAGATGTTGGCCAGGGCAGATGCTAAATGATAATTAGCAAACATGTCTATTTTGGCCTGCGGGCGATAGACTTACCGACGGCCAAATCCAAAAGGACCCAATGAAAACGGCTCTCCAGCACCGCCCTCTTCCTTTGGTGTGAAACGGTCCGGGTTGAACTTCTCGGGGCTCTTATAACGCGTCTCGTCATAACACATTGCTCTAGCATTGGCATATACAATTGAGCCTTTGGGGATGAACATGCCATTGTAGACATCATCCTCCAAGCTTCTGTGTGGGACACCAACCGGGGATAGAGGAGCCCATCTGATAGCTTCCTCTACGATGTAGTCAATGTATCTCAGTCGTGGCCTATCTTCGAAATCAGGTAGACGGTCAGTCCCGACCACTGAATCGATCTCGGCTTGTGCCTTGGCCAAGACATCGGGGTTCAGCAGTAAGTTGAGAATCACAACGATAATTGTTGACCAAGTCGTGTTAGCACCGGCTATAAAGATGGCTCCAGCAGCACCCTTGATATCCTCCAATTCAAAAGGATTTGGTGTGCCTGCTTCAAGGTTTGCCTTGTAGCGATCAAGGAGAGTATGACTGATCGAAGGACCGGCAACACCGTCTTCAATCTCTTTTTGTAAATTGGCAAAAGGTATGTCGGTGATCTTCTGGATGGCGAATTTCCAATCTCGTGCATGCTTGAGTGGTGCTGATCTTGCAAGCCAGTTTGGAAGATATCGAACTGCATGTCTGTCAGCTGGAGGGGACATCCAAACCAACAGACGACTTACTAAAGGGAAAATAATCTACGCTTGTGCTAGCAGGCGTACCACCATTGGTTGTAGCAAAATTTGCATCAACGGCGTATTGCAGGTAGGGATGTTCATTGGAATCAATAGTAACTCCAAATCCGATATTCAGGACGATGGCTGAGCTGAACCGGCGACTGATGATCTCCCATTCCGCAGGATCTTTCAAGATTCCATATGCAGCTTTCCGCGCTTCATTCTCTTGGAGAGGTCTGTATTGCTTGATATTCGACTTGTTGAAGCTGGTTTGCATGAGACTGCGGTGTTGTTTGAACTTTGGTCCCCAGCGGAGAAAGGTTAGAGTTCTGCCCCAACCCATACTTATGGAACATTAGCATTGGTATGCCATGAGTTATCATTGGTACTCTTACACTTCAAATTGTACAAAACGTGGTCGGTCACCATAGTTCGCACCGCGCTTATCCATCAAATCTACAGCGGCCTGAACGCTGTTCAACACCACAATTGGCCGGCCAAGAACATTGAAGTATAGAACATCAGAGCCTGCAGTTCATAGTTAGCAAAGGCTTGAATTGTACGAGATGAAGAACAAGCCAACACGCGAGGTGCTCTTGGCGGGGGAGGTATCTCAAATGCGTACCATATTCCTTTCCCCATTTCATGTAAGCGAATTCAGGATTGTCTTCTGGTATGACCCGGAAGTGTCCCAAGACAGGCTCGCCTTTGGGTCCAGGAGGAAGCGGAAAGCCACTCTTGTTCTTGACGGTGAAGCAGCGAAGATAGACCTGCCACAGAAACAGAAGGATGAAGCCAGCCCCAAGGGCAAGGGAGTTGAGCAGGGAGAGACCAAACATCTTGGGCAATGGTCCGGTTACTGTCAAATTCAGATCCGAGACGCGGCCAGAAAACAGCAGGCGACGTAGGTAGATATATGTACTCCAGAAGGCTTAATGCGAAGGAGATCATAAAAAACGCCCGATAGAATCATCGTGACATCCACACCATCGACGGTATGGATCTTATCTTGACAATCAAGCTCTTGTGATTTGTCTAGCTTGGACCGGGTGTACGTTTGAGGGACAGCTGTGGTGCCCGCTTATATTTTGCCGGCGGCAATATCAACATCCTATCCTGCCTGCCGGCTGCTTGAGAAACCCCTCGGCTGCCGCCACGGCGGATCTCCAATCTGATTGATTGTCAAGCTGCAGGCCCAGAGTAATAGATAATACTGGGCCTTTGAGTCCTCGAATATTTGCTCGAAGATTTCGAAGAGAGAAGCTTGATCTTTCCTATATCTTCCGGGCGACTTGGACGTGGCAACAAGACCATTGAATTTGCGAATTGTAATCTTTCTCCCTCTCCATTCATATTGTTCGCAATGGGCGATATCACAATGCCAGACTCGACAGCTCCCTCCTCAACCTTCGGGGCTTCTAGCTCCTCTCTATTTGTCACTTCTCCCACAGCTACCGATCCATATACATATCAAACGGGGTTCGGCAATCGATTTGCTTCAGAAGCTATGTAGGTTGCGCCGATAACAAACATATATCTATACGTACTATTGTTGCGGTGCTAATTCCTCGGAGAACAGACCGAATACTCTGCCCATCGGTCGAAATACTCCTCAGAAATGCAAATATGATCTCTACTCCGAACAGCTCAACGGAACCTCATTCGTCTCGAGTCGAGCAAGTGTACAACATGCGTGAGCCATGCCCCTCGAATCTGCAAGTTCAATAAAGACATTGCTGAACTCCTCTATAGCTGGTTCTACCGCATCAGACCATCAGCGGCACACAGGGCCGTCTCGAAGATAAACTCAACACCACATGTACGCTTTTCTCACCAGCTTTCAAAACAATTCTCGTGCTAATGCATCACAGATAGAAGCGAACTTTACGATTAACAACCCAAAAGTATCATTCGTCCCACACACCTTGACCTGGGCCCAGTTTCCCATTCCTTCGTCCTCAGAATCCGTGGATTTTATACAAGGCTTGAAAACAATCAGTGGGCATGGTGACCCGGTTACGAAAGAGGGCCTCTCAGTGCACATGTATACGGCAAATACATCGATGGGGAAGCGAGCTTTCGCCAGTCATGATGGAGATATGTTGATTATGCCTTCGCTAGGCCGCTTGAATATCCAGACGGAAATGGGCCGGTAAGAATCCAACATTGATACTCAAGAATTCGATTCTGACTGCATATAGTATGATGGTAGCACCGGGCGAAGTTGCCGTGATACAAGCAGGTATTCGATTCAAAGTCAGCCTCCCAGATGGGCCTGTTCGAGGCTATATCCAAGAGATCTTCGGCGCACATTACGAGCTGCCTGAACTAGGTCCGCTGGGAAGCAACGGAATGGCAGCACCACGGGACTTCCAGACGCCAGTCGCATCATTCGATATCGATTCAACGTCGTGGGAAATTGTATACAAACTAGCCGGGAAGCTGTATCAATGTCAGCAGGACCATACCCCCTTCGACGTTGTAGCATGGCATGGGAACTACGCACCATATAAGTACGACGTCTCGCGCTTTATACCGTCTGCTGTGGTCGACAAAGACCAGTCTGACCCAAGCGTCTACATCGTGCTGATGGCACGATCCAAAATCCCCGGCGTGGCTCTTACTGAAGTGATGATGTTCCCACCGAAGTGGACCGTGAATGATTCTTTCCGGCCACCATACTACCATCGGAACGTGGCAACGGAGATCATGGGGTTGGTGTACGGCAGTTATGCTGGATCCTCAAAAGATTTGCAGGTTGGTGGCTTGAGTTTTCAGTCGAGTTTTATGCCGCATGGCGAGACATATGAGACATACAAGGAAGCAAGTGAGATGGAACTAACGCCTGTGAGGACTGGCGAGGGCAGCTTGGCATTCATGTTCCACATTGGGAATCATTGTGCAGTTACGGACTATGCTCTTGAAAGTACAGGTGTTCTGATTGAGAACAATCCCAAGCTGTGGGATAGTGTCCAGGGTGGATTTCTGAACCACTTGGAGGAGGTTAATAGTGATTTGCTTGCTGCAGGGAAGAAACCTCTAGGCGAGGGCGAGCCTACATCGTGAAGGTTGAGAAACTTAGCATATCACAGAAGCTCTTCGTGAGTATAAAAGTCACGATCCTTAGGTATATATCATATAATAAATGTACATTCTACCGGCGATAGATATACCACTTTAGTATTCAAAAAAGTCCACCTCCTCCTCCTCCTCCTCCCCCACTACTACAATCATATCCATTCTTCTGGCGAGTAGTTCTTTGGAGTTCGACTTTCGTGATAGTTTTGTGTGGGAAGACAATACCCATGTAATTCGTCACTCGATTGACAAGTTCTGGATCAGGTTTACCGGTAAGGTTAAAGCTGTCTCGAACGGAGATCTCTATCCTGTCCTCTGCCAAGAGAGCAGCCGTAACCAGGACCCAGTGATTGCCTGACTGGTTGCACGGTAAAACGACCTTGTTACAGATTAGAAACACAGGGTTGAAGATATATAGGATTGACTTGCGTCGTAACTTCTTTCCGGATTTGAGTCTTCGAAATGGCGTTAATATTTCGCAGCTCTAAACGCTGTGGATCCAATATTGAGAATGTGAACGGAAGTTGAGGCAGATGAGAAAGAAGTGTACTATACACGATGTTATCGTGTAATAGCGTCTTCATCTTCAGATATTGAAAAGATGTAGGATAGACGCTGATACGATGGCCAGATCCTACAGGAAGATGGTGATTCCCCAGAACTGGCTTTATGATAGGATCCACGGGATCTGGTTTGGGCTCGATTGTTTGTATAGGTAGAATACTAGAAGGATCTATCAGTTGTGAGCGAGCTGTGCCCACAAGATTAGGCGGTTTAAATTTTAGCCAATGGGCATCCGCAACCCCTCTGGGTTGGGTTTCCAAAGAAGGTAGTGTTGGACGAACTTTGATGATATCATCCATGTGCGGTTCTAATACGTTGGCTATGTCTCGTATTGCTTTGACTCCTGAGCTTCGTTTTATTGTCTCTAGGAGTGTTGAATGGATGGCTATAGTCCATTCTCGTAGTGGCATCCCATGTTTTCCGGTGCATATGTCCTCGAAAGGAAACATTATCAAGATCGCGGGGCCGAATTCTTCCACAAATTGATGGATCTTTGCTCCCGCAGAATTGTGTTTCTTCCACAGATCTATCACAGCTATCCATGATCGAGTTAGCTAATACCGTGAAGAAAAAGACTATAGAATTACTCTTTGGTATTGAAGTTCTCCCCTAGGTTGTACGCCCAACTTCTCCGACAGCAAGTTCGTTGTAAAGAAGTCGCTTTGCGCGCTCAGCAGGATTGCCTGATGTCTTTTCCTCCTTCACTATGGCCATCGCGCTGGTAGTCTTGTAAATACAGATGGACTTTGTACCACATAAGGAGCTGGTGGACATAGCTCCACCCGTGTTCAGCTACGGCTTTTTTGGAGTAGCTGAATGATCTCGGCAACGTCCTTGTCGGTTTACCAGGTTATTTACATAACACAGGTATCATAAAGTGCACTACACGATAGCGTCAGTGGAGGCTTTGATGATTCACAGGTGGTCTATTCGATGATGAAGTTGTTGATGTCTAGGTATCTAAGTCGAATGAATGTCGAAGGTTGCCCCAAAGTTGTGTGTATGTAAGTCACGTGACTTAAGTCATAATGCCTTCCAACAGTCCTCGTCATCCTCGTTAATTCTTTTCACGCTCGCAAGCTTTGGGTACGATGACAATAGTCCAGCGTCGTAGACGAGAACTGACTGTGGCTCAAAGTGTCCTATTGCAACTGCTATCAACTCGGATGCTTTGGTAAGAGCCAATGGGGCACTTCGGTGCTGATTAGCGAGGTGTAGAATCATACAGCGTCGAGCGCTATCAGATGATATGTCGAGCTGGGCTAGCTGCGGTTTAGCCAACTTTGTACCTTGGAAGTATTTCTACCCGTCTTCTCCGTCCACTAATTTCATGAAAGGGTGTTGTGGTTCTGATCCCAAATATAGAGGTCTGTGCAATTGTCTGTATCACATTTTCAGGATCAGATTGTTTATTGGAAATAGGTGTACCGGACGTTGTAACATCAGGTTCACTAGGCTTCTTCTGGAACCCCAAATCTTTTGAGGGTGTGAATGTGAACCCAGGAACGAATTTCGTCGTATGCCCTGCTGTAGATTTCTTCGTATTAGGGGGAGTTGGAAATCATCGTTTCTCTGCCCCCACTTCTTCCTAACATAAGAGTAAACACTTTCTGACATCCAAGCAGTGGTATCTCTGTGGCCTGATAACTATACTCAGAATCATGTCTTATTCTTCCCTTTACTCTGCTTCGAATGCCCAGCTTCAGTCACTTGTCCCGGAGTCAGAGCTTGTGTAGAAGAGTGAGCTTATCGGGCCAACTGCAATAGTTAGAGGCCCGTTCCTGGATCTCACAGCTGTCCTTACCAGCTTCTCGAATGTTACGTCGTCTCTTACAAGACTTGAAGTTTACGCAGATACTTTGATTTCGTCAGGAGATATGAGCGTTCTTCCAAAACGCCTCGTCGTATTGCCTGTAGCTCGGAATGCGTTTACTGACCATGTCAGTACGCCAGCCAACAGTACGATTACTAACAAGACAATGATTAAGATACATGCTGACGTTCGACAAAGTCGCGTATCTTTCAATCTCAGGACTCCAAGCGGTGAGATAGCAGTCCCAACCATCATCAAAGATGGCTCACCAGGTACATCTTGCACGATAGACGTCAAAAAAAGAGTTCCGGTTAACGACAATCTTCAGCCAATGTTTTCCAACTTCGAATATCTGTCCCCTGCGGATCCAATTTTGGACGATGGTAACTTCAAGAAGCTCGGCTTTGACGAGTCTAACGCGCAAGTCTGGGTTTCTTTTCTTCATTTCTTGTCGGCTGGAGCAAGAAGAATTAAGCTGACCGTGTACAGTCACCTCCCGAAGTTGCTGAGCTATCTGATGCTTATGGCTGCCAGATATGCGAACAGCATTTCTAATCTGGCGTTCGACATTGCACAATTTGTGTCTTCTCAGGTGACTGCCGGTATCCCCAAAGCAGTAGATTACAACGCGCAGGCGGCAGCAATCCTTACAGCTTCAGGTAAGTCCGGGATCGTCATGATCTGAAAATGGTGCTAAGTTTGGACATAGTGGTCAGCGATCAAGAAACGAGAGCTCGCTGTGTTCCTCCTGTAATTTGACGATAGCTCAAGCTATTCTCACATCAAGATTACAAACAGCCCTGACTTCTGAATCTGCATTTCAGAACTTCAAAAGCCAGGAGGCAAACGTCGCAAATGTCCGAACGATGGCG
Source organism: Coleophoma crateriformis (assembly GCA_003369635.1). NCBI lineage: Eukaryota > Fungi > Ascomycota > Leotiomycetes > Helotiales > Dermateaceae > Coleophoma > Coleophoma crateriformis. The sequence goes on from PDLN01000002.1 coordinate 2,513,524, forward strand.
AGTGTCGCCCTTGATGCTTCTGTAGACGCCGGCGATACCTATGCTTTTCTCGTCGACTTGACTAAGTCACGGTATGACTCTGCTCTCGAAGCCTTGACCGTGGCCCAAGACAATTTCGGAAAGCTCCAGAAAGAGCTCCTACAGAAGCAGAAGGATTTCAGTGACAGCATCAAGGCGTGGGAAAAGACGATGATGATCTTTGCGGCAGTGGAAGATCTTGTGGCGATAGTTGCTATTGCTGGATCCATTGCCATCGCCGTGTTCTTCTCTCCTGATATGGCTGGTTACCCCTTGTTATTCGCGATGTAATGATCGTTGCTGATTTGTAAATAATCAGGCGATGCTGCTGGGGTTAGAGCCGCTCCTGTAGAAGCTCGTGCTGCTGTCGAGGTGGGAGCTGAAGTTGCTGAGAATGTGACTCTTGTGGTCAAGATCATTAACAACATGAAAGAACTTTGGAAGAAAATGGAGCCTGGGCTCAAGAAGATCTACATGCTCATCAAATCAATCCAGACGATACTGCAAACGATGGAGAAAGTTTGAGCGTGTCAATACTGTAGGAGGCAAGTTTTCTGAAAGTCTTGCTGCGCTACCAGGTATGTGTAAACTTCCATGTCAAATCTCCATCCTCATCTGGCACAGAATCTTCCGGAGATGACACTATTACTATTTCGGTGAATTGGGATGCTTTTGCCGTCGAGATGGATTCGATGTGGCAACCTGTAAGAGACAGACCACTCTATTCATGATGGCAAGCTTCAGGCCAACACCTCTCAGATTTCAGAAGAAGGCATTGTGGGCACCCGCGCGTTTTTTCTACACTGTGCTGAAATGGCCATCCGAGCCAAAGCCGTCCTCGTAGCACAGCTTGCTCGTAACCACTACAGAAGATGCCTACATCACCACGATATCGACCAAGATCCAGACCGGCCGCCAAACGGCGCGCCTCCGTCTCGCAATTGAGAACATCCAAGGCAACCCTGCCGCACTCAAGATCTTCAAGCTTGCAACGCTCGATCCGCCTCATCAACCTGCGAGCTTGGATCGTGCTCGACTTCGAAGACTATGTGAACGCATACTGATTTTATGCACTCGACCCCGTGCACTCAGTTAACCTCGATCCCCTGAAAGATATCCAGAATTTCGGCATCGATGCTGCAATGCTCCAAGCCAAAATCGCCTAGGCCAGAGGGAAGAACTGTACACAAGAGAGAAAGTTTGTCATCAGAATAGATGATCCAAGGACTGCAAAAGCCCTGGTACTGCCCTCTGACTGGGTTGATGCTTTCCAGGAGAAGCGCGCTTTCAGCTTTACCCTGGATCCGCTGCATCCAGCCTTTGCTACCAAGACCCGAACTCGATTGTCAGAATTGCGCCTCTTCCTAAAGAACGCAGGATCAGGCCCTATACAGTTCTCGGTATCGTGTGGTCGGGTGGTTCGTGATCTAGACTTTGTGAACCAGGCAGTTGGAGAGAATGTTACCGGGACTTTGGCGAATAGATTGGAGTATTTGGTTGGTACAGAGACACAAATGGCGTTTGAATACGTCCCTGGAGGAGAGATCCTTTGTTAAGGGGTACTAAAAACTGCAACGGATGCTGTTGCAAGCACTCCTGTCACGCCGTGGACTGTGAGAGTAGATGCCGAAACAGATATTTCAAGCGTCAATGCGTTTAGCCTGGAAATGAAGTGTGAAACTAGCATATATAGTTGAGAATGGGCATTAGGCTTTGGGATATGCCATATGCATTAGTTGGATAGAAGGAGGTATCAAGCAGAGGGTTTGAACCAGCCAAAGAATCTAGCTATTCTGTCCCTGCCAAAGTCAAGTTCTGATAGAATTGGGCTTTTGGTACCTCCTCGCATACAAACCAACTGAAGAACAGATATGAGTTGAAGGCAAGGCTAGAAGTGCGGTACATGACTGAACCACCTAGCTCTGGTAATGCAGCCACGCCACATGCTAGTCTTTATGCAGGTGTTAGTGCTGCCATCAAAAAACAAAGGGTTACATGCCATGGCATACCCTACGGACTATATATACTCTTCCTCATTCCCCAACTTCTTCCACAAATCTCTCTTCATACCAGATTCTACCAAATCCTTAGTAGTCACACCATGTCTAACATAGTCCGACACAACGACGTGAGCTCCCTGGCCGCCGCTTACCGAGTCGATTGGTCTCAAGCAAAATATATCCACGACCTGACGCTGCTGGTTAACCACGACATTGGCGGATGACAAGATAAAGAGCAGAGGAGCTGTTCCCATGCATCCTGGGCAGATATTGCACCAGGGCCGCTCAAGATGCTTACTGTGGTGCGCCGGTGTTTACCATACGCCAATACTGGGAAGCACTACTCGGTGGATGGAGACCATGTCCTTGTGAGACTACCAATGGATCAGGGCGCAACTCTAGTAAGGATGGCATAGCTGAGTCCTATCAAATTCGCTAATTATCTTATCTGAGTGACATGTCAATATCAAAGCGTGCATTTTCCCCTACGTAAGCCGATCGATAACTTTGCGTTCTTCGACTCGCACGGCAGGCAAATATCAGACATATCCCGCTGACGAGAAACGGCCACATGGCCCAGCTTATGAACGCTTATGTTCCTGAGATGGCGCCTTGAATGGCTAAATCGACACGGTATTTGCGTTCGGGTTTAAATTCGATGATGCGTCGTTTTGGGACCAAAGAAACTCTCTTCTGAAAGTGGTTAAGAAGGCTGCTACGGTTGACTCCGCTGACAGGTCCTCGAATACCCAGATCTTGCCGGGTGGATTGCACACGGTCAGTCTACCAATCTACTATTGCCTCCTGCCAACACAGGAAGTTGTTGTGCTGAAACAGTTCACAGATGGCGGCAGAGCTCTATACCATTTGGAGAGCAACTCGTGCGGCTCGCGACGCAAGACCCGGATATTTCATCTGGTAAAGTCATATTCAGAAATTTGTGGATGTCATGGGCTAGATGTGTAAGGGCACCAGATTGGTCCAGCGCGAAGAATGGGTTTGGTGATGGCATGCTGAGTAGATCAAAGATGCGTTGATAGATCCTGACTCTGAAGAGTTCATAAAATGGCAAGGTTGGTCAGAATCTACTCGTGTGCTGCTTGCTATAGGATTAGTTGGTGCTTATTCTATATTCCTAGTGTGCTGGGCACAGGTTCCATTTCCCAAACCCCTCCTGCGCTTATTGAACTCCTGGGTAATGTTGGAGATGAGAGTAGGCGGAACCAGTTTCGTGAAGGATATGCCCTGGAATTTGAGCCCGCATTTAATTCTTGGTTGCATGTTCTCGATCAGGTAAGCCAACCCGCGCGGTCATTTGATGCAAACGTGGATAGAGGAAACGGCAGGGAATATACAGTCTAGTGATTAGACTTACTCACACAAACCAGTCTTATCTTCTTGTCTCGCAGTTCTGAAAAGATCCCAGCGGCAGGAGCGCTCCTTTGGGTGCCATGCTTGGTGAAGTTGTAATATAAGGTTGGGACATGGTAGACGAGGAGTGATGAATGAACAGCTCGCTTACTTTGGACCAGTGAGCGAACTTGCTAGAGGAGCACAAGCCATGAATAGAGAACCATCATACTGTGAAGATTAGATGTTAGTACGATTCGATCAAGATGCAAGAACCTCTTCCATGCTATCTCCTCTAGGTCGGGGGTTAACCCAGATGCTTGGCCTCTCACACCTCTGATACCGCAGCATTGTGCTTTGACAATCATAGATATTCTGTTTGATTCTTTTCCAATTGCAAACCCCTCTCCTTGCAATGCAGTGCAATGCATCATACTCACCTAGCTGAAAGTCAAAGGACTGAAACCTGCACCAACAGTGACTTGCTGAGAACCCAGATTTTGAGAAAGCGAAGATGTGCAATAAGAAACAAGTGTAGATTCTGCGGGTTGTCCTTCGACCTAGGGAAGCACGAAATGTGCATGTGGAAGAGATGGTATTCGTCGCTAGCGAGGACGTCGTGAGACGCCCGGAGCAGTGAAGTCAAATCTATCACATCGTCCTCTTTCGATAGCATACGGTTGAGTCACAGTCGATCTAGCACTCCACAGAGTACGATATGATACTAGAAATGATTGGGTTGCTCATTGCCGTAACTTGCTGCTGCTGCATGATATTTTCCACGGTACATGTCAGTCACACCGATAAATGACGAGCGAAGAATTGGCAGGCCGCCTTCTGAGTTGTCTGGACATAATTCGGGCACCGACGTTGGGTCAAAGGGCGTTGGGGGCGAAAGAAGGATCGGTGCCCAATCTCTTGAAGGTCTATCTGTTATTGTCGCATACTTTGTGTGTCTATCAGGATGGAAAATGGGTCTGCCTGGTGAAACGGCGTAAGCGAGCAGAAGGCGACCCAGTCTTTGAGGAGAAAAAAGAACCCTTAAAGTGCCCACCAGAAGCACAAAAACCTGTCTTGATGATGACTCCATCGCGGTTCATAACTGGAGCCTCTGCGCCCACCACCACCGAGTAATCCTGTCCCAGTGAGAGGATGATTAGTATCGGTGAGGCCCTCCTAGCCCAGAGTCATGCGGTGAAGAATCACGTGATGGAATTACCCCTCCATTTCTGATTATCACATGAGATAAGGCGCCACGATGAGAGATGAAGCGGTTGTGATGGTGATGTGTCGTTGCTATGGGAAAGCCAGCGCGACGGGCAGCAACGACGCCAAGAGTGGATATGTCCAAGGCTGAAAGTGAAAGAGTTCTCCGGCATGACGCCAATCGCGATAGATGATGACACGAATTTTGAGCAAAATTTCACGGATTCATTGGCGTGGTGGGGTGAACTTTTGACACAAGCCCTACTAGCGCCACTCCATAGCGCCAGAAAGAAGTTTAGCCCCGCGCACGTAGCGAGCCCTCTACAAAACTCTTCCCCTCCACCGTGATCCAAGTTTTCTTTTCTTTCCTCTTCGTCCACACATACCTTGATTCGAGCAATCATACTGTGTAGTAGGTTTCTTCCATCATCAACCGTCTTTCACCATCATCAAGCTGACCAGATCCTCTCCAGCTTTATCTCTTTCGAAAGAAAATACCATCCACACTTAAATCGTCAATAACTCAATACCGCAATCATGGGGTGAGTAACCGTAGCTCCAGCTCAACGCACCTCAACAGCTCGATCTTGCGCATCGACTGTTGCTTCACGATAGCCATCATGCTGACGACTTGTTTCTTACAGTAAGGAGAAGATGCACATTAACGTGGTCGTTATCGGCCACGTCGACTCCGGAAAGTCCACCACCACCGGTAAGTTCACCAACAAAATACACCGCCGGTTCAACATCTGATGGTTGATAACAGGCCACTTGATCTACAAGTGCGGAGGAATTGACAAGCGTACCATCGAGAAGTTCGAGAAGGTAAGCACATATTTTTCATCTTATCACTTTCATCGCCTCGAGAAAGTCCCGTTCTCAGGCTTATCATCTTTGCCCCTCGGTGGGGCAAAGTGTTTCGCTTCTGCGTCACAAAATTTTTGCGCCCGCATACATTTGGCGCCAGCGCACAACCACCATAGCCAGTCGTGTCGCGACAGCATGGCACATCCCCAACACGCATATAATCGTCTCATCTCATCAATCTGCTTCACACCCACAACTTTCACGATGCTGACTCTGATTTCAGGAAGCCGCCGAGTTGGGCAAGGGTTCTTTCAAGTACGCATGGGTTCTTGACAAGCTAAAGGCCGAGCGTGAGCGTGGTATCACCATCGACATTGCTCTCTGGAAGTTTGAGACTCCTAAGTACTATGTCACCGTCATTGGTAAGTCGCGCCCAATCCGTTACAGCTCCTCGCAGCTGGCTAACACCCGACAGACGCCCCTGGTCACCGTGATTTCATCAAGAACATGATCACTGGTACCTCCCAGGCTGATTGCGCCATTCTCATCATTGCCGCTGGTACTGGTGAGTTCGAGGCTGGTATCTCCAAGGATGGCCAGACTCGTGAGCACGCTCTCCTCGCTTACACCCTTGGTGTCAAGCAACTCATCGTTGCCATCAACAAGATGGACACCACCAAGTGGTCTGAGGCCCGTTACCAGGAGATCATCAAGGAGACCTCCAACTTCATCAAGAAGGTCGGATACAACCCCAAGTCTGTCGCTTTCGTCCCAATCTCCGGATTCAACGGTGACAACATGATCGACAACTCCTCCAACTGCCCATGGTACAAGGGTTGGGAGAAGGAGACCAAGGCTGGCAAGTCCACCGGAAAGACCCTTCTCGAGGCCATTGATGCCATCGACCCACCTTCCCGCCCAACTGACAAGCCCCTCCGTCTTCCCCTCCAGGATGTTTACAAGATTGGAGGTATTGGCACGGTGCCCGTCGGTCGTGTTGAGACCGGTATCATCAAGGCCGGTATGGTCGTCACCTTCGCCCCAGCTGGTGTCACCACTGAAGTCAAGTCCGTCGAGATGCACCACGAGCAACTTGTTGAGGGTGTTCCCGGTGACAACGTCGGCTTCAACGTCAAGAACGTCTCTGTCAAGGAGATCCGTCGTGGAAACGTTGCTGGTGACTCCAAGAACGACCCACCTAAGGGAGCTGACTCCTTCAATGCCCAGGTCATCGTCCTTAACCACCCTGGTCAAGTTGGTGCTGGTTACGCCCCAGTCTTGGATTGCCACACTGCCCACATTGCTTGCAAGTTCTCTGAGATCCTCGAGAAGATTGACCGACGTACCGGAAAGTCCATTGAGAACGCTCCTAAGTTCATCAAGTCAGGTGATGCTGCCATCGTCAAGATGGTTCCATCCAAGCCCATGTGTGTTGAGGCTTTCACTGACTACCCACCTCTTGGACGTTTCGCTGTCCGTGACATGAGACAGACTGTCGCGGTTGGTGTCATTAAATCGGTCGAAAAATCTGACGGAAAGGTCTGCATTCCCTTGAAAATGAAGAAAAAAAGTCAGTTGCTAATATATTTCACAGGGAGGCAAGGTCACCAAGGCCGCCATCAAGGCTGGTGCCAAGAAGTAAGCGATCCTTGCTATTACGGGAGGCTTGGGGGAAGTTGTGCAATTGCAGTGGATGAGATAGATTACTATTCTGAAAATGCAATTACTTGAACGGTGTTTTGACCTTGTACGATGATTGCAGTGATATGCTTGTTTGATCTAACCGAGACTCTTGAAGCTATTCACATCCCAATCCCCGCTAGTAGTAGCCACTAAATAGTTTTAGCGAGTGCTCTTTGTCTTTCGACATGCTTAAATATTATGTAAGCTGTAGCTCTGAGAGCTGGTGCAGGATTGTCCTCTTTCACCTTCAACTAGACTACGTCTGAAGTCACCACATTTCCTGTGTCTTCCACGTATTTCCCACGCGGCATTTTAACTTTCACGCAAACCATGTACTCCGCCACTTGCCCGGAGCGTTATTCTCTTCACTTGGCCACCTACCACCCTCCGCCTGCAGGCATCCCTAGCAGCCTGTGAAGGCCTACAGAGATGCCTGAAGTGGCAGTCATAGTCCATGCATTCGCATCTGTTATCGTACTTGCTCAACACCACGCTTCTTGCTTCGCTCATCTGGGGCAGTTTAGGACGCGGCGCCAATAGACTTAGAGTATCACATCGATCGTTCTCTTGCAGGATGCCCGCCCAGCCTCGAAACAAGTCTCGATCTAGCGAACTAACTACAAGCTCTTGTTGTACGCTTCACTAGGTTAGTCAATAACTCTCAACTTCAGCATGGAGCCGACCGAATGTCAACTTACTTGCTATAGTTCTCGAGGCTACTATGGAATTTCAATATCACACAACATAGCTCGGCTAGGTATGTCGATGTCTCTCGGGTTCTCATTCTGGTTGTCAATTTACCCATTACTCTCAGTTTCCTACCTTTGAGGAGCACATACAAGCCTGGAGCCACAGCCTGGGGCGTCAACGGGTCGGCCAGAAAGGGCATGGCCCAACCACCCACGAAGGTGGGCGAAAAGAGAAAGCACAGTGAGCTCGATGACCCTGTCGTCACCGTCGACGAACAACTACGTCGACACCTAGCTATGTTCAATTCCTGGTCTGATGAGGACAAGAGTGCTTTCATCTCAGCTCCTCAGGTATGGGCGTCAGAATCTAATACTCGTGGCCTATTACTAACACGTTTGTAGGTGATGTATTGGACGCTGGATCTGAAGCGATATAGTACTACTGCTGTGTCAAAAGCCAGAAAGAAAATGGCAGGCTACGGGGATCAGCCTTACGGCGGTAGGGAAGACTCTTACCGGGGTGAGAACAGAGGTCCCCCACGCCGCCCACAGAGGCTGTTGACTAGTAGCTCTGCGATACCGGATGAAGCTTAGAGCTATAAGTTCAGACTCGTCCGAGTCTGCACTGCTCGTATACCCTCGGTTTCCAGAATATCAAAACTTTGATCCTACGCAAGCACGGAGGACCAAATAGCAACCCAAATGGAGGAGGAGTAGGAGGAGGAGTAGGAGGAGGAGTAGGAGGAGTAATAGTATTTAATTCTTTAGTAGTATCTATATAATAGTAACTGTTTGGAGTCCTAGAAGCAATTTCGTCTCAAAGATCCTGTTCCCGGTGTACAAGGCTATCTTCTACTAATGATAAGGAGGACGTAGAGGACGTAGAGTAGGATAGGGAGTAGTTCTTCTTGTAAACAATCTTCCTAGTTAGCGTTATCGATACTAGCAATGACCACAAAAACTAGCCGTCCGAGAAGCGGTCTGATTTCCTAATACGCTATAATGGTAGCTTGTCGAAGTCCTAGCGGTTTCCGCCCATGGCCCTTCTTGCGGCCTGTTAGACCACTTACTACTAATGAAGTCGAGCCGTAATATAGATAATTATAATAGTCTTACTAGTAATCGTAATTATATCCAGGTAAACACCTACGAAGAATAATTTAGATTATATATATGACTAGACTGTAGTATAATATATACATCATGGGAAGGGGACTCCTACGTGGGCAGGTCGATATACTTTGTGTTAGAGACGTGCGGAGGTGATTGCAAACCATCCGCTTACATGACATTGCACCCCGACGTATTTGTCACTGATGCACGGTTCGTGAAAGCAAAGAAGTACACCAAAACCATCTTGAAGGTCCTTGCAGAGAGGGCTGCATCCAAATCCAAGGCTTGCATGACCCTTACAGCCGGCGTTCACAGCGCGAGTCAATCCCAATCACAGCTCCGTGGCACTTCTGACCGGGGCTCTGCACAGTTTAAAAGGGTCACCGTGGAAGACTCTATACTACGCACTGGAACAACTGAGTTCGTCTTTGTAGTGGCCCAGGAGAGATTAGAAGGGCCCGTCGCTTGGGATGGTTACCCCTCTCACCGTGCTAGATCGCAGCCCAAACCTTCCCCACCCTTTTATGTCAGCTTGACGGTTCCTTCCACTTTTGAAAGATGCCGGAACACAGATTGTCTAACCTCCGAGGTTTTCTATCAACAAGCCAACCTGCAATTGTCAAACAAGACCCTCCAGATAGTTACCAAGCAGACCAAACAGAGCAATCATGGCCCCCCGAGTCTTCCTCGATCATATCGTCATCCTCCTACCCCACAAGGACGTAATCAACCCTCCCGCAAGACTAACTAACCATTTCACCATCTCACCCGGAGGGCGCCACGCCGATGGAAAGACCGACAACAAACTGATCCTCTTCCAGGACGGTTCCTACATTGAACTGATCGCCTTCGTGGACGACGATCCGCAGAACCGCGCAGGCCATCGATGGGGCGACAAGACGTTGGGGATCATTGACTATGCCCTCATCACCCGTGACGACGCCGCGAGCAACTACCAGAGCATGACAGACCGACTTGCGGCGTCCGCGCCCGGCATCCGGTACCTCCCGCCCGCAGCCGGGGGCAGGAAGCGGGAGGATGGGACGGTCTTGCAGTGGGAGGTGACGACGCCGGAGACGGTCCCGAATGGACAGCTGCCCTTTTTCTGCCACGATGTCACGCCGAGGGCGTTGAGGGTTCCTGCGTCCCAGGAGAGTACTGCGCATCCGAGCGGTGCCCTGGGGGTGGAGGCATTGGCGGTTTTGATTCCCGACGGCCAGACTGAAGCCCTGGGGAAAGGCTATGCTGCCGTCTTGGACACATCGACCGTGGGAGAAGAAACGGGATTGGTGTTCGTCGTGGCTAGTCTACATGTTCCCCCGGGCAAGGAGAGTCTTCGCATTCGTGTGGCGTCACCAAAGGCGGAAGAAGAGCAGAAGATCGTCGATGAAGAAGGACTCCTTTTGACCCATTTGAAATTTGGGGGGATGGACAGTCCAGTGAAATGGGTTGAATAAGACTTGCTCCCGTCGAGATTCAGATGGGGTTGATATCTAAACGGGTATCCAAGCAGCCACGGGTTTCATGTTCAAGAATCTCTTGGGCATATAGGCGACTGCGCAACTTGTGAGGACTCTTCGATCTTACGGTTCCGTACTATCCGGTGCATTTGGGTTATGCTTCAACCTTTACCATCTCTCACATGTGCACCATTACATTCACGCATTGCAGCTTTTTGTCACATGCTAGGATTTTCTCAACCTCTGAGCTTGTGCACGGAGTTCTTTGATACCAATGCCTGATTTATTGATTAATATCTAAGGTGGTAGAAAGGATTGTACAAGCGAATGAAAAAATGTACAGTATGAATGTAAGTATGAGGTCTTGGCTTGTCTGGCGACCTTGCAAGATCCACAGTATTTTGGGAAGTTGCCCGTGTCCGGTGGCAATTCGTCGTTGGCATCCTGTGCGGGAGGGAACTAGTTGACGTAGTTGGAATCAACCCAGGTGGCATAGCTGCTACCCAAGACACTGGCGATGGTGACGGGAGACGAGATCTTCTTTCCAATCTTGCGGGTGCCGCTAGCACCGGTTCCCGTGTTTCCGTACTCCTCGAAGACAACGTTGGCGGTGCTCACGGAAGAAGACCAAGGAGTCCAGCCGGCACTGTTGATAACGGCTGTCATGGACGTATCTTGGACCACAACCTTGGCATATGGCTCCCATGGACGTCCAAGGTAGTAAGAGCCGGCAGTGACCGTCACACCGGACTTAGCAGCGATGGTGGACTTGTTGATGACGTAGATCGAGGACGAGGATGAGGAGTCACGGCCGGATGCAGTGATGGTTCCGAAAGAGGTGGCCAGGACTCTGATATCGACCTTGTGGAACCAGGCTTGAGCACTCTGACCAAAGATGAAGTCCACGGCGCCGATGATCTCACATTGGGCGTAGACCTGGAGACCCTTCTCAGCAAGAATGGTGTCCTGGAAAGAAGAGAATTGGCAGCCGTAGTAACCTTGTCCGGAGGCGTAAGCAGAGAGGGCAAGAGCTTGACCATTGCTGGAAGCTTGGCCGTAAGTGTTGACGATGTTGAGGTTGTAGAATTTGGTGTTGGCAGCCCAGTTTCGGATGGTTGCTGAAGACTATTAGCTACGATTCGTCCGGAGACCAACCTCAGGATACTTACCAGTGGCATCGTCATTGGCGGAGTTGGCCAAAGCCGCCTTGTGCGTGATGGTGACGGTGTTGCTGGTGTAAGATCCCGTAGCCGTGGTCTCGCCATAGATGGTCAAGACCGCCTTGCGGGCTGGAATGTAGACCTGTTCAGAGTAGGTTCCAGACCCAATGAAAATGCATTGAGCGCAAGTCGAGGTGGTGCTCAGAGCGGTGACCGCTTTTTGAACCTGGTCATCGGTCAGGACATTACATATCAACTTGGTCGGATGCCTCTTACCGTGGAGTATTGTCCACTGGTGGCGGACTTCGAAACGACTAAGCATCCTGAAGGCGCGGTGGTTCTGGATCCTGCCAGGACCATAGGCAGGAGAGCCGCGAAGAAGGTTGATAAGACAAGCATGCTGTACAAAAGAGTGGTACGAAGAAGAGCGGTAGAAAGAGTGTGTGTTGGATGATGGTCGTCGGAAAGCGGAGCGACGGCTACACCCTCTATATACCTGAATGGGACACAGCCGACGAGAAGGTCCAATCTACGGCCAGCAAGCGACGGCCGGACAGCAATCTGGTTTCTGGGAGCAGCGTTTCAAAGCGGATGCCGAGCATGCTGGCCCAATTTGCCCATACGCAACTCTCATTTCTGCCATATTGCGCTGGCCTCATTCATTACCTGCCATATCCTTCCGCGTGGGTTCCGCGCACGTTTACGGCGCCTCCAGTCACCGGGAGGATCATGAAGAGAAGGTAGACAGATTAGATGTGGAACCACTTTACAAGCTTTGCAGCGAAAACAGCGGTGTCGAACAGATCAGCCAAGAGGAGCGACCCAGCCTTTAAAGATTAAGGGACAAAAGAGGCTTGTTTGGGACAAGGTAGCACCCGCCGCATTTGAGCCGCCCAAGACTGCCTGGCACTGGTATGAGGTCCAGGAGGAGTACACTACAGCAGATAACTCACCGGAGAGTTGGGGGCGGGCCGTGATGTTGACCGTCAGCTATTCTTCCGATGCGGAACTTAGTTGTCTTCCGACTCGACTGTTATTGTCCGAATGTAAGGTCTGGTCTTCGCATCAAACGAGTTGGCTGCACGCGAGAGGATCAGCTGACAAGCATCAGGCCGAGCTGGTTGACGGAAAAACTTCCCAAGAAGCTTAAGAAGATTAAGCTTAGCAAAGATCGCACTCAACCTCAAACATCCTCGGGTTGACGACCGAAAGTGGAGGTGTCCGAAGAGCGACATTCGCCCTAACCAGCATGTGCCCGTAACCGAGCCCCTACCACTTTCTCTACCGGATATGCGTATCAAGTTATACGATGTTCTTCAGCCGCCGACATACTGCCAGTGGCACATCATCTTGCGGCCGTGGGGCCAACTTGCTTTGGGAATCCCCTCACCTGCCACCTTCGGCAGAACTTAGGCCTCTGCCTGCGCGTGCCATAGTAGCCATCTTGCACGTACAATCTCGCGCCAACCATGCTAGCCTCTCACTTGCAAATGTGCCTGCTAGCGCAGCTGAAATATATTCCCTCTCATTTGCGCAAATTTGGTTGACGACGCTTTTCTGATGCTGAGTGGAGATATCCCTTCCGCTGCGGATGTTGACAGGCGATTGTGAGGATATAAACCAAGCTTGGCAACCATCACTCGCCTTCTGCATCCTCACTAAGTTCAATCTTTCCTCACCCTAGTCTGGCTACCTTAGCACCAACTGCAATACATTCTTTTATATATATATCCCTTTCGTGATCATGGTATCCTTCTCTTCTGCCGTTGCGCTTCTCGCAACCGCGGGCATCGCCCTGGCCGCCCCCGCCCCCCTCCCAACCGCAGCTGCCAAGCTCGAAGACCGGGCTACCACCTGCACCTTCACCAACGCCGCCTCTGTCTCGAAGTCCAAGACTTCATGCGCTACCATTGTCCTCGACAACATTGCCGTTCCCTCCGGAACCTCACTCGATCTCTCCGGCCTCACCAAGGGCACTCATGTCATCTTCGAGGGCACAACCAGCTTCGGCTATGAAGAGTGGTCCGGTCCTTTGGTCAAGATCGGAGGAACTGACATCACCGTCACTGCTGCTTCAGGTGCCTACTTGAAGGGAGATGGTGCCAGATGGTGGGACGGAAAGGGATCCAACGGTGGAAAGACCAAGCCCAACTTCTTTGCCATTGAGAAGTTGATCTCCTCCACCATTACCGGTCTCTACTTCCAGAACTCTCCTCGTCAAGTCATGAGCATCAATGATGCCACCACGGTCACCATCGCAGATATCACTATCGATAACTCGGCTGGTAACACTGGCGATACCTCCACGGCCGCCACCAACACCGACGCTTTTGATATTGCCAGCTCCACCGGTGTTACCATCACGGGTGCCAATGTCTCCAACCAGGATGATTGCTTGGCCATTAACTCCGGCACTGTAAGTGTACTCGGCCGTAGAACGCACAGCTAGCTAACTCAAGTCAGGACATCACTTTCACCAAGAGCACTTGCACTGGCGGACACGGTCTCTCCATTGGTTCCGTTGGTGGACGAACTGATAACACTGTCAAGAGCATCACCATCTCATCCTCCACGGTTACCAACTCCCAGAACGCCGTCCGTGTCAAGACCAACTCTGGCACCACTGGAACCGTCTCTGACGTGACTTACTCCGACATCTCCTTCTCTGGAATTACAAAATACGGTATCGTCGTTGAGCAAGATTACCTCAACGGTGGCGCAACGTTCGTTCCCTCTGTCCCATAACTGAAGACTTCATGGTACTAACATCCCGTAGTGGCACTCCTACTTCCGGCGTCCCCATCACTGGCCTCACTTTGTCCAATGTCAAGGGTACCGTCACCAGCAGCGGTACTAATGTCTACTTGCTCTGCGCGTCCGGTGCTTGCAGCAGCTGGAAGTGGACCAGCGTCAGCGCGACTGGAGGAAAGACCAGCACGAAGTGCAAGAACATCCCATCCGGATCCGGCGCCAGCTGCTAGATTGCCTTTGACCCGGCAGCTTGATGGAGGAGATTCCGCGAATCTTTGTTAATTTGGACTTTTACTCGCAGCGCTTAGGACCTCAGCGTGCTGATAGGTTCCTACTATCCTTCTTTGTACTTTAATTTATAACACATAATCCTGTCCGCAAAAACTCTCGACCATGCATGCATGCATGCACTGGGTCAAGATGTCTCACTCCCATTTTCATCGCTCGAGGCCGCTCGAGCCACTGCCTTTGTAGAATGCTTGTATATCTTTTGAGTATTATTCCATCATGAACACGAACCCCATATTCTTAAGGGCAAGCAGGTAGGAGTATCAAGTCATCAATTCCATATTAAATAGACCCCACGCACAAGTTTGTCTTACTAAGTATGGCATAAGCTCACGCAGAAAGGTAGCATGTGGTTCCTGATTTTTGAGGTTATTCATCCAGGCTCTCAAAAAAAAATTTGGTGAACCCCAGAGATGTATAAGTTCTGAGATCGCGCGGTAGTACTTGGGTATATGGACGAGTAGAATCTATAAGAGGGTTGCCGGAGTGGTTTGTTTATAAATGTGCAGATAATCTAAAGTGATAAATGGCATGGGAAAGTGGAAAGGTCCTTGGAGCTCCTACGTACGAGATCTCAGGCAGGCTATTCTTCAAGGCCACTGGGAGGCAGGGTCCGCTAGAAGTGATATTGAATATGCACATACACGCGGGCGTTGAGAGAGCTGGCCTCTAAAGACCAGGGAAGATAGAAACCCATGGCAGCGCAGAGTTTTCACGCCTAAGGGGTCCCAACGTGGCTAGAACTATAAGAAACAGCATCCGCTGAGAATAGGGAGGGGGCAATCTGTGCACGTACACTTGCAGGCTCGAAGGCCAATCTAATTTCTTCGCTCCACCAAACCGAAATTCGACGGACAATACGAGGCACTTCAGCAGAGCATTGAATCTACATGACACTTATCCATTCGATCACTCATCCCTTTCACTCCTCCGGCTGGTCGGCTCGGAAGCAGGCCGCTGGGGAGCTCGGCGAAGATGAGGCCACAGATGGTTTGCTTACGGGGAAGCGGCAATAAGTGCCGGAGAGTGAGGCTGTAATCAAATTGTATGTCAGCAAGGAGTCAAAATCGGCAAACCATGTCCCTCTGTTCATACGGATGGAAGATGGGAACTATTGAAGAGCCTGGTATTCTACCATTGCGTTGGAAAGACCGGCCTCATAACATATCCTCCCCTAGTCGCCTATTTCTTCGCGTCGGGCAGGCAAGATACAACAATTTGCAGTCATCCTCGTGAGAGAATTTCAATGGAGTTCAACTCACTAGGGATGGAAGACAGGCCCTGCGTCCAGCTGCTGCCCTTCCGTGGCTCTCCGGTTCTGCCATCCATGCAGTGAGCCCGGTTCTGGTTGCGCACTGAAACAACCCTACGGTACAGAAACCAATGCATGCTTTGCAAGATCCCAATCCTTCGAACTAAACACCCCCCCACCCCCCACAGGAGTGCCACTCTTTAGTTTTGGCTTTCAATACACCCTCTATCCGATGGAGGGCCCATCTCTCTTAATCCTCTCCTAAGCAGTTAAGGTTCTCACCAGTCCTCGACAGCAAGTGCACCCGAAAAAGAAACAAGAGCAAGAAAAAGAAAAACCGTCTTCGGTGTCGGCTTCGCTCTTGGATTTGCTGTTGCATATCGACCCCCAGACCAGCGTTGGGCGTTACAGGGAGGAGCCTTCTGAACCTGCGTGGAAGCCCGCCCTTCGAACAGTTCGTTCACATGGATACGCTCCAAAGCTCGGCTCGCCTTGGACGTTGATATAACCATTAAGTGCTTGACACTTTGATTGTCTTCCTCAAGGCTTAAGCTCGCTATCACCTGGTTCCAGCACGTGTTTTCTTTTTTTGGGGCTATTCTTTTTCAACTCCAGCCCAAGCCATGGTTTTTCAAGCAGGCACTGTGAAGAGAAGATAGGAAGCCATCCAAAAGCCCGCTGGCACCTACCTTACATGGTTAAACAAAAATTAGAGTTCCGAGGCTGCTTGGCAAATAAGAGACGCAGGGAAACTTACGGACTTTTCTCGTGGTCGTCTCGGGAATACCACAATCTTAAAACAAGAAACCGTTTTCCTTTCTCAAAACCAAAAGAAAATCCCGGGAGATGCTCGATATACATATCATTGTCGAAGCCCTCCATCTACCCCCCGTCCCCCACAAAACTCGACTCGTGCTTTCACTCCATGGCAAGGCAAGCCATAATGAGTCTCCGTAACGACCAGCGCAGCTGGAAAGTCTCCGTCGCTTAATTTATAGCCAAACCCAGCCAGGTACCGCAACAGGCCCGGCCAAGCTACCTTAGCCCTATGCTCCCCAGACCGACCTACGAGAACCCGGCTCGGTAGCTAGGCTTATTGTTGAGCAGAGGATTGGTCATACTGGTCTTGATGCTAAGAGGTGCATCGGTCTAAATGTTATTCCTGGTTTGCGACAGCTGGATTGCAGGAGAACTTACTTCGAAGGAGAGACGGCATGGATCTGATTGTGAGCATCAATTGTGATATCGTGTCAGACGCCTTATTTATATCCAGCCTTTCTTCGAAGCAGGACAGCAAAGGAAGGGGTAGGGGGTTAAGAGTAGTATAACGGCCTCATTTCGCACGTAGTAGGACCGAGGATGTCGCTGCATCGAAATGAACATGGCAATCAAGTCGCAGGTAGGGAGTGGAACACGATTCATACTTGACAATACTGCATTATACTCGAGCTAAACGTTAATCATTCTTTATTCTCAGCACTCAATGGCCATTCCTCCGGGCCGGAATGCTTCATAATGCCAGCGGCTGCCAAGCAGATATGGCAACATTGTCCTCCAATCTCCCAGCATCAAACTAAATACCAAAGCGACAAAGGAAGAAGGTGATGAAGAGTAATTCATAGGTGAATAATGGGACAAAAGGTAATACCGAGGAGCAGAATGGTACGCGCGTATCAGAAGAACAAAACATAAAAAAAGTGAACTAACTCCACCAAACACCGGATGTTGTGCCGTGAGGCGTTGTTCCTATCTAAAAGGTAGTCGTGATTTCTTTTGACTCCCCTTCCGTTCCGAAAAAAACAAATCAATAAAGCGAAATCCACAACAGATTTTGTCAAAACCCTCGAAACAAGTGCCATTTTCTTCGCCTTTGTCCCCATATTTTTCTTCTGCTGCGAATACACAATCGAACAGGAATAAACTTTCGAAAGACAAATCCGCCAGGGCAAATGCCCATTACAGTACTACATGCTGAGCAACCAAAATGTCCACCCATGGAAACAAATGTTGACTATCAAGACGCGGTGCGGAGAACGAAAGCTGATAGTTGATGCAGGACCCAAGCGAGAAGCGTACTAGCACAAGAAAGCAGCCAGCTGAGCTCTTGAGCGATAGTGACTCTGTAGGCAAAAGAAATGCTTCGTGAAAAAAAAAAAAAAGTTCTCATTGATGCACGCACTGGAGTGGTTGGTGTTGAGCAACCGGTATCTTCAGAATCGAGGAAACGACAATGTCTAGCCCGTGCAAAGTGACATCGTTAGCCTAGGAGTGGGATCTAGGAGGCAGACTTTGGGGTTTGACGGCCGCGCGCGCGCGAAGGAGGTTCCGTCTGTATGGCACTCCATGTGTATGACACCTCTAGCTCAATTCGTCGTAAAGTGGTGAGCAATCGTCACTGTAGGCTCTACAACGTTACTGGCCCTTCCGATCCTTACTTCGATCCAATCGACCGAGCATATTCCTGTCAATATCTGTGTCGGGCCTCTTCTCCATGATACTGTTGAGTGCCATTGGATCTTGCCTGTCGCCTGGACTAGATCTTTGATTTGGAGGTGGCGTTCTCGACATTGACGGAAGGTTGGACTGTTGCGCTGGAGGATGCAGTGAAGTAGAGGAATGTTCTGAAGACGGCGAGTAATTTGAGGTGGTTTGAGCTCCGGTTGGTGTCACTGGCGGTAATCGCAAATCATCCTCTGCTGCTGGCCGTCGATTACTGCTGTCCGACCTTGAATAAGGCGGCTGCCCTGGGATCGGTGGAGGTAAGATGGGCTGGTGGGGATCTTGCTGAGGTCGCTTGCGCGATTGCTCGTTGGGTCGATCGTCAGTGAAAGAGCTGTATGATCCTGTAGGAGATGCCATGGGATAGTCGTTGTATGGCGAGCCTGTCTGGGGAGGCTGAGGAGGTAGAGGTCCAAGAGGCTGTCCATGGGCTCCAAAAAGTTGCGTGCCCTGCGGATAGCCACCCATAGGTCTTGGGCGCCCATCAGGGCCAACACCCATATTGCGCATGTTCGGATACACGGCATGAGCTGGAACAAACGCTTGGGCAGCAGACGAGACTGGCGTGAAGATACATTCTTGTTGAAAGCGTTGGCAATTAGAACATCGTCCTTCGGGGTTTTGATCGAAGCCTGAACAACGGATCTACAATGAGTTAGCAGGGGTCTTAGATCCCGGAAATATTCTGCATGCAAGTCAAAGCTGTGCCATTCCAAAGCCAGCCTTTCCCCTTGTTCACGCCGCGAACCGAAGAGAAACCTTGCGCTTACCTTTCTTCTTCTGCAATACCTGCACGCAATGGCAGTTCTTTGCCTCGGAGCGGATTGTGTAAAATTCATGTGTTGTGGTGCACCCCGTCCATAATCTGCCTGGTACCCGCGATCGTCTCTGTATGGCTGTGGTGGGGGAGGAGCACCGTAAGGACTTCCTTGGTATCGTGGGTCTGGCGCGTAGCCGTTCGGAGGAGGGGGATACTGGCTCTCATAACCCGAGATGGAAGGTAGGGTCACATTGCTTCCTGATGAGGGTGCTCTTTGGTGATATGCTCTCGCACGATCGTCTTCTTCGCCCGGTGGAGGGGGGTACTGTGATTCCTGCTCGCGAGGGTCTCGAGGATCTCGTGGATCTCTAGGCGGCGGATAGCCGCCAGAATTGTCTTGGTACGACATGTTCGACGAATGGATCGCCACGATGAAAGTTGGAGATGCGGTAGACTGAAGTTCTAGTGAAGCCTCTTTGAGGGTGGGTTAAGCTACTTGGCTTAGAAAGGAAGATTCTTGAAATCGTCGGAAGTTCTCCGCGCGATCGTAAAGATATCTAACACGTCGCGCAAATCAAAATTCCCTCCCAACGCAGATATGCTTGTAAGTAGTCCTCTGGACTCGGATAGTCGAACGTAAAGAGAGTGTATGGGCCTTTCTGGAACCCAGGAACGGAGATAAGTAAGCTACAACGTCGCCCTTTCTTCAACAGTGTCGACCTGGTAAGCAGACGGAAAACGAGTGTCTTGCCCTGTGCTCGATGGGCTCTCCCCGGTGTCGTGGGTTCGTAGGAATGGAGATTTGGAGAGGTTTATTAGGCTGGAAGAAATGCTGCAAAGAGCGATCTCTGTGCGCAAATCAAATCGAGAGGATCGAAGACAGTCCTGCTGAGGATGGCGAGTACCTATGCCGCACAAACAGAAAGGGGATGCCACTGAAGGAGAGGATGAACAAAGATGGTTGTGTCCGTGGGCCGCCTCAAGGATGCAGGGTCGAGCGGTGGTAGTGGGGTTAGTCGTGGGTGGCGGTCGTGGAAGGGAGGGAGGGAGGAACGTGTGGAAAGATGTTCGAGAGCGGTATTGTAGGTTATAATGTCTCTTGTCGTGTAGGGACGAGTCCGGCAGGAGCGTAGTGGGGGAACGGTCCGGTCACCTTTTGGGGGGAGTGAGTGCCACTAGTGGTAGTGGTGGACAAGGTTGGTCTGGGTAATCAGTGGCTTCGCAAACCCAAGGTAGGGTAAGAGGCAGGTAGCGACTCTGGAGGAAAGCCGGCAGAGCAGCACGACTGGTCAACTCGACTCGGACCGCGGTTTCTAGACCAATGACCGTCCTGATTCGTCGTAGTAGGTGGTCTTGTGTGTGAGGAAGTAGCGTCGAGGAAGTGGCCGTTCCGTTAGTGGTGGGAGACGTCGCAGCGGAAGCCCGGTAGTGCCAATATTGAGTGTTCGTGTTGGAAGGAGAAGTAGGAGTAGGACGCGTGGTGTGTCGTAGCAGAATCGTCAGAACTGCAAGTGAGATTTTGTATGTGCTTGGAGGAATTAGTGACGGCGGATGGGGAGCGAGGTGGGAAGTAGCTTCCAGTCCGGCTCAAATTTAAGAATCCCAAGGGCCGTGTCGTGCCTTTCCCTTCCCGTGGCCGCAGTCAGGGCGACCCTAGAGCCTGCAGGACAGATCTGGGTTGAGATCAGGGTATCTGCGTGTATACTGTGCCCTTTCGGTGCTGGTTTTCTTCTAAACCGTTGCCTTTGCTGCTCCAGACCCCGGTCTTCAACTCGCTCTGGGGTGAAGGGCTGCAATGCTATCTACACCCAATACCTGCAGTCTTTTCAAAACCTTCCTTTTATCAGGCAAGGTCAAAACGGTGCAATGCAGTGAAAATGGCCCGAACCTTGTTGTTCTTCCGTATCTCCTTACAGATTTCAGCGTTGTGGCCAGAAACCTAATTGCACAACGTCTTCGGCTTGTGCCTGCGACGACAAACCAATTCTGGCAGAGGATCTTCTGCGGTGGCGCGGCTGCTGTTGGTGACGAGGGGATGACTGCGAGATCCAGCAGTAGCTACAACTCCGGTACAAAGTCTATGAAACTTCCTGTTCTTGTCACTTCTAGCCAGGCTTCTCCGTGTTCTTGTCCTCCTTGTCTGTCTGCGCCTCGAACCAACCGGTCCAATGCTGCTGATTCCCTGCTCTCAAATGCTCTGCGAAGGCCCAGATGCTGCCTGGCGCCTGTTTGGCTTTTGTGCAGTAATCCTTTTCTTGCAAATAGGCAGTAACAGAACTCTATTCGTCTGTTCGGAACTCCCGCGCCTGATGTCAGGGACGTAGCTGGCGTGTATATCTCCTGAGCTGGTTTGCAAAGTCACTTCGATAGTGCAGGAGTCCAGGTACCGGCTCTCCAGATTCTAGTTTCAATCCAGTACCAAACCTCACGGTACGAGCCTTTTCCCAATTATTGCTGTCCTTCTGACACGCCGTCGGCCCAGATTTTGCTGTTCTGTGGTCGAGGGAATTGCGTGGCCCGCCGGTTCGAGAAAGGCGCCGGTAGTAACTTTGGTACCGCAAACACACCACTGCGAGCTACGCAAATAGTGCTCAGCACGATGCTTCGCCGATCCGTTGCGCGAGTCAAAGGGGTCTCTCCAGATGCAAAGCACGTCGGACACGCAGTTTTGGTACAATGCGCTGGTACCGAATCCGGCGATTTCGAAGGATGAGGTTGCGCCCGACCCAGTCCTGGGAACGCTGCGGTCTCTGTTCTGCGGCCTCCTGTCTGCGACCCACGACGCGATATGCGGGTACTGCGCGGTACGATGCGATGCGGGTTCCTTCACACTGGACGCTGGGACCGAATTAAAGCGTCGCTGCACTGCAAACGGCGTCACAACTAGCACTCTCTGGCTGACAGAACACACAATAGCGACTTCCCGAGCGAGGCGAAAAGATGATGGCGACGGAGATGGAGAGGAGAGGATGAGGGTGTCGCGGGCGATGAAAGATGATCGAGGTGTCCTGCAAGCGGGAATGTCTGTGGGAAATCCCAGGTAGAGGGTCCGAAACTCGGGCAGGAGAATATCACGCTGGCTGGGCTGGGTTTCCTTGTCTTGTTCAGCAAACTTCCGCGTCTGCTCGGTGTCAGCCTCGGCGTGGAGGAACGTACCGTAGGTATCACAAGGACCGTCCTTGGGAATCTTAGCGGGTTACTACCGTCGTCTCGTGCGCCTCTCAGACCAAAGGGCACCGCGGCTGACGAAGGTTGAAGAGGGAGGGTTGCTGTCTGAGCTCGGCTTTATATTAGAAGGTTGAGATTATGATGACAGCCTCCAGCAAAGGGCTCTCCCCAGGCGATCTTACTCGTACCTCGTGGTGGGATGGGATTGTGCTGTGCTCGGACGTCACGGCGACAAGTGCTATGTTGTGAGGAGTGGTCCGTCGATGGCTGGAGCAAATCAGAAGGCGACAAACGCCTTTAAACCCTCCTTGCCCACACACCCCAAACTGTTGGCGTTGACAGCTCGAAATTCAGCTGCGCTGTCGAGGGCGGATGGCTCCCTCTCGGGCTTCCCAACTGGCAGGTCGTATCCTGGCTGGGGACGGACGGGCTGCAGTACCTTACGGTGCTGGGCCGACCTTGGAGGGGACCGCCTTCGCTATCCCTGACGCAATCGCACGCCCGGCCAATGGCTCTGCGACCCAGACCTTGTCTAGCACACCCGGTTCACAGTGCCCAGGCAATACCCGCTGGAGCTTTCCGCCGCCGCCGCAGCGCGACGAACCCGTTGGCAAGCAATAGCAGCAAGGTTGTGCAGGCGATCTCTCCCCGGATGAAAGAGCACGGAAATGCCAGCAGTTCCGTTGGGAGGGCCGGGCGGGTTCTCGAACGCGTGCACCAGAGGGAGGAAGTCTCGTCGAAGATTGATTAGAGATTGATTTATTTATGTCGGCGTTGCCCTCGAGGATCGCGTATGCGAGCCCATTTATAGGTATAGCAAACCTGATATAGAAAAGAAAGACCAGATGAGCAAGACCCTTTGCGGCCTGTTCCCTGTCGGAGCATGGGATAAGTTACTTCATACTTGTCTCTCCACAATTCCTGTCCGACGCTGCAGCAGTCATCATTCGGGCCTGGTCATCTTTTATCGACCTGCATTATTGACTGCACTGCCAGAGGGTTGATGGTCGACGGCGCGTGGGCAGTGACCGTCTACCTCACACCGAGTAGACAGGCCAACGCCGCGCCCATCGATCTCATCCATGGTACTCCTCCGCATTGGATGTGATGGATCCGGTAGGCCCAAGGGCGATTGATGCTCAGTTGGGGGAATGCGCGCATCCTGTGCCACCGGGGCAGGATTGCCATGGCTGAATCTGACCGTCACTGCCAGACATTGGGGGCTTCGTGTGGTTGGCAGTGCGCTAACCCGAACCATGCAGCCTGGGAAAGGCGGACGTCTCACACCACTGCCTAACATAGCCACTCCGGGGGAACATCTTCACTCCCCATACAGTATCATCCGAGCTTGCCAGCGAGGGGACAAACGAGACTAATGCATAACAAACGAGGAGATCACTGCAGCGGACGACGGGAGGGAGCGGGATTCCCGTTGTTGCTCTGGCACCTTGTTTGCAGCCATGCTCCATCAAGATTATGCCACCGAACAACTCTCTCAAAGGTATTTACCGTGTAGCGCCGCCAGCATTGGCATCCAGTTCCAATCGCCCTGCTCTGGTGACGGCTGCCCCTGCATTGTCCAGGCTGTTGGAATCGGGCCAGGGGAACGTTACAATGAAATCAAGGCCGAGCGAGACGCAAATGTTTCTCGAAGCCCCCCGTGTCTTAGATCTTTCTTTCCTTTTTCCATCTTTCCATGGCCCCTTTGCGCCATCAGAAGTTAATCTATATCTTGTCCCGGACTCTTCTTGTCCAACTGCTGTGCACAACGAGGAACGCAGACCATTGGATCGGCCCCTGGTAAGAGGGCTCAGTCCAGTTCTGGGGACACAGCTTTGAAACTCAGAATACATATCAAGAGGCCTTGACTGCAGCATGACAGCCACCAACAGCACGCTCACTTTAAGAACCATCTTATTTATCCTTTACCTAGGTTAGGGCTTTCCCATACCGCAATATATCCCCCGGACGCAAAACGGCCGGTGGATGTTGGATGTTGGATGAGGTCGGCACTGACATGACCAACTGGCGCGCTTACAATGGTCAGACGTCGTGTCTTTGTGATACCTGAGAAGGGTGCAGGTGATGCAGTTCACATCAATGCACAGCACACTTGTGCAGCACCGCAAACAACAAGTCATCGCTCCACACCCGAGATGCTGCACCTTGCCGAGAGCTACCGCGATGCACGCAATTGCATCCTTCGTCCGTACTTCTCGTCTTGAAACGGCATCGTTTGAAGGGTTTGCTTGCGAATCGGCGGGTATGGGGCATTGCGGTCCAGGGCGAGGATGCTGGCACGAAGACTGGAGGCATCAAGCACCAGCAGAGCTACTCAGAGCCGCACAGCATCAGCGGAGGCATGCTGGACCGAAGCATTCTAGCTCCGATCGTGTTGATGGAGTCGGCCTCCCATATTCAGATCCGACATGCTGATAGCGAGTGGAAGTGCCGGGGACGGATTCCGCTGCATCCAGCATCGGTGGCAGGGCGCCTCTCCATGTACTCCGTATATCTGCATGCCGCATCCCCAATTTCTCCACTAGCAGGAGAACAACACATCGTGCTTCTTCACACTGCGTTTCTGCCATCGGCCTGCATCCCTCACACCCACACCCACCTCAGCTCTGGCATCGCGCATCATTGGATCTTGGGCACACCGCCCATGACATCTAACCACTTACAGAGATCACAAGACCAATATCATATGCGGGCAGCCGCTCTAGACGAGCGTGTGAGCCCTTCCGGTGCTCTTGCGATGCATTCCCGTCTCGCTGCGGACCGGTGAGCCCATGTCGGCAGGCCTGCATGGGGCCAAGGGCATGGGCCGGGGTCGAGGGGCAGAGGCAAGGATAACCCAGACGGCGATTGCATGACACTGGCACCCCAAACCTTGTGCAAGTGCGGACCAATCGCGCCGCTGGAATCGGGCGAGCTGAGCTGCTGGAGGTGCAGATGCAGGCTTTGGGACTAGGTTGCGGTGTTAGGTGTCCAGCAGGATGGCTGCTGGAAGGGGCTAGTGATACCACTGGGCACAAACGTCCTGCAACGGGCCGAGCAGTGAAGAGGCGAGAGGCGAATCGTAATCTTGGATGCCCCTCACCCTCATTGCCATGAAATTGCATGTCGAGCCCGCCAGCATTCCTCCGTCGAATGGCGCAAAGCATCGCGGGTACAGTATCGTGCTGGACACCATCATCACGTCCAGCCATCGCCGGAAGAGGGCTGAGCACGGGGGGGTGGTGCAGCGGTCGGCGGAGGCAGGGCGATGGGTTTGTTCACCGGCTGATCAGCCCTCGCCATTGTCAGCAGTGTCTGACCGGCAGGAGCAACTTATCCAGAGTTGACTGATCATACTGTTCTGAGACGAGCGTCTCGTCGCTTTGCGCTGCCCGTTGCTGCCAGCCCAGCGCACCCCGCGATGCTTATCGCCTGATTCCACGACGTTGTGAGCTAGGTTGGCCAGAGAAGTGCATAATCATGTCGATGACAAGGCTGGCCGAGGACTTTCATCACAGGAATCCAACATCATCATCATCGATGCGTCGAGTAGCACGTACCCAACCCTGTTCTTGTTTCTCCATCCAGGCCGCATTTTTGGCTGCATGGTGCTCGTTCGCCCGTGCCGGCCACACCCGCAGTTGCCGTGCCTCGTGTCAGCGGTGGCAAGCTTACCACCTGCTGAATATCGCGGAGAAAGCAGCTTCTCAAGGGACTTCGGAGACATGGGGCCGGCGCCGTACGACGCTTTTCGGTTTTTTTTATTTTTTGGCTGAGAGCCGCTGAGTGGTTACGTCAGGGCCGCCTCTCATCATAGCTCGTCATATTCTCCCCCATCTCGTCACCGCCAGCCGGGCGACGTGAAGGTTTATCATTCTCATGCTCACGGATTGACTAGTATCCTCTGCAGCTTCATCACAATCTATCTCGCTTCCCCGAGAGTCTCAGATAGACAGATGATACCGTAAGTGACAGCAGCAACGGTTCATACTTCATGGTCCGTACATGAAGCGATCTCCTTCCCTGTTCCTGGAACATGCATCCCCGAGTTCAGTGCTCCGCGGCCCGGGTCCAGGTCGCGAGATGCAAGGCAAGTCGCCGCATTAGGCCATGACTTGAGCAGAGACGCGCGAGAAGAATCAAGGGATACTCCGTAAGCTGCAGTGATGAAATCAACCTTTCCACTGCGACCGGGATGCGCCGTCGCGCCGAAGCGCAGGTGACCGGAGGCCCAAAGCAGATCATCGCAGGCTGTGTCTCCCGCAAAAGTCAGAATGGTCCATCTCTAACCGCGCGTTGAAAGTTCACGTCCGAGCCAGAAGTCCAAATTCCTCTGTTTCGCAGTGGAACGCAAAGTGATCTGTCGTTCTGCGCTTCGCGTGCTGTGTCCGGCCTTGACAACGGCAGAAAAAGAAGTCAGGTCCATTCTAGCTTAGGTCTGATCAGCATCTCCAAGAGGCCAGTGCGGTCATAACAATGCAACGCGAAGCAAGGCAAAGGCATTGCAAAGACCGGCGGTGAAAAGAGAAGAGGTGAGGAGGAGCCAGATGGGTGGTTTAGGGGGAGGCAAAAGCGACCGGTGAACCCCTCTGCTGCGTTCTTCCTGGCACGACGGCTGGCGGGACGGACTGTACAATTGTCGAGGTTACCAAAGGAAGGTCAAGTCGGGCATAGGTGGGGTCTGCAGAACGGTAAAGGGATCACAGATCTGTGAGAGAGTTACGACTATGACGCCGCACAGGGTTCATCCCGTCTCTGCTACGCTCTCTCGTGGGCACTAATTCCGAAGTTCGAGGTGCAAATCGTGCCTTTGGCGGTCTGATTCGACCACGACGTCTGGATCCGTTCACTTGCGAACGAGCCCAAAGCTTCCAGCTCCCGAACTTCCAACTTCCCATCTTCAACAAGATCCTCTCCTACACCTCTCATAGGCTTCTCGCGCTCCGAAGGTGCGTATTGGTTGACAAGGAAGAATTTTCCGCGTTTTTTTTCTCTGGTGTATCCTGCCTTGTTCTTGGCTTGCTTTTCAGCTGGCTCGAGTCGCTTCTCTCGTGTTCCTTTGCGAAGAAGTTCTCAGGAAGGGATCTTGTCGGTGCTAGTCAGTAAGCGCAAACAAATCACGTTCTGGCGTGGTGCAGGTCTTGTAGTGTTGGACGGTTAGGCCAGGTACACTACGGTACGGTTAAAGGGCGGTTACCAGGTTGCTTTCGGAGGGCGGGCGGCACTTTCCTTCGTCGTATCTCGCTCGCTCTCCCAAATACGAGGAGGATTGAAGTGTCAAGAAATGTCGTCTTGTCGATTGACTCAGATAGTATCAACGTGCTCGTTGAGTTTCAGTTCGGCCAATCGGGCAAAAGGTTTCGTACATACGGCCTTGGCCATCTATCATCTCCTATATCACATCTCTTTTCACGGTGGCGTCTTTTCCACAGATTCTTGATTTATTCTTTCCTCTGTCCTTTCTCTTAGTCCTTTCTCTTCGTGCTCCTTGGCGCAAAGCTGTCACTTTTGCTGCACTTTGGCACGACAATGGTCGTTATGCGGGATAGTTAGTACCTTGATCATTCAAGGTCTTGACGGAGTCCTCGTCATGGTACTGTGTTGACAAACTGATCTGCGGTCCTGACGTCGTCTTACTTGCAGAATCCGATGTATGTCTTTCTCTGGAGTGCGGTAGTGATACAGAATTGCAGGACTTTCCTTTCGAAACTTGGGCGTCTCTAGCTCACCCTCGATTCCTGACAGAGCACACGACATGCTCAGATTAGCGTACTTCAGGATCGTCAATGCGCTTGTCTTATATATCTCATATGTCATATAATTCGGCCTTTAAACGACCTGGCAAGGCTAAGTAAGATTGCCGTGGGCTAAAAGATTCCAGTAGCATTCTCCTTACTCTTGTTCTCCTCACTTTAGCTTAACAGGTATCAACGAGCTGCTTCGGATACTCTTTGCCATTGGAAAATGTCGAAATATTGGCTGCAACTTACTTTAAGTATGTTATCAGATGCTTTTTCCTTCTCGACGCTTCTCTCATAGCTACAGTCCAAATACATGCACATGGCAAGTCCAGAATGACCCATTTCTGCTCCAACTTCGGGGGTGTTCTCGGTAATTTCATCACTTGGTGACATTTCAGTCCTTGGCAGAGTCTTTATTTCTGCCCAAGTCTCGTCGCTTTTGTGTGTCATCTTGCGAAAGCCTATTATCTGTATTTCGTGATCTGCAGCCGTAGTGCTATCAATTGATATACCTGGACGGAGTTCGAAAACTGCTTTACTACATCTTGTACGATTGTTCAATCCGTGCGTTTCGTTCTCAAGCACTGTCTTCCCTTGCACCCGTGCTGTTTCTTCCGCATCTGAACTATTCTTCCCTAATCTTCGTCTAAAGAGATGAAATGACTGTCTGGAAGTGTCAGAGGTCTGTTCTACTTCCTCGGACTTTTTTTCTTCTTTGTCGACTCGCCAATTTTGGATGTGATGTGATTCCCTTCACTATAGCAAGCTATATTATGTTACAAGCTCGTTCTCTGCGGCCATATAATGGTTTTGAACTACTTGCTCCCTGTCTAGTCCTTTATTTCAACACGGGTAAACCGCCTGAAAGATCCCTTTGTAGTTCCCGCTTTGAGGCTTGCAGGCTATTCGATCAAGCTCAATACTCTTCTGAACCTCTTCGTCCACGTCCGCATCCTACATCTTGATCTTGACAACCTCTCCATAAAGTCCACCCTTCTCCCGGGTTCATATCATCTAGACCGTGCACAGTGTGCTTGCAATGGATCCGTACACATTGAATCTAAACTGCAGCCAGGCCTGCCCTTTACTATATATGCCTAATATACTTACGTGCATTTCTTGGGGAAATCCCTTCACCCGGTGAAATTGACGGAAGATCACACTGGCTATGCGTATGCCTCTTACACACAGACTCTTCTGTATCATAAGAGGCTTATCTTGCCCTCTTCTCTTCCCCGCCTTAGTTAACTCCCATCTCTAGAATCATCCCACCCTGCCGTAATCAAGCTCATAGCTGCTACTTTCTTCGCTAGCCTTGGAAAATAGCCCGGAAAAAGCGCCATCGACAGGTTAGAATTCGAAAGTCTCTAGAGGCTTTGTTGCACCTTTGCTTGATAGAAAGGTTGCTTCTTCATCCCTCGATTTGCTGCTCCTTCGCCTCGTGCTCTGCGGCGCTACAAGACTCTCGTACCACGGTATCAATACATATGTATTGCGGGGTGAGCAGTACGGTAAGCCCATGCACCGAGAGCTGGGCTTTGCAGCGTGCGTGCCTGTGTGTGACATTTTAGAGCTTGCCTGGTGGTACATGATAGTTGCTTCGCAAGCATCAGGATCACCCAGTACCTAGCATACATAAATAGAACTCGTCTCTAAATCTCATAAACACACAATATCAGAGAAATGAGAATTAAGCAAAGAAAGCCTGAATTTATACAAGCCTGAGGCTTTGCCTTTAACTCTTTTCCGTGCGTTTGACTTTCTTCTCCCTCTGTCTCTTCCCCAAGCAGAATCGTACCAGTATCCCATTAGTCTGTCCTACCTTTATCTTATCTTCCACAGTGATTCTTCTCCCGAGCCCGCGAATCTAGTGCCTAAATAACCCAGCGACGTCTTCCACTTCCCAGAAGCAGAGCGGAACCGACCAAGAAGCCATCCTGCACAAAATGGCCTGGAAATTCCGATCTCACCCTAATGAAGATATGTCCGTAAGCACAGCCGTTATAACAGAACATTAGGAAGCCTGCAAAGGCCCTCCACGCATCTCACCACTCAGTAAAGAAACTTCTGAGTAAAACCCTCGAGGATTTTCGGAGGTTCCCCATAACTCATAGGATTTATAATTTTATATACATGAAGGAAGTAAAAGACACCCATAAATGACACGAGAGGCTAGGTAGACGAGAGTAGAAGGGAGAGCGACTTCTGGTCGAATATTCTTTTCCTTCTGGTGCCGGAAGGTTAACCGTGGCGCACTTGGTGGTCTCTCTGCATGTTCGGGCATGTTCCAGAGCTGCGTCGGAGATTTAGGGTTTGGATGGCCATCAGCTTGGCTCCTGGAGACGACGTCTCACTGATATTTCCGGGGCAGCGGTGCTATGTGCTTTGCAAGTACGAGTACGGCGTGGGCGCGATCTCACTTGCTATCTCTCTTTGATCCTACCAATGGGGAACAGAGGCAGGACAAGGTATACCATCCATCCGCCTAGTCCATTTTGTGAAGGGTAGAGCTGATCCAGCGTTGGTGGGACTTCTGTCGGAACCTTCGGTGTTTTGTTGCTTCACTTCCTAACTTCCCAGGATCTGGTTTGTAGGTGCTAATGATTGAAAGGTCCTCAAACCATGTGTGCATGAGCGTTTATGACTAAGTAATTATTATGAGTACCCTCACCAGTTCCTGCTCACGTCTTGATAAGACGATGCAGATATATCCATGTACGCCGCCATATGCCATGTCATACCGTGATTTTATCCAGCGCCAAGCTCCCCCGCCTCGTACTCGCCATTAAGATTCCCAAATCGTACACAACCGCCCGAATTACAAGCCATGAAGAACTCCACCACGCCCCAATCCGCCCTGCGTCTCAACCATTACCCTCTACCTCTGTTTCTGTCTCTTTCTCCTCCCTGTTCCTGCCACCACATCCCCTTCCTCATCAACTTCCGTGTCACCACCATGCCCTTTCTCCCTGCGGTGCATCCTTAAATTATCACTCCTATTGAATGAGCTGCCACAGCCAGTAAATGGACAGGTGAATGCCTTAACCTCGCCCACGGCAGAATGTTGCGTCCGGCGATGCCGTGCTAAATTCGACGCCTTCCAGCGTTCTTCTCCCTGGGGCTCGTAGCCGCAGGCGCATCGGTATTTGCTTTTACGCTTTTTGGGCGTTTCGGGCGACGAGCTTGGTTGTAATGGGGATTGTGCCATCAGAGATGTATTGGAGACGTGCGAGGTCGCGGAAGCTGTGCTGCATGTTGAGGTGCTTCGGTTGATTGTGGCGGTTGGTTGAAGACATTTCGGTTCTCTGTACGTCGTGTTAGTAATGGCCGCAATACAAAAGCTGCACCAGACATGTCAGCTTACATTTCTGGCATGAGTGTCTTGTCTGCTTCTCGTGAGAACGCGACAACGCTCTTTTGGATTTGTTGCAGAGGCAAATTTGCACTGTCCTCGTCATCAGAGGTATCGCTTCCAGTGAAAAGATCGTCGTCTAGCAGTCGCTTAAGTTTTGAAATATCTCGTAGATGATACGACGTCCGTGAAGAGTTTTGCTGTGCGTACAGTGCATCAAAGAGCTCCGCTACTCGGCTTACAAGTCTCTGGCTGAGATGATCGTCCCTCTCCGAATCCTAGTTCCTCGTCAGAAATCAAGTCCAACCATGAGTCCTCTCGCGCTCACCTTGCCGATTCCAAGTAAAGCAAGTTCAACCCCACGGAAGTCCTTGATGTGGGAATGCTTGACTTGATCCTCAACCCTAACCAAATCCTCAATCAAACCATCGGCATAGAATTCTGGGATCAGCTTCCCCATGATCTGTGTCTTGATGTTGAACAAAAGTTCGTCGTGCGGCCTGATTTCACTGGAGGTTGGTGAGAAGTCAGCCATTCCTGTCGACCTGGCGCATATCTCAAGATCTAATGCTTACGTTAGTTCTGGCTCAAACAATTTGAGGATTTATTTACCATCCAGAAGATCCTTGCAGGTGGTGGAGAGATACGTGGCTGAGTCTGCGTCGGCCACCCGCCCCAAACGTATCTCTGAAGATGGCCGCCAAATTGCCTTCACAATCCCTCCATAAATGTCTCTCTGCTCCTTCACAGCCAACGCATCGACCAATCTGAAAGCAGCCTCGAACAATTGCTGAGCATTAACAGGCTTTCGGGTTTGCACTGTCAAAGTGCAAGCATAGACAATATGCGTGAAAGCAAAGATCGATATTACAGTGTTTGGCCCCTCTCCAGTTCTGAATAGATCGGCCAAAATGTCAAGGCCGATTGACGCAGTCAACAGTGGTGACAGATCAAGGAGATCCATGACTAGTGGCGTTTTTTGGAAGCCCTTCAAGATTGCCTTAGAATGTTGAAGTTGCTCTTCCAGGATCTCTGCGAAGTAATGGAGCAGTTCTGAAGTGCTAGACCATCTACTCTCATCTGCCTTACCAGTGTGTTCTGTGGGGTTGTACGTAGCTGGAACAGAAGCTGCAAACGGATTGGTCGATGTTGCGGGAGAGATGGGTATGTACGAAGACCATGGGTTCGAGATAGTCCGCTGCACTGTGACACCGAAAGGATTGAAATCAGGCGTCTTGTCTGTCGAAAAATCATACACGGGGCTTGTCGCTATCGAGTTGTTCCAGGAACTGGCATTGGTTGACGTGGACAGAGTAGAGTTGGAAAAAAGTGTATTAGCGCTTGCTTCACTCTCGGTGGGTGATATTGTGATCGTGGGCCATGACTGGTATGTCATAGTGTTGTTCTCGGGGCTCAGGGGAGAGATGACGAAAGGCGAGTCTATCATTCCTGGATTGCTGAATGGAGAGGTGTCTTGGGTGTTGATTTGCGGGAGATTCTGTGTGTTACAGGTCAAAGCTGGACGAGGACTTGCCCAGGAACGAGGCTGGTGCTGTGACTCTGCAAAACCGGAGTTCTGGAGCTGGTGTACCCTGGTGTTAAATGATTGATAACCTTGCTCTGGCTCTGCTCGAGTCGCTGTTGGCGCAACGTATGAGGACAATTGATTGAAGTTATTATATTGTGATTGGGGTAGCATGTGAGAGGATGGACGTGTGAATTGCTCCATCGAAGAGCTCGCGCACTTGTCTGGGGTATCGGGCCACCAGTTGTGCTTTTCGTCCCACAATAAATTCGATTCGTCCAATACAATCTCAGGCTCATTCGATACCGGCATTTCACAGATGTACGAGTCGGGCAGTTCACATTGCGTCGGATATGGGATATCCCAAGAGGCAGCCTTACATTCAACCTGGGGAGTGGTACCTGGGGCCTCGGTCTGCCATGTCGTCTGGGGTTTAGATGTTGCTGATGGAAGCGGCGCATCAGGCGAGAACCCCCAAGCATCATGTTGATTTTTCGCCATTCCAGACCTCTCCAAAAAGTCAGACCAAGGCTGCTCTTCAACGGCTTGAGCACCCCCACCATCAAGCTCAACGTAATTCTCCTTCCGGTGAGAGCTTGGCCCGAGTTTGGAGAAAAACCTCTTTGCGACCGAGGATGCCCTGGATGGGCAACGTTTGCAGTGAAACTTGCTGACTCGTTCTCCCTTCCTACAGTCTAGACACCAGTATCGTCCCTTGGATAAGTGGACACAATGATAAAGATGCTGGCACATTGATTCCTTATCAGGGAACTCCAGTGTACACTCGAGCAATGGGCATTGTCTCTGCGCCTTGTCGTCCGGAGCAAATTTCTTCACGCAAATCGATGTGATGAAGCGTAATTCAGCCGTCTTATGGCGCGGGAAGTCTCGAAATCTATAGCAAGGCGTCAGTAAGGGCCGACATCTCGAGCGAGGTGACTTGCACGCAGGTGTCATGCTCCGGGCTCTCATGCGGTCGAGTTGTGCTACGTTGCGACCGTTTCCTCTTGAGGCCAAGATGTGTGGGCACATCGATGCCGCTGCCGAAGAAAGTGGAAGAATTCATGATTTGCGCAATTGGGGTGGTTGCAGCTGCTGGTGTCTCAATTCCTAACGGCGTATAGCTTGCCCAACTTCCAAATTCACGACGGGCGATGAATGAAGCGCGAAAGGACCAACTCTGGCCGATGATGAAATGCACTTGCCCGGTTTTAAGAAAGAAGATCCATCGGTGGCAGAGGCGTGTGTTCTAGGACTCAAGATCCAGGACTTGGGCAAGTACAGACCGTCACGTCAGTACGCAAGCACCGGCCTGAGCTGGAACCGACGGGCGAGGGATACTCATGGCCGCCGAGATGCAGGACTTAGATAGGAATCCGTGCCTGCAACTGGGAAGCAGGGTATGACCGAGTCGGGCGACTGATTGGAGCAACGTCTGGCCTGGTCGCAACGGCAGGTTGATTGTGGGGGGTCGTCCAGCTGGTGTGGTAAGGCTGAGCTGACGAGCTGAGCTGGCGATGCGAAGGCGGCCCCCTCAGTCTGCCTTGTTGCCTTGTCTTGGTTGGTGCAGGGCCAATGTTGGCTGCGAATCGAGTCTTGCAGTTGCCCAAGGGGGGTTAGCTGGGCCCCCATCTCATGTCAGCATTGGTGTGGTCGTTCCTCAGCTGCAGCCATGATGCTGCGCGACTTTGCGTGCAGCCCGGCAGGACTACACCGTCTGAGACACAAACCTGTGCGCGCCGAGAGGCTGGGTCTCTGGATGAGCCTCTGCCTCTGCCACTGCCATAGGGCTGCGCGATGCTGGACCCGTACCGGCCGTAAGGCATTGGCCGGCCGCGCAGTCCGCTCACGTGAAGGACTTCCCTCAAGCTGAGAATAAATCGAACGCGCGGAAGCAAAGGGCCAACTGCGACAAGGCACAGTCTGCTCAAGAAAGCCTGAACCAGAGCAGCACCAAGGACAGGAAGGCCCCCAAATCTCGACATCTTGGTGGGGGCATCATAATATGCAACGCAGCCGACGACAGGCAAGCAAAAGTATTGATCTCGTGTCAATCAAAGTCGACCGCTCCGTCGAAACGATATACCGCGGTGTATATATACAGACTTCGAAGACCACCCAAGTCGATGGAGGGAACGCGCCCTATATAACCCTTTGTCTCCCTCCCTTCAGATCTACCCGGCCTTAAAATAGACCCTCGACACGCTCCAGTGGCGTCGCGGGTTGCTAAACATAGAAACATCGTTCGCAAGATCACCCTTCACAGTTGTCATCAGAGCTGGAGGGAGCGCGGCATAGATGCTGGCCGTCGAGAGATGAGGTGCGAGGTTCGCGATGCCTCGAGTGGAGACCGGTGATCCGTGACTGAGCACAGTGCATGCTTCGGCCGCCGTGCAAACCGGGCGCGATGCGAGTCCTACATTAGCTGCGGATCCGGTGACCAACCATGATAAGCTGCTGCTCACGCCAACGGCTCGTTGCTTGGCTGACGATCAAATCCTTGCAATGTGCTGCAAAATGGCTGACTGGATTTCCCGCCACCCTTTGGCAACGCCTAGCTCGTCTAAATTATGGTATAGTATACATTTTACGCCGGTAAGAACCGCAGGCTCAAGAAGGGTGCATGCAGAGGTGAAGGAAAGGGCCAGTATGTACGAATCTCTCCAAATATGATATGTATCAGTACGGCGGCTTCGCCACGTTCCCCCGTTCGCTAAAGCTTCCCACCTCGATCCCCTTCAGCAGGTTCTCCAAGTCCGTCACGACTCCGTTGTCGTCCCCCCAGACCGTTTTTTCCGACGGCAGCCCCCGATTCTTCGAGTCCCGTTTGATACTGCGACTGGTGCGATTGGCATGGGTCACAGCGTGGTCCTGCACGGCGGTGGTCTCCCCAGCAAGCGAGGCTGGCAGCGGCGGTACGGGAGGAACCTCTTCTTCCAGCTCATCCGGGTGCTCAGCTGTCCCGGTAGGATTGGATGACAAAGGACTTGGATCTCCGATGGACGAGACACGATCTCGGGATTTGGACCGTGCTCGGTCGTTGGAGCCTTGCTGGGAAGCCGCGCGCGCCACGTTCTCCTGGCCGGGATTGAACGACAATTCGGAAACCGTAAAGTCCATGCTCACCATGCTGTCGCTGCTGGCATCGCTGTGTGTAGGTCCAGCTTGCGAGTTAGGAAGCCCGCTCTGCTGGCCGGAGAGCACTCTTTTGAGTTGGTCTACCCGTGTGACGGATGCACGACTTGACTCACTGGCTGGCGACGGGGACGGTCCACTTTCTTTCCTCATCTTGCGTATGGAGCCTAGTCCTCCTACAAGACCGTACGTTGAGTTCGGTCGACTCCGACCGTGGTGTTGGCCGGCGGGAGAATGCGTCCTGCTGTTCGAACCATTCAGATTTCCATTTACAGCAAGGAAATTTCGATGTGCAAGTGTTCCAGAACGTGAACCACTGAGTGATACCGTCTTGGTACTTTCATGGGCATGGGCAATGACAGATTCTTTGGTCCACTCTAGCATCATCTGATCCTTAATCTTTTCTGGCATCAGACTGCCTTGTGGTTCTGGCTTATCGGAAGTCGTAGCCAGGATAGGTTGGGAAAAGCTACGTCCCGGAGACGTTGGTGGGCTTGACGGCGGCGACAAGAGTGACTCTTCATATGCAAGGGAAATCAGCTTGACTAACTGGAATCGGTCGTCGAACGGTAACAGAGATTCTGTCTCGACCTTGTCCATGGGGATATCATTCCCAGTGGCGGAGCCTGGCATTCCAATATTCTCCAGAGACAGTGGTGGGATTCTAACACGTGCCACCCAAAATCCTTTGCTTTGCCTTCTTGAGATTTCGCTCTGGATTGCTCTACCAACAGCGGATGCTTCGAAATCGAAGATCTCAGCCAACATCCAGAAATATCCATGACAGAGACTGCCAATTCGGACCTTGGCCAGTGGTCGCTCAAGCTCTTGAATATCTTCCTGCAGTCTAAAAATCATTGGCAATCCATGCTTGACAGCATTGACGCCGAGTTTTCCAACCAGACTCGTCAGAAGTAAGTGCAACAGAACAATGTCGGCCTCGCTATCAACAAATTGAAGGGCGTTCTCATAGATAGCAAGATGCAGTAGTTGTAGGAAATTTGTTCGGTCAGGCTTCGATGGCTTCTCCCGATGATTAGACGCGTTCGACACAGCACGTTTTGACAAGCCAATGGCTGAATCATCTCGGTTGGTGCGCATTAAACTCTTTGGTGAGTCGTCGAGCGCCTTCAGATCCGACTTTGTCATCTCTTGATTAAGCCATGTAAGAAGAGCATCGACGTAGGCTTTCCTGACTCTTCCATCGCTATCGCGTAGGAGCCATGGTGTACCTTCCCATACCTTGACCTGTACACGGTTTCTCTGTAATGTACCACCTGCCATTTTCTTGCGACTGCTTGCGACAAGCAAAATCTTCTTGATAGATTCTAAGGCTGAAAGTTTTGCGGTACCGAAAGAAAAGAAACCGTCGGTGTGCGAATCTTCTACAATGTCGACCTTTTCTGCTAAAGCACTCGTTGCAGCGTCTGAGTTCTCAATTGCCGCCGTGGAACTGGCAACACTTGACATTGGCGACGGCTTCAACCTAAATAAAATAGTAGATACCATGTCAGAGATTTGGTCTGCATAGTAGATGTGAGTAGCCAGATTGCCGATACAAGATTGCAGACGAGCCAAAAGAGCTCTCCTAAGGTTCGAAGGTGTAGTGACGAGCTCGGTGGAGGCCGCAGCACTTTGAGAAGCTGATGTGTCAGTAGATTCTTGGCCAGCTCCTGGGACGCTTTCTTGTTGTAGATGTGCGGCTCCGCCAAGCTGCAATATTCTCAGAACATGTTGAATCAGACCCAACAACACATCCATTACACTCAAACCAATCAGGTTGATATCTGACTGTAACAAAGAATCCACCATGGTAGTCAAGACCAACTGCTGTTGAAGATTGTTCTCAAGGAGTGGGCTTCGTACGAGGGCGTCCATAGCGGTGACCAGTAACACGTAGCGATCTTGCACAGGAGTCCATCTAGTCTCCATTTCAAATATTCGGGTTGCCCACCCACGATATGGAGCGCCAGTCTTTCCCTCAAGAACAGGCTGATTCTGCGCGACTCGGTCTGCAATAAACTTCAGCGTGGCTGTTGAACTGCCGTATATTTGGGAGCGGTTGTTGGCAACGAATAATTGCTTGAGGCACTGAATAGCCAAAAGTCCCAAATCCTCCTCTGCAACTCTATCAACATCCGCTGCGGTTCCCGACAGGGCGACAGCATTTGCATCGTCTACAGTGTCGACCGTTCTGACGGTGGAGTAACTTGAACGGCGTCTTGTCAGCTTTTCTTGCTCAGTCTTTTCTTCCGCCTTGAGTCTGTGGAGCAGTACATCCAAGAATGCCTGATCGCCGGTCCACATGTTCTCCAAAAGTATTGGCACAATCACATTCAACTGTCTTCCTGCCACTGAAGACAAGGCATCAGCAGACGCTACGCTCTTGATAGCCTGTAGCCCAACATTCCTCCATCTCACAGCAACAGGGGCGCTTATGGGTGTCTTGCTTGGCGGTGATTGAGTGGATGCAAAGGACGCATAGATGCCCACGATCTGCTCATACTGTATTAGGTATTCCTGATCTGCCGCGAGCGAGGCTCCATCGTGGTGTTCACAGAACGTGTCGAAGGTAGGTATGGACGATTCCACCATGGTAATGTCGCGGGACCGGAGAATGAGGTTGAGAATCTTGAGCATGTATGGTGCATAGAGGGGCAAATCTCGAGGGGCCTTCTCAATCAAACTGGCAAGTATCTGAAGGGTAACCTGGACATCGCTGTTGAGTTTCGTCAGCAGTGTGCGGGCCCAACAAACCAACCCTCCTCGTAGAAGCAGACATACCCTATCCGCGCACGCCAAACATCACTGGCCGTCTTCTTCTCCAAGAACGCGCCGACCTTCTGCACCTTACTCCGCCGGGTTGTCGCATAGTACAGCAGGTAGCTGAGTTCGCTGGAATTAGGCTTGACATCAACAGCACCCTTGGTCATTCGCGGGTAGCATTTGAGGATCAGGACCTGGTGCTTCGGGCGACATTTCTGCCGTATGGCATGCATTGGCTATTATCTTCGTAGGCGTGAGGCACAGCGAGGAAGCCTACAAGGAGGAGACGATCTGGCAAGAAGTTCCACAGTGGCGCTCAGACGTTCCAGACTGCAGGGCAGCAATCCGCAGGACGACAGGAGTTGGACGGAAGATGTTAGCAAGGTAGGGAAGAGATGTCATATCATGAAGAATGGTCGGTGGGGGGAGATGGCTGTTGCAAAAGGCAGGTGGCAGATATGGATTTGTTGTTCGATGCGAAGCTGACCTGGAGTCGCCCACAATTTCCGAAGCCCGATCGGCGTCATAGCTAGCCTGGACTCGCGGACCCGTCTTCACAGGGCATCACTGCACCATGACCCTCGCAACGTGTTGCGGCCTGACCACTTAGGCGAAAAGCGGAGGATGACATCAAATCTGCCAGTTGGACGTCTGCTGTTCATGCAGCGGCGCACATCCTGCACCAAGCAAACAGGGAATTGCGCTCCAATGCATCTTCCTCCTGAATTGGGTTGCGGCTAGTTTGCTGCGTAGATGATCGTGTTCGTCCGATGACAAGCAAGGGCGAGATTCGAGATCCTGCATGTCTTATTCTGGGAGGCCCCTAGCTAAATGGTGCTGCTGCGGTGCCGTGTACCTGTCTCCAGGAAAGAGCCTCAGGGTCCTTCTAGTGCTTGCTAGCCTGGGACTACTCGAATGGGGATCTAGACCTTGTGTACGGCGGTATGCATAAAAGATGTTCTGTCAATAAAATCCATCCTCTGCTATGCTATGTACAGGGTACCGGCTGAGTGCTTACCCCAGCACGTATCAACTTAGGTACTAAGCTCGTAAACGTCTGCCCAAACCACCGAGCGTGTGTACCTAGACGATGGATGTACGGAGTACCGGTCAAGTGGTTCAATATGCTGAGATTGCATTATCCTGGGTCTAATCGTCAACTCTTCCCATTTCTAACATGTCCCCAAAGTCTATACTAAAATACAAAGTGCTTTCTCTGTGTGAACATAAGATACTGAGGGTAACATCAGGTGTGCCCAACTCGACAAGGTTGTCAAAGCTTCGCCTTCTCCGTGCCATCCGGCTTCAGCCGTACGACGCCCTAACGCTTATGATTAGCTGTTGATTCAACAAGATGATGATTCCTCTGACAACTTACCTCTTGGAAACAGGTTGCAATCAAAGTCCCATCCGCGGTAAACAAGTGCTGTTTAACAAGACCTCTTCCATCACCAGCCCAAGGACTGTGCATCTCGGTAAACATCCATTCATCTGCTCTGAACCTGCGTGGCTCGTGGAAATAGATCGTATGATCCAGGCTAACCATCATGCTAACCTCAGGCCGCTTCTGTTCGTTGTCAAGATCGTCCCCAAAGCCCTCCATCCTCTTGAGTTTCAGCAGGTTTTCATCTATATCATCCAGGACGCCGTCGTTGGATTTCTTGGGCGAGGGAAACCGCCATAGATTGTGAACTCTGGAAACCGTGCCAATGAAATGACTATCCGACATGTATGCCAGTGCCGAAAGATGTGCCTGGTGTCCACCCTCAGCACTTATCCTGCCACGAGCTTTCGTCCAGTGCCTCGCCGTTTTCTCGTGAGGATGTTCCGAGTCTGCATTGAAAAGCACTTCGGTTCTAGTCGTAAACGGGCTTCCAGCTGCTGTCAACGAGGCACTGTCGTCGTCGTCAGGTTGCTGGACCTCAGCGGGTAGCGGAACCGCGTGGTTGACGGTCTTAGCCCCGCCACTCTTCTCTCGGACAAAGGACATGGTCGTTGTAAAGATACAGGCCCCCTTCTGTCGCGCTTGCACGGTTCTTGTGGCGTAGCTCCTGCCTTCACGCACGCGCTCGACATGATATAGGATCGGGATTTCGGAATCGCCAGCCAGTACGAAGTAGCAGTGCATGCTGTGCACGGTAAAGTTGTGTGGAACCGTTCGCTGGGCTGCTGAAAGGCATTGTGCAATAACCGCTCCGCCATAGATCCCCCGCGCTCCGCGTGGATGCCATAATGGCCTTGTGTTGGTGAAGATGTCCTAGAATCTTGGGTCAGCGATTGCTCAGCGTACGGAGATGGCATTCGGGTCGCAAACCGGTCCAATGACACCCAATTCCGTCAATTCCAGGACATTCTCAATTGCTGACTTGGACGGGTCCAAAGGAGGTGGGCGAACGAGGGTGGATCGATCAGCCATGATAGCAGATAGAGCTGACAGCGATGCGGCGGAAATTGTGGAGAGGTGCGGCAGAGGTTGGGCAGAGGTCGGAAAGGAGAGAGCCTCAGCTTGTTGGAGGTTTGAAATAGGAGACGCGAACAACTACTTAACCCTGAAGCCCAAATAACACTTTTCATCCTCCGCTGCAGAAGTGGTCCAGCAAACTAATTTCTTACCAGTGATGATGGAGCCTTGTTATTTGAGCCGAGGTCCAAACCGACATGGGCGCTTTGGCCGGAATTGAATTTTACGCGCGGAACTACATGGGCAGATGCAAGGGTTGCCACGAGCCGGTAACCTTCACATGGCTATCTTGCCCGAATTGTGCAAGCCATCCGAAAGCCATCCTCATGCTCGGGTGGTGTTGCATCCAGTTCACGTATCTGGGTATTCGGAAGCAGACGTCTTGGCAGCAGAAGGGCTTCGACTCAACCGAGCAATATGGTGCTAATGGCTGAAACACAACCAAAGTGCCCGAGCAATCCCTCTGTGGCGATTAACCACGACGTCAAACATAGGAATTAAGGATTCACGTACGTGTTGAAACTCGATGGGGTCTGATTCCTCAGGTTATAAATACTTAGTGTAATTGGTCCCCAGAGACAGTCAAGCGAACAATACTAAAATGACCAAGTCAGTAAGTGAAGTCAGCAATAGCGAAGCACAAGTCAGCGGTTGATAAAATTGTATTGGTTGGAACGAGTCCTTTCTCAAGAAAACTTCAGCTGTTGGGCCGTGATTGGCAGAATGAATTCCGGAAGCTTAGCTGGACATCACTCTTCGCATATGCTTTCGGTCTATTTACCTTCATATTGAAGTCCTACAACTACAGCTACTCTCTCGACGCATCAGCGTCACTGCACTATCTTTATCTTCCAAAGTTATGCACGAGTCACAAGCTTTCCAACATCAGGTTTATCACCAAAGTACCGTGGGAAATAAGCTGGGTGCTAGTATTTGCATCTACGTCCATGACTGACAGAGCGGCTGTCGCCGAAGAAAGGATGGGGGGGGTGGGCTTGTGACGATGCCGATGGTAAATC
Organism: Coleophoma crateriformis; assembly: GCA_003369635.1. NCBI lineage: Eukaryota > Fungi > Ascomycota > Leotiomycetes > Helotiales > Dermateaceae > Coleophoma > Coleophoma crateriformis. The sequence goes on from PDLN01000002.1 coordinate 2,555,727, forward strand.
AATTCAAAAAGAAAACATGGGCCGTCAGAAATGTCCTCACTATTTCTAGGTTGAAAGAATCTCCAAGCACGAGCCAGATCTTGATTTCCATATTCGCCGTGAAAACCGACTGGGGAAACAGGAGAATGTTGTCTCTGTTAAATTCAAGCCACGAGGGGAATAGGAACAGCAACAGTCAAACAATCTGGAATAAGCAGATGGTTCCAAAATATTAGTTGAGCAAGATCATGAGCATCGTTCATCCTCGCAAATATCCCACTCTTCTAAAATACCCCAACCAGTTCTAAATATCTACCTAATGGCTAGCAAATTCGGCATCACGATCAGGAGGGTTCCAATCCTCCAAAAATCCCAGCCCATCGCAGAACCAAATGCAATATAAACCCAAATAACCCGGTGGTCCTCCAATCAGAGCTCAACACCGAGCAAAGGGGGCAATTGGTCTAGTGGTATGATTTCTCTTTAGCAAGCTCGATTCGATTCGCATCGGAATCCCGCAATCTTAGAGAAGGTCCTGGGTTCAATTCCCAGATTGTCCAAAATCTGATATGTTTCTTCGCATGGTTTCCCAGGAGCTTGCGGAGTTACATTTTTTTGCCTCCCTTTTCATCGTCTCTTGATCCATTTGGGGATTTTTCTTTTTGAGCAGCGGAGAGGACAGATGGTCGAACGGGTCTGTTCACAACCCCTGGACCCTTCGGTTCGGTTGTGGGGTGGATGCGTGGAATGCCCCACGGCCCTGGCCCGCCATTTTGGGGGTTGCCGGTAAGCGAGCATGGCGGTGGTTGTAGGGAAACATTGTAGGGAGGTAACCGGTGTGGCGGAAACGGGTGAGGTGAGAGCTCTTCTTGCGCTGGAGAATATAATGCGCTGGATGGGAGGCAGCTGGTGCATCGAGGTTGAAATGATGCTGTGGCCAACAACAATTGAGTGGATCTAAAAAGTAGTATCAAGGGTTGCACAGAAACATGGCCATAGCTACTCGTAGAAGCGCATCTATATTTCTCAGCGCGAGATCTATGATCAATGGGATTTCTTCCAACTTGCATCTCATTCCATCCTACTTGACTACACTCTTCTTTTAATCTGAGGCTATTCGTATAGAGGTATCTGCTCTGACATTGACAATCGTTATAGAGGTAGGCTTGATCCCAAAGGCCAACCAAGACAGTTCCTCCATCGCTTGACTTATTGAGCAATGGTCTATGTCCACTACTTCAACGGCCACCTCGACTTAACCTTCGCCCCAAGGCCAGCTCTCTCTACAACCTCATGTCCTCTCCTCTGCGCCTCTCTCCAAACCGCCTCCTCGTCCATCGACAGCAATACACCACCCTCTACAACAACCCTGCCATCCACAACCACCAAATCGACATCCCTCCCCGTAGCCGAATAAACCACAGCACTGACGGGACTATATACGGGCTGCATTCCTACCTTTCTTACATCAACCGCCACAAAATCGGCCTTCTTTCCAACCTCTAGGCTGCCAATCGTATCGTGCAGCCCCAGCGCTCTCGCGCCGTTGATCGTCGCCATCTCCAGCACTGTCTCGGCCGGCACAAGGGTCGGGTCCATGGACTGGGCTTTGTGGATGATACCCGCGAGCTTCATCTCCTGGAAGAGATCATTCGTGTTGTTGCACGGAGCGCCATCGGTGCCGAGTCCGACGTTAACCCCAGCGTCGAGTAGATCCGGGACGCGCGCGATGCCCGAGGCCAGTTTGGCGTTTGAGGTCGGGCAGTGTGCGACGTGCGTGTTGGTCTTTGCCAGGGCGGCGATATCCGAGTCGTCGAGATGCACCATGTGCACCAGGACGGTGGACGGCCCCAGCAGGTCGACGGAGCTGCAGTAGGACATGGGCGTGTGATTGAGAGAGGCGAAGTATGCCCTGTCGGCGGCTACTTCGGCGCAGTGCATGGTGATAGGGATGTTCTTCTCGCGGGAGAGCGCGGTCATTTCTCTGTAGAGATCATCCGAGACTCTTTGCTTTCGTTAGCAAGCACCCATAGAGGATAATCTCAGCCAGAGGTAGGCTAGACACACTTACCCCCCAGGTGTGCGTGCTCCAAACCATACCTTGATGCGCCCATTCGCAGCACCGTCCCATCTCTCATGCATCTTCAACACACCCAGCAAGCTCGTCTCGCGATTCTCAATCAAGCCCGGATGCATCGCCCATTTAGGATCTCCGGCATATTTCCCGGAGTCCATAACAATCTTGCCCAGACAGCCACGAATGCCACTCTCCTCCACAGCCTTACAGAGACCATCGAAGCCATACCGGTCTGCAAACTGTAGTTTTCACTTAGCGAACGGGACCAAAACAAGAGTGGAGGAAAGATAACAGATCTTCGAAGCTGGAAACACAACGCACCATACTTTCAAGAAAACACGTCGTCCCCGTCTTCAGCATCTCCGCAATACTGATCCGCGCAGCGGCATAGCCATCCTCCGGGGTGAAATTCCCTTGCAGGACCCAGATCCTCTCGCAGAGCCAAGAAACAAGTTCTAGATCATCTGCAGCACCTATATTCTCCAGCCAAGCCCATCAGCCTCGAAACCAAGAGAGAAAGAGAGAGAAAATTTCAAAAGGAAACGAGATGCAGAATATTATCTGAAGAAATCAAGATCCATATTGCCCAAACCAATCAAACCCCACCCGAATCTTCGAGTCGGCGGAGGGGAATTCTAATCGCACTCACCCCTCAGCAAAGTCTGCGCAGTATGTACATGCGTACTAATCAGGCCAGGAATGACAATCCTGCCCTCGAGATTCCTTTCCTCCTCTTTCGTGCCCTCGTCTACCCCCGTGATATATCGCTGGATCAGCACATCGCTCTTCCCGATATCAGCGATGGTGTCGCCCTGTACGAGGATCGCTCCATCGACGATGATATCGCGGGAGGGATTCAGGGTCAAGATGGTGGCGTGCGTGTATAGCATCTTGCCTACCCTTTGTTGGATCTGTTTTTTTTTGTCGTTTTCTGCTGGGTCGGTTCTTTGGTGTGTGGGTGGGAGAAATGGGGGTTAGACAAGAAAAATTCTAGAGAGCAATTGCACCTTCACCACCAAAAGGGCGAGAAAATCCAGCTGAATATAAATGCGCGGCGGTAGATAGGTCAACACACACTCGCAAACTCCTCGTAGACTTGTAGAGTGAGTGACTGGATAGGAACCCGGCTATCTCCTCCACGGAACGGGACGGATTGATCTAGCCTACCAGGTAGCTCGTTGACCGTTCCGACACAGCGATTGCTCAATGATGCACCTGCGGTTTCGAGATGCAGAGGGCTTGCTTTATTTTGCTGATTGGCGTTGACACCGAACATCTACATGAAGGAGAGATATGAGAAGGAGGCGGGCATGGCGCATGAAGGTCGGAGGTCCCCGCCGGGTCGAGGTGATTGAGCACCTTTACCCCACGCTTGCAAAGGCGTGCAAAGTTAGTTCCGTCCCGCTCTTCGATGCGAGCAGCTCTCCCATGACTGGTGTTTGTGTTGACGCACCGAGGCAAGGGAGAAGGATACCGAGTCTCTGCGCATCGGAGGGAGGTTTTACATGCATATCTTTGCTGGGAAGACAAGAACCATAACGCCATGCTATCCCTTTACTCGCTTACCTTGGTACGGTTCGGTACGGTACGGCACGTCGCCGTTCACATCCGCAGCTACCCTCTCGCTTTGACCTTGCATCTACACACATTCACTCAGCCATGGAGTCAAAGACATGGATACAGATTCGACCAACTTGTTCAATAAGGTTACGTATATCAAAAAAAGGTAGAGAAGAATATTTTCTCGAGATTCAAGAATTGTAACATCACTTGACACTTACAACATCTCAATATCTCCAATTCTTTTCTTTTCTCCGATCGAGTGCCAAATCAAACCAAGTCCTTGCCATGGCTACGGGCCCTATCCCCTCAACCCTCAGCTCCCCCCACATCATCATCCACATCCGCCGCGAATCGACCAATTCGATACATTATCTCCTCGGACTATCCCATTCGTGATCAAACCAATCACCTCTCCTGGTCTTTCTGCAGCTGCTGTCTATAAAGCCAATCCTTCATGGAAATGAGCTTCTCAAATGGGGTATGCGTGAAACGAGTTTATAAAACCATTGGACACGCAAGCAAGCCTCTTTCTCTTATTGCTCCATTTTAGCACGCATCGCAAAAAAAGAACTTGCTCCGCCCCAAACCCAAACAACGATAAACGAAAGATGAACGACGACGTGACGTGATGACAAAGGGGGTATTGGCGCGAGTGGGGAAGGGGTGTTTTTGATACAAAGTGTTGTGGTGTTGGCTAGTGCTGGGGCTGATGATGTTATTGTGCTTCAGGGGTCGTAGGATGTCGTGATGTGCATGAAGTTCCAATCAATTCCAGGATCCGCTGAACATATCGTCGTTCTTGCATCTGATCGATTGGATTGTGATAGGGGGATAAACAGAGCAAATGGCGGCCGAGGACAAACCCCTCTGAATGACCAGCCATATAACGAAGAAACATAATGCAAAAGACAACCAGAAATCTTTCGTCAGTGTCAAACACTGGACGTCAGAGTTTTGGCATCCATCAAGGCGGTGTCTCATGTTGATTGGTTGATTTGTCTTTTCACTTGCTCCCGAGCCCATCGAGCGGTATCGATCGTTCGAGCTTGGAATTCGCGGTTGGATTTGGTGTCCTTGATCATGGCCGTGAGCCAGTCAGCACGGTAAAAGTTTGCAAACTCTCCGTTGGGGAAAGCTTCAGCAAGATCACTATGATGGTTAGCGAATTTCAGAGCCTGTTGGACAAAGATCTTACCCAATGACACCCATAGCAGCTCGCATTAATGCCTCACTTCGGTTCTGGTCGAGCCAGACAGTGTTGAGGAGGGTGAAGATGGACTCAACATATGGTTGGAGAAGTTGTGCTAACGAGTTTAGTAAATGCGTGTTTTGGGTGTGGGTTTTAGTCATACTCTTATCTCCAGCCTTCATGGCACCGATGATTCCACCCCAAGCATCCATGATACCCTCGCGAAGGGAAACGACATAGTCGAACATCTCATAAGTACCGTCAGCAGCAGCTTGAACGCTAGCTGCTTGTTGGAGAACCTGTGCTACAACGGACAGGTAAGTCTCGAAATGTCCACCGATAGCGCCGGCAATATCCCCAAAGCATTGAAGGATCGCGGGCTTGAATTGGTTGGCAAGTGCGGTACTCTGTATATAATTAGCAATGCAACTTTGAGTTAAGATGTTAAACCTACTCTCAAGTTGTTCAACAGATAATTCATAAATGTGTCGCAGTATGGTTGAGACAATGGTCCCATCGATCGAGTAATGTCACTGACTAAACCGATAGCCATCGAGCACAAACTTGGCTCTTCTTGATTACCAAGAGCATTGTAAAGGAATGGAGAGAAAGCCTCCATGTAGGTGCTGAAACCATCCTCAAGTGCATTAGCCAAACTGCTGACGGTGGCAAAGACTGCATCGGGAACGACGGATTTTGGTCCACAAGAGCTGAGAACTTGAAGCAAGACGTGCATGATACGGTCTGCTTGTGGTTGAATCTCCTTCTCGAGACGTTGGACGATGGCCATAAGAACGGCAGCCAAGCTAGTCTGCATCTCCTCAAGAGTAATAGTATCCTCAACACTGACAACTTGAGCGCGGAGTGGAAGAGTTCCCTCAAGACGGCCAAGAATAACATCAGAAAGCGAAGCCACAGCTGGCAAGCTGTCATTTGCAGCGTTCTGAACAAAAGTGCTCAACACTTCGTAGGCCGCAGTCCGGAGTTGGTTGTCGGCATCAGTCCTCTCAGTAACTTGAAGAAGGCGGCTGATACTTTCGTTAAAGTGAGGTGACAAGGGGTTCTCTTGGCAACCAATCTCACCAGAGAATCGCTCAGCAAGATTCATGAGTGCCCAGCAGCATGAGCCGGCCATCTTTGGGCTGCTGACCAGTCCTGCAAACAATGAGGCGATGAGTTGAGGAAGGTGTACAATTGGATCGATAGCTTCTGAGCATGCCTCCGTGATTCTACCAAGAGCATATGCAGCAGAATCCTTCACGTGGATAGATTCGTCCTCCATCATGCTGATAAGTACGGGAAGTGCTTGCTTGACAATTGGCTCAAGAGTCTTGTCATCAGGTCCCTCCATAATGGCTCCGAAAGCTGACACTGCAGCATCTCGTTGGTGCCAGTCTTCAGCTCGGAGATTCTGCTCCACAAAGCTCAAGACTGGCTGGATGATAGCCCCACCTACAGCTTGAGAGTAAAGTTGTAAACATTGGTAAGCGGCTTTTGAAATGTTGTATTCCTCATCGCCAGCATCCTCGTCTTGCTTTGTCAAAAGCATAAGTAGAACTGGGACGACCTCATTGGTTGCTACGCGGCAGAAGTTATAGAATGGTCTCATTTCGTCAGCCCGTTCCACCTGGAGATGTTAGCACTTAAGTGAAGAGAACAATGTGAGGGTTACGAACCTGTGCGTTATCATCCTCGATAGCAATTTCTTCCTCACAGACGGTACTCCAGAACTCAACTGCAAGCTTTGCAACATCCTCCTCCTCGTTCTTCATGCCCATAATCGTAAGGCCAAAAAGGGCCTTTTCCATATAGAAGCGCATGTGATCATAGTACAAAGACATGATTCTGTTGAGGCAACCAAAAGCGCCTTGTTGCACCCTCGAATCAGCAGCTTGGGTGGCTTCGCAAATGACTTGCATGATATAGTTTCGCTCTCCCTCGTTCTTGAAGTTGCTGTCCACAAATTCGAGAGAGTCTCCCAAAGCATGAATAGCTGCCAGACGAACCTCCATGTTTGGCTCCTCCTTTCGTGCTCCCTGCACAACTGCTGTGAGGATTGCATTGGAGTGCCCAACGAGACTGTTTCGGAGCTCTTGGTCTTGACTTTCGCAGATAAACCCGATAGTGGTCAAGCAGGCTTGCTTGAGGTGATCGCTGCCCTCTCCTACACTGCGCACTAACGAGGTCATCAACTCCGGCCATTGGTCTCGTGGAAGTTCGATGGCAGCTATCGAGGAGACAACTTGTGCGGCGGCTTGTCCAGCTAGGGCATTGTTGGATGCAAGAGCTTGAAGAGAGAGATCTCGTACAACCTTCTTGGTCTCCTCCTCAGTTGAGAGCCACTTTTCCTGCAGTTCGCGTTGCCTCGAGTATTCTCGTGCGGTAAATGCGTTCTTTAGGGCGATACCAGCTGCTTGTCGGATGTGTGCCGGGGCATCTTCCTTTGCAAGCTCTTGTACGAGGACCGTAAGGTATTGGGCCTAGAGAGCCAGCCGTTAGTGCAAATCTTTTGCGCAGAGCTGAAGATGCGGTCTGGTGGGGCAAACTTACAAAGTTGGCATCAGCAGCAGCGGCAAGAGAGTCTTCGGCAGACTTTCGGACATCGGCCACTACCTAGAGTCAGTATGCCATCCATCAGGTACTGCGTTGTCCCGGAAGACTGACCTGGGGAGAGGGAGTTCTCGAGCACTTGATTAACATCCATCTTCGCGGTACACACCCAGTGCGCAGGGCGTAGAGCGTATGTGGTATTGTTGGATAGATTAGAGGGACACCAGAGAGTGCAATGAAAGGATTAAAGACAGCCTCTCGGTGATGATGCTGTTGAAGGAGGGGTCTGAAAGGGGTTGCGCAAGATCGAGGAGTGTTGTTGAAGATTCGTTTATTGACTCCGCGTCGATCTAAGGCAGAATTTCGGTGGAGCAGCTCGATTCGATCTTATTGCTGATGTTGTGGTTGGCCCTGTCGTTTGGACTGCAGCCTTAAAGGGGATTTTGGTACTAGTCAGGCTGGTCACAAGAAGGGGATGAATTTTGTTTGGCAGGAAATGAACGTAATGTCAGGTAGAGATGACAATGACGATGGTCTGTAGTGTCTAGAGGGTTTCTTTAGTCTTTTGCATCAAAGTGAGGTTCCCATTCACAAGCAACACCCCTCCAAATGGAACGCAAGCGCCGACGCTTAGCGAGCCTTCCATGTACACGTGAACGTTGTAGGGAGTATATCACGTGAATTAAAGGGCTACGGCACTTTTGGCTACAACACCTACACCAATCATGCTGGGAAATGAAGCAGGTTTTTTTGGAAGAGCGACCAAGTCCCAGTTGAATGAGTTTCCTATTTTAGCACAGTGTCTCCGAGTTTTGTTCAATGTCCATTTCTCAGCTATTTACTTAAATCACCCACAAGCATTCCACACCCAAACTTTTCAGGAACGTAAAATTTAGAATATCAACCAGAATAGCAAGCCCATGACAATGCACCTGACGGCAAAGAAACTATGTGAAGGGACCCAGGAAATCTCGACAATCCAATCCAACACCCCATCAACCTCCAATACCTTCCAAAACCTCCACCCAAGCCATATATTTTCAGGGTTACTTACAAGTCTTTTACCTTGGCTTCAAGTACACTCACAGCATCTGGTCCACTTTGAGGTGCACCATTAGGCTTGGGGATTGCAAGCCCGTTGCTCTCCTTGTCATTGAGATGGATGTCTTGGCTGATGTTCCTGGCGTGGTTCAGGCCCTTGAGGAGCATAGGGGTGTTCGGTCGACTCGCAACGAACTAACCAAACTATAAGTTGGGTCTCCAAAGCGGGCGACGAGAACGACTCACGTTTGATGCAGCACTTAACAAAGCAATCAAAGAACTCTGAACCACATCCTCATGCACACCAACACCCCAAACCTTTTGTGGAGACCCAGCAGCCGTACACTCAATGTAACTGGCAGCCTTGACATCTCTGCCACCTCCAATAGCATGCTCCTTGTAGTCTGCAACATCAAGATCAATACCGACGCTGGAAAGGGCATTGGCCAAAGATGAAATTGGACCGTTACCGCTTCCGCGAAGCTTGATTTCTCTTCCTTCAAACAAAATGACACCCTCGAAGGTTCGCTTCAGATTCTTGGTATCTTGCGTCTTGCCTGCTTCGGCTGGAACCGGAGTGGTGGATCTATCGGTGGAAATAGAGTAGTCGATCAAAGTGAAGCGAGGGTTCTCTTTGAGGAAGTAAGTCTGCTCGAAGAGATCCGTGATTTCGTTGGAGAGAAGTTCTCTGCCGACTTGGTCGGCACGGTGTTGCACAACCTTGCTGAAAGCAACTTGTAAGCCGCGAGGAAGGTCGAGCTCGAGGTTTCGGAGGATGATCCAGGCTGCACCTCCCTTTCCGCTTTGGGAGTTGACCCGAATAATGGCCTCGTAGGTACGACCGATATCTGCGGGATCAAGAGGGAGGTATGGCATTTGCCAATGTGTCTCGTCGGTGGCACCCTCTTTTTTGCGCAATTGGAAGCCTTTCTTGATAGCATCTTGATGAGACCCGCTGAAGGCGCAGACCACGAGAGATCCACCATACGGCCAGCGAGGGTGCACCGGAATCTTATTGCTGACTTCGACAACGTCGATCACCTTTTCAAGATCCGAGAAGTCAATTCCTGGGTGGATACCCTGTGTATAGAGGTTCAGGCCGAGAGTGACCAAGTCAACATTTCCGGTTCGTTCTCCATTTCCAAAAAGACAACCTTCCACTCTGTCCGCACCAGCCATCTGTGCCAACTCTGCTGCTGCTACCGCACATCCTCTATCATTGTGAGGGTGAAGAGAAACGCAGATCTTCTCCCGCTCTGAGATGTGAGTACAGAACCATTCGATCTGATCAGCATAGACGTTTGGGGTGGAAATTTCCACCGTTGCAGGGAGGTTGAAAATAATAGGGTTCTCCACTGAAGGTCCCCAAGCCTCCTTGACTGCCTCGCAGATCTGGATAACAAATTCGGGTCTAGAATCCGAGAAACATTCAGGACTGAATTCGAAGCCCCATTCTGTACCAGCCTGTGACGGGTCGTCCTTGGTGATGGATCGTGCATATTTGGTGCACTTGACAGCCAAGGCAATACCTTCCTCCTCGGTCAATCCGAAAACAATACGCTGGAAACATTCGCTGGTTGCTAAGTAGATATGTAGAATAGCTTTCTTGGCGCCCGTGAGGGAGTCAACTGTTCTCTTAATGAGCTCCTCTCTGCAGGGGGAGAGAACCTGGAGCCAGACATCATCTGGAGTGGCGCCGGGAGTCTCGACAAGGCGGCGGGTGAAGTCGAAGTCGGTCTGCGAGGCAGAGGGGAAAGAGACCTCGATTTCCTTGTACCCAAGCTCGACAAGCATCTTGAAGTACTTCCATTTCTGCTCACCATCCTACACCCTTATACTCAGTATACCGCTCAAACAATTGGCACAGCCACCCAAGCACATACCATAGGATCCACCAAACTCTGGTTGCCATCGCGCAAATCGGTCGAGAGCCATCGTGGAGGCTTGTCGAGAGTCTTACTAGGCCATTGGCGGTTCTCGATCTGCACGCGGGGTGCTGGCTTGTATTTTTTCGAGGGATCCTTAAGCCTATGCGACTCCGGTATCAGAATGTATACGTTCCACAGACTGGCAAGCCCGGAACGCTGGAAGGGGCCGCGGTACGTACATAGGCATCTTGAAGCTGGAGTGGTGGGGTAAATTTTTCGTGACTTTTAGCTCGCCGAAAGGTCGTGTCTTCCGTTCTACCAATTGCAAATATGTTGCGCCAGAGCGTAGCTGTGGCAGGAATGGGCAGAGGGTATAGAGGTGATATTTATATGTCGTGAACACTTATAAGAAGACAGAGAGCGAGTGAGTTGTGGAGAGGGAAAGAAAGGTGGATGTTATTGAGTCATCAGAGACTGGACGGGTGCTGGCAAGTCTGCCGAAATAAATTTGGGAGGCCGACTGAATGCTCCGCCGGAAAAGCTAAAAGAGCGGGAAGCCCACGTTACGGACTGCTGTCAGGTGAGATAGTGCCCGCCAAGAACAGCACAGCGACGGATCTATAGGCCAGAAGTGCCTTTGTTTGTCCTTCCTTTCTTCCTACATCTACATCTCTTGAACAGAAGGCCTCTTCGATAAAGCCATCACAGCATCATGTTCGTGAGCCCAGCTTCTGCCCCCTTAATGACTTACTCACTGTGCTGCAGCATGATGACCGTTGCTCGCTAAAAGCAATCTTCCCTGGACATGGCTCGCTGCAAACCCCCCGCAACTCGTACAACAGGCCAGCGACGCACACCCTACACCTATATTCTGGCGAAACAGCTGCTGCATTTGCTCACCCGCAGAAAATTACACATGGTAAACATGCCATGACCAAGCCGTCGGGAAGTCTACTTACCCTTTCCCTTCCATGATCCACTATCGTCTCTCTGCGAGCCGCCGAGCGGATCTCCGATAGGAAAAGCTGCGATACAGCAACGGGTACACGCGGCTTATGGAAAAGAAACCATGCCAAAGCACACCCAGTGCATGTCCAAGATAATCACTGGCAACAGCGCTGCGAGATGATCTGCACATGTGACACATAACACTTGAACCAAACCATTTTAGAATGTATCAACTTCAAAGGAGTAGAGCCATCTATCAAACATTCAAATTGAGCACTCATCTATAAATAGTCTAGGGAATATATGTACATCTACGCCACAAAGATTGGAAATTATCAACATGAAAGTGAAAATCAGGGAAACTACAGCAACAGAGATCCTCCCCCCATCATCCAACGTAAATCGTCATCGCTCGTCTGTGCTAAGGAGAGGCCCAAGAACTCCACGCTTCCAACAAAAATGGAAGCGCTGCCACCCTATGAACTCAATGGAAAATGAGTATGCGGAGAAGAGTGATCACCATGTGAAACTCTCCTCAATAAAGTCAACTACCGTGTCGTTTTGCACCTCTCTGACCGCCTCACGCACATTATCGGCCAGAGAACCTGGTCCACAGATGGTAACGCACATGGCACCGATCTGTTCCTTGACCTCGTTGCGAACAAGGAGGCAGATGTCTGGGCGACCAGGGAACATCTGCACCGTAGAGCTAGGCGAGCAGATCTCGCGCGGACTCTTGGGTCGCGTGACGAAGAGCTTGATGTTGAGGATTTCGCGGCGGTTGGGTAGTCGGAGGATAGTGTCCATCCATGGCCGAACCCATTCAAGCTGTTCGACATCACGCACCACCCAAATGAGCGTGATGCGTCGGGTGGCTACGGTGCCGGCATTGTGGCCTTCCAGTAGGTGGCGGATGAATGGGATCTGATGCGTGATGCCAGATGCACCAGCGATGAGGACGGCAGTGCCGTATGAGTCCATGGAGTGGTGTCCAGCATAAGGACCCTCAAAAGCAGCTTTTAAAGTGACGAGGCGGGGACTGACGGAGGCGGCTTTGTCGAAGAGTTTCTTGGTGAAGCCAGTTTGGGCTTGGATGACGAAGGAGATATCGGTTCTGAGGTTGGACGGGTCTTCTTTGAGAGCGGCAGGGAAATCTTTCTCGTCGCTGACAGGGAGTACGAGGTTGTTGCGGATGTGTTGGACCCATGCGATGGAGAATGGATGTGATTCCCAAGGGTTAAGTCCGGCGATGCGTAGGTAAGCGTGTGTTCCTGGCTTCACATCGAGGTAGTTGGGCAGATGCATCGTCACACGCGTAGCCTTGGACGGAAGACATTCAATGCTGGCAGTCGTCCAGCTGGCGCGGGAGTAATTGCAGTAAACGATTCTGGTAAGTCGAGCGACTCGATCAGCGATCCATAGGACTACAATGGTCTTGACATATGGAAGTTGTGGCAGGCTGGCAACCTCGCAATGAATCCAGGTCCCGATGATAGCGGCCGTGGCAAGGACGATATGAACACCAAGAAATGTCTCATAGAAGGCATGTCGCAATGGTGATGGACTTAAAACTAGAAGTAATACAAAGGCGACAGTACCAACCATCCCGGACTGGATGAAGGTACTGTCCCCAAGCATCTCCCAGGCCCCTGACCATCCTGCAGCCGCAATTTTGACGTACGCCCAAGCTATGGTGTGGACAACTGCCTCCAAGACTACGGTACGGCCAATCCACCTATGAAGCAGGTTGTAGGTGTCGAAACTGATCTTGAGGAGCGTAATGAGAGGATTGTTACGACCAGCTAGGATGACCAAGGCGATCATGTTGACCACTGCAAGGTCTCCTGATCTGCCTCGCAGCTCGGCTACCACCGAGTAATGGTCTGCAACGTTGTAGTTGAGCGCTGCCATATATCCAAAATTGCTGAGGATGAACAGGTAGAGAAGCAGGGTATGAAGTCTCGAAGGTAAGGTACCCATATTCAGAGCGGAGGAGAGCTGAATCTCTCGATTGTGTCGCTTATTCCATAGAGGCGCATATAGCAAGTGTCGTTTGAGGTCCGGCAGCCACGAATTCTTGGCATTCCTCCAATACTCTTGCGCAGCTGCTGTACTCGACATGGCGACCATATGACGCAGATGGGCATGAGCGGCCTCTGACAATCGGACGACGAGAATGATCATGCCAAGGATACCTAAACTCCACCATAGCGCATCGCGGCAGATGTTGTTCATGCCTTGGTTGACTCCATTCAGTCCCGTCGCATAGAGTGCTATATCAGTGAGATTGACCTTTGACGTTGTTATATTCGCAGTTGAAACTGAGGTTGAGGTTGCTGCTTCGGCCAGCCGTCGCAGATGTTGGTGGTGAAGACGGGCGTGAGCCATTGTGATGAAAGATTGGTCGGTTAATTGTGAATTGGAGAATGAAGATGCGAGGAGACCTGCTCGGCGTGGTGAGTTGATGGATTCTAGACAACCGTGACCTGTAATCGGAAGCCCGGCTGAGATGTCGTACCTTGAAGTCAGACTTGCGTTCTTTATTTCACAATGGCAGCTTTATGGTCTATTGCCTGCAAACGAGAAACAAACGTGGAATGGATGTCCAACAAAGTGCATGGTATGGTCAAAGAAAGCCGGGGATCTTATCGTCCTGCGCTCTCCAAAGAAAAGAGTAAAAATGGAAATGTCTCCAGGACTCTAAGAAGTTGTGTGTGACGGTCAGAATCGATGTTGACCCGAGCGAAGTACAGAGGTACAGACAAGGCTGATTCGGAGGCGTGAGGTGGGTAGCGAAGGCGCGAACACGGGCAAGGAGGCGAAGTGATAGCTGAGTACCTCGTCGGGCTGGATCTACAAAGGTCGTGCAACGTGCTACGATCTATTGATATTTCTATCTTGGGTTGAAGAGGGCCTCGGGGGAGTTGAGCTGAGGATGGTCTGGTTCCAGCCGCGCGGAGGTAGAAAGTACCGGTACTTGACTTCTCGAACAACAGAGTCGCGGGAAGTGGAGGGAGAAGAGAAAGGCTGGGATCCAAGGCAGATCACACACAAGCAAACTAGTAACGAGCGAATGCGATCGAGGCGTACCAGCTGATGCCACGAAGGAAGGAGAAACGAAACGAAGGACGAGCGACACACGCAAGGGCGAGTCGAATCGAGTCGGAAAACGAAGGTAAAGAGGCGAAAGGTATGGTGGTGGTTGGGTCAACTCACACAGCAGAAGGAAGGGGGATGCGGTGCAGTAGTACTTCTGCGAATCCCTGCCGGGCCACATTCCCACCCGTCCCTTGGGTCGTGCTGCTTGCTCCTACCATCCTGCCTCCCACCTGTTTTCTGGGATGCTCTCCGGCCATAGCCTACTGGACCTCCTACTCGTTTCCTCGGGCCCACGCGCGCGATGCTGTGCGGTGTCTCTCCCTGCACCGAGCAATCTGGAGGTTCTGATTGATTGAGCTTAGTAGTGACCAAGCCACTATAGTTCAGACCGGTCTCGACGGGCAAGCGACGAACTGAACGTGGCGACAAGGTGGCATGGCCTGGGAATGGATCCGATGGAGCCTGTCTGGGCAATGGAAAGCGACAGGAAACAGCACGCATAAACAATCCTCTTCTGCAAATCTCAAGCGACGCCGTTGCAGGTAGACGATGTTTGCAAAAGGGGTGTCAACCGGTTGGCTGCGACGACAAGGCTGGCCTGGAACCCCGTCGTGGCGCGCCCCATGCGGCCTAGCGCATCTGGATCGGTCGTCTCTTCGGCCTGTCATCGTATCATCGTATCAGGCGTTTGTCGGCCAGGCGGCGTCTGACTGGTCGGGCGTTTGAAACTGTCATCGGTTCTCCCCTGATCTGCGGTCAGGGCCAGCCAACCATAGGCTGAGCCCGATCTGCGCGGGCTCTGTAGCAGTCCGCCATGCTGGTCCGAAAGCTTCTCAGCCTCTTGACGGAGCGGCCTTCCCAACTCACCAGCTGCCAGGGGCTCGCCGTTGGTGCGTCACCCAGTACTACCCCTCAATATAAAATGGGGACGGCGCTGAGATGAGATGCTTTATTTGGTCATGTCTTGGACACAGCCATCCGGGCAAACAAGCATTGCCCTTTGTTTCACAAACAATGCCCGGCCGTCCCTTTGGGATGGAAAATCCGTTCTGGGACCACCGCTCATGTATCTGCGCCTCGGATGCTGCCGAGTCGAGTTCGTGCAGCCAAGCGCTGGGTTCCCAGGACTTATGAAGGGCCATTGAAGGTCGCTGGATGACGGAGATATAGTATATCATCAGTCGTCCCCTCTGGCAACATCAGAGCATTCGCAGAATCTCGCTTCGGTGTCGGCCGGTAGTGAGTGTAGCATACGTCAACATGGGCAGATGAGGTGCTTTTCACATGTTGTGTTCCTTGCGATGGCTTCAGCTGTCGGGTGTAGAGGAATGGCATGGTAGCAACGATAGATAAGAGCTATAGTACTGTACATTGGCGCCTTGTCAGCTACGGTAGAATACGAGCCTGTCCTGTATGCCAAGAGCTCATCTGTACATGCTGCAAGCACCTCCCAAAGTAGAATGGACGGGTCACACCGCGGAGCTTGCTGAAAGAATTTACCCTTCAGGCCGAGGCGGCGAAGACATCTCGCAGCGAGGTTCCCAATCCCAGTCGTCAATCTGGTTTCATGGACTATTCGTGGGTACAAGGCAAGCCCGCGGGATAAACGTGTACCTCCTGGTCCGACACTCTGGCACGACGAACTATCAGACGAAGCCAAGTCCTGATCGGTTCATTGCTTATGGCAAAATTGCTGTTCATCTCCCATAATTAGAGCGATCGTATGCTTATAGATTGGAACTTTGGGTTATCACGCGGCTCAGACAACCCCCAGCAAAGAGATCGATTAAGATATCTGCAATCAATTAATCTATGTAAGGTTGAACAAGACAAAGCATTGGGTTGGCACTAAAGCAGATTAAGACTCTCCTTGATGTGCTTCACGTGATAACTATGACTAAGGGTAATGCTGCCTGAACATGACTAACCATCACCCAGCCTTATGAGGCAGCAACATAACCTCACCTCACGAAATTCAAGGCGAGCTTCCAAGATAGGCCAGCCAGCACGTCAAGCTCAGTCCACGAGCCATTGCACACCCCACACACCATCACGATGGGATCCGGCAGTTCGAAACCCACCAATGGCCAACCTACATCCCATGTATGGACCAGGTACGCCATCAATCGCACTTGACTCTCCTTCCGGACTCGCGAAAACACAAGCTAACAGCAACCTCTCACCAGCGAAACACCAGTAAAGTTCTCCCAAGAGCTTATTGATTCCCTGCAAACCAGCACCGAGGTATGTCACACGAGGGCCCCGACTATTCCCTATGTCGCACGATTGTCTAAAACCGCAAGCAGACCGATTCCACCCGCGCCAAAACCCTCGAGTTACACATCCAAAGCCGCGTGAATAGCGAGCTTCAAAAGCTGCGCGATGAGACCTCCCACAAGCTCGCCGAGCTAGAGGCTGCTATCTCCTCACAGCAGGAGTCTAAGGCAAAAGAGGGAAGCACCAAATCTGCCGGCGATGCGCTCCGCGATCTTGGGAGAGAGGCTGTTCAGAATGACGTGCTGGAGCTGAAGAAGAAGCTTGCGCAACGCAAGATGGTCAAGGATAGTGATGCCGGCGTGGATGAGGCGAAGGAAAAGCTGGTCAGCTGTCTGAGGGTAAATGATCGTCGACCATTGGATTGCTGGAAGGAGGTTGAGACTTTCAAGAATGAGGTTAGGCGATTGGAAGGTCAGTGGGTCGAGAAGATTGTGAGATAGTGAAATATTGGGTAGTGGGAAGCCTTGATAAGGCCTTGGCGACTTTCTGCGTCAAGAGGAAGATAGAGAAATGTAGATTATGGTAACTGTATAAAAGTGAGGTTAATTGCATGGGGATGCGGTCACAGCAACTTATACAGCGTGTAAGATTAGCATGGGAAAGATTCACAGGTTCTATGCCTTCTGCCATGCATGCCTCGAGTACTGTTATTTATAACCTAGGGAAGCAAAGCTGGATGGCCTGGAGGATATTCATGAACAGTTCTTAAGTGCTTCTGCAATCTCCTCCGAAAGTCAAGGCGCTCGGAGGCATGGCCAAGATTATCAACCAAATCTCACGAGGGCACTGAACCAATTTGGGATCACGTATTCTCGTTTGGAAATTCTAGCTGCATATCTTCTTCTTCGTCCATCTTCTCAGCATCAACAACGTTCTCCTTTTCCAACTTTCTCTTCAAACCCTCTTCCCTCATTCTCTTCCTCCTCACATCCGCGTCCTCCCAAACCTTTCCATCCTCACCAAGTCTCTCTGACGGAGTTGCCATAAGCAGCGTCCTGAACCTCTGGATCCTCTTCTGATTCTCTACAAACCGCTCATTCGAAATCTCCAACAACGTCCTTAAACAATCCTCGCCCACGGTGCAGGTTTCTTTCTCGCCATCGTTTTCAGCGTACCCAATCAGAGATTCGAGAGAAAGCCCCATAGTCCGGATTCCCACCATTGGAGTGGCATCCTCTGTGCCGGTGGGGAGTAGATTTAAAGCTCCCGACTCACGAAAGCCCGCTTGCAGGGCAGCTGCGAGGACAATTTGGGCTTGTGCAAGGGACGCCGTGAGAACGTGGAGGATCTGTGATGTGGTCAGAAGAAGCTTCTCCCGAAAGAAAGAAGGCAGGGGAGATTGACCATTGGCTCGAATTTGAAATGGATGAATCGGACATCACCTGTCCTGGTTACATTCTCTTTCCTCGATAGTAAACCCCCATCTCCTTCCTGCATACCCAATAGCTTTACCAAATCCGTACCCGCCTTTTCAAGATCTACGGGATCGTGGCTGACGAACAGCCACCTTCCGCCAGCACCCTTCCCACCAACACCCGCTACAGTCACTTTCTCTCTCGAACTCCCGTCGTTCTCTTCTGCAAAATCCCCCTTCTTCGCCCTCTTCCCCTCAAGGAAAACACTCACCCGCCCCGCACAACTGCTCGTCGTTACACACCCCTCGAGCTGATTAATCTCATCAATTAGCTCCCTAATTCCTTCATCTACACTTCCTTTCGGCGAGAGATCGTCATACTCTGCGTTCGGGACCGAAAGTGATGACAAGATTTTAGCCTTTTTGGACAAGAATGAGGCCGGAAGGGATGATGTAGCCTGGGGCTTGCTTGGTGCCATGATTTGGCTGGGTTATTCCTGCGCCGTGCAACCTCGAATTGGGAACACAGGTGACGAGATATCGCCGATTGAGAGTAAGTGTGCACGTGAGTATGGCAGATGAAAGGTTTGCGAAAGGGGCAGGGGAGAAGCGAAGCGGGCGCTAGCTCTGGAGTAGCTTGGCGTGAGTCTGACTGAAGCATCTTGGAGAGAATGGACCTCGGATCTCCACCTTACATGACATTGCAAGACTTTACGAATCCATTCCCCCTCCTCGGCCTTCTGTACGCAGTCACCGCAGGGCTTAAATTGCCTTCGGATAGCACAAGACAAACCTGGCGCTCAAATTATATCGGAAGACAGACCAGTTTTGACTCTGTGCAACCGCAAATGGAGTTGCAGCTCGAAAGAAGTGGCGACTGCAGCAACCCAGATTGAGTGAAATACTCAATTCATGGTCAACATTTGACCCAATTTTGTAACTGTTCAGATTATGGCGCACGACTGACTCCACGTCCTCTTCAAGCCCAGGTTCCACGATTGCTCCAAGTCCACGTTTAAGTCCATATCGATGATTACATCCAAGTTTAAAATGAATGCATCTGATTCTACGACTGTGTCCAAGTCAAGGGTTGAGTCTAAATGACTGACATCCCGAGTGAATGATCTAGTCCGGTAAACGACTCAACCCAAATGCAGTCGACGTCCGAAGCCACGCCGACATTTAACAAAAGCAACTAGTTCAATCCTGGTCAACAAGTCAATTTCTCGTCACATGTTCAAAGTCATTGTTACTTTTCGTTTCTCGAAACTTTTTTATTCTAGGCGCCTAATGCGTCAGCTAATTGACTTGGTTCTGTCTAGCGACCGAAAACAAGTGGCAATTTATTCGACGTGTGCACTATGGAGTGGACGGAACAACAATACCAGGACCTGATAGTCACTGAAGGCATCCGCCAGACTCTTAAAGATATTTGTGCTGACCTGGGGAAAAAACACAGCAATGCTGCAGATTAACCATTTCCTCCATCGAAAATAACCAGGGTCGAATGCGTACGTGCTGAGGACGGATGATATCAGGAACTCGTGGAAGTTCGTGACCTCATACCATCGAGGGCCGTGTGCAAGCAGTATTTGTGGCAACGAAAGAAAGCAAGTTTGTACGTCTGACAAGTGTATCCATCGGATAGCAACGCCAAGAACCGAGGCTCCTAAGCCCGTGCTGCCGTGGTGAAGAGAGGAAGTTGGGGTGTATGGCATGTGAAGATATTGTTCACAGAAGTTGCAGCGCCGTATCTGTGGTCTGGACGAGACTCAGAAAGATTCCGCAGCAGTGACTGCGCTTAATCTCAAGCCAAAGCCCGACGCAAAGTGTGCTCAAGTGTAGCCCACTCAATGCGAGCAACAACACCAACAGTGGTGCTCCTAATGATCATATGAGGCTCAACTTCTGAGCGACTGAGCTGTTGACAGAGCATTCGATGGTTGATCTTCTCATACTCATACAAGAATCCTACACCGAAGCGTTCACGATGGAAAACTTCTTTCTCGTCGAAGGAGAGAGCTGCTTGATCGGCGAGAGAAATTTGAGTTTTGGGCTTAGCAGCCTCATTCAGCTTGTTGAGGTACCACTATATCATGTTAGCATGACATCACAACACGGGACTTGTGGAACGTACCATAACCATATCGTGTGGAACACCAGGCTTTGGTGCAAGAGTCCAGAGAGCAGCCCACAAATCCGCATATGGTGGAAGTCCATACTGCTTAGCAATATCTGGAGTTGCTCCAACCCATAAACAAATATCATCCTTCTGGGTAGGAGTGAATCCTGGACAGACAAGAGCCGCCTTTACAAGTCGCTTCATCAGCATGTGATTGATGTTGACATTTTCGATTCCTCGCTCAAGATTCTTTCCCAACTCTTGAATGAGAACTTTCAGACAGCTGTGCAGCTCGATGCGATCTTGAATCGTGTAGCAGTCAACCATAGCCCACGGAAACTGTTTTTGTCAGTGGGAATTTCTAGGCAGGGCATTTTGAATTACCTTCAACAATGTGCTGATCATGCACTCATATGGGCGTTGTGGACATTCCTTTGAAAACGGAGACTGGGAAGTTAGCTAAACCATGGCAATCTCATTGATTCAACTTACTCTGGCGGGAGTCATCACATGCTTCTCCATCATGACCAGCTCTTCCTTGCTGACAAAACCCTTGAAACCAGAGTTGAAAACATCATTGGGGTCAACTGGAAGAATTGTCGGCTTGCCATCCTTCCAAAAGACGTTCTTTGCCTTTGGAAACAAGTCTCGCATCAGAGCATCTTGACTGGAAAGCTCAACATCAACGTGGCGTTGTCCAAGCTTACTAGCACGACCACTGAAACGATTGGTTTCGAAACGAGCTACTGCATTGAGAGCTTCGTCGAGGTCCACGAACTCAACATAACACTCCAGTGTCTTGCTCGTGACACGCTCCATGATAATGTGGACTGGCTCATGTTCGAACTCACTGATGACCTTTGCATTGCGACCAAGGAAGGCAAGAACTTCGGCACGTGTGAGATTGTATGGAATCTGAACGACGTCAGAAGGTTTCAAATGATAAGGAAAAGGAACTCACATTTGTGATCTTGATAACACCCCAGTTCTCGGCCTTGGCGTATCTGGGAAGCTCGCAAAATGGCATGTTGTTCATATCCAAGGCCTCTTCAGCTGTCGGAGTATATGTACCATTTCGTGTAAACACTGCAATTTCTCTACTCATTCCATAGGGAGGCGCCATGAGGGTTCCGTTCATGGGAGTCGAGACAACTGTTAGCGGTTGGAAGATGTTGCTTTGAGATGCGGCAACTTGAGTAGATGGGCCTTTTGAAGTGAATGGATCATCATACTCGGCAATAGTGGCGAGCGAGGAAGCGCCTGAACTAGGAAAGGCAGGCAAGCCCATCTTTGGTGGAGAAATAACTCGACTACCCTTCGGTGTATCGTCATCAGAGTCAGGAGTTGGTGTCTTGCTGAGCAAGTTGGAAGTAGGGTTCTTTCCCTTACGAGGCTCGGTGCCAATGGGCTGACCACGGATAGATCGAAAAAGTGGAGGAGTATGATCAGTTTTGCGAGGCTCTGATAAGAATTCAAGCTCAAGTGGGTATGGATTTGGTCCTGGTGATAAAGCAAGACGTGTTGTGAGCTCTTCATCCTTTCGAGTGTTAGAATCTGGGGTAGTGACCTGCATTCTCTTGCCTGCAATGTCGTTGATGCTAGTCTTCATATCAGCTCCATCGATGATATCTTTGAATGACTTTGGAGTCATCTCAGGAACGAAGACAGATGCAACAGTGTAGTCGTTTCCACGGAATGGTCTCTTAGATGGAGTTTCATCTTGAGCACAAACAGAGCTATTATAGCCACTTCCTTGAGGATTGCCATTATAGGAAGCGCCAGATCCTGGATTGGGAATCTCTGCAGAGTTGTATGGCGTAGAAGTTCTATGTCCGCTATTGCCAGCATGGAGTTGAGGGGTATCAGCACGACTATAATCGCTTGCATTACCGTCATATCCCATTCCAGATCTACGAGGTGGACCCTGGTTGTAGTTGCCAGTGTTATGGCCTTGAGCTCCATATCCTTGGTGAGTGTTTTGCTGAGGAGCACTGTATCCTTGTGGAGCACCATATAAACCAGGAGGAGGAGGTCGGTTGCTGAAGGCGCGTGGAGTTCCATAAGTCGAATCGCCCTGGCCTGAATGTCGAGCGCCTCCATAACGCTGTGCAGCACCATATCGCTGTCTATAACCATACCCAGCAGAGTTTTGACTACCTTGATAAGGTGCAGAAGGGTATCCTTGTGAGGGTCCGGGTTGATGAGGATTGCCGAAACCGCCAGTTGCAGCACCATGGCCGTATCCTTGGAATCGGTTTAGGTCAGGTTGACGTGGTGGTGCATTGCGATATGGTTGTTGGGGGTGTGCAAATTGGGAGGTGACTCCAGAGGCTGGAACTGTCATGATTGGTTGTGGTTGTCCAGATGATCCGATCTGACCGTATGAAGGTTGGTATGGGGCGCCTTGAATAGCTTGACGTTGTCCGACTGGTCCAAACCGACCATGAGGCTGGAACGGTGGGGGATTTCCAAGTGGTGCAGTCTGACCGTATTGATTCTGATTAGGTCTGGAGTGAGCCGATTGAGTCTGATCGTATTGCGATTGATATGGAGTGGATCGAAATGGCTGATATTGCGCAATTAGTCCAGTCTGACCGTGTCGATTCTGATTAGGTCTGGAGTGAACCGATTGAGGTTGTACAACCTGACTGTAGTGCGGATGATACGGAGCTGGTTGGTTTGGCTGAGATTGCGCAACCAGTCCAGCCTGACCGTGTTGAGCTTGATATGGAGGTGGTTGAATACCCTGAGGTTGCGCAAGTGGTCCAGTCTGACCGTGTTGATACGGAGGTGGTTGAGTAGGCTGAGGTTGCGTAATGAAGTCAGTGTGGCCGTGTTGAGGTTGATGCGGAGCTAATTGAATACCCTGAAGTTGCGCAACCAGCCCAGTCTGGTCGTGTTGAGCTTGATAGGGAGGTGGTTGAACAGGCTGAGGTTGCGCAAACAGTCCACTCTGACCGTGTTGATACGGAGGTGGTTGAGTAGGCTGAGGTTGCGCAAACAGTCCACTCTGACCGTGTT